>JAUMHE010000048.1:19270864-19302077 GCA_032359235.1 Enteromius mattozi | reverse complement strand
GTGTGTGTGTGTGTGTGTGTGTGTAAGGTTTGCACCACAGCTGACCTAATCTAATACTCTAATAGTATATAATATTCAATAATATATATATATATATATATATAATGATACATATAATATGTAAATAATAGTATAATAGTTTCTGTAATCAGTTAATCCACAGCAGTATTTGTAAAATCGTTAGTCACAGTAGTTTTTCTAATGCTAAAATATAATTATTGTTTGGATATACTGTATTTAAAGTTAGATCATACACAAGTTCCAAAAGCAAGTCTTTGGGAACAACTAGAAACTTACTGGAAGTCAATAACAACAGAAACTGTGGAAAAGTACATAAACACAGTTCCAGCAAGAATACAAGTTATCAAAAATATGTTTTTTCGTTTGTTTTTTGGTTACTGCATGTGAAAAAAGACTACTGTTTTGTTTCAGTTTGTTATTTGCCTAATAAATGACAATATATTTTTTTAGTTTTAAACTGTTTTAGTAATGTTACATGTTAAATATTTTTTCATTATTTTTATTCTCTCTTTGTTGTAAAATTGTTAAGATTAATTTAATTTCAATTTCATTTAACTGAAATTGTTTAAATCATGCAGCAAAAAAATCTGTATTTTTCACTACAGTAATGAAACTGATATATTTGGAACTGGAGCAGTTGCTTGATTGATCTTAATGATCCTAAACTGGTATTCATTTTCTTATAACTTATATTAATACTTTATTAATAATTTATCAAACACTTCAAATGCAGATTCCTAAACTACTATTGGCAGACTATGTGACAGTCATATTGGTTCAGCTTACTAATTTATTAATGACAACAAATATAAATCCTAAGGCAACAGATTATGTAGATTGGAATATAAAATAATCTAAACCATTCATATGAAAGCTCAATAGTTACTGGTAGTTACATTGTATTATGACATGTTGGTTTAGCATTTAGTTACATCCAAAAACTCACTGTTTGTCAGACTAAAATTAAGTTAAAATATAAATAATATTGCTCAGAGATTTCATTTAAGTATTAACTTTGTAACAAATATGGACATAGCAATGGTATAGCGATACTAATATTAAATTAAATATCACGGCTCAGATCATTCGATCTTGGGTGAATTTGATGAAAAATGTTTTAATGAAAACTTGAGAGTGCAGACTTTGGTGTCTCGGAAAATCTGACTGCAGTGTGAGACATTGTTGAGATATTTTCTAAACTCTAGAAGACACATGTTAGATTATTTGACTTTTCAAATAATCAAAGAAGCAGAAGTCTTTAGTGAAAGCCACATTTGTTTTGCATTTAATCTCACTGCTGTTTAGGAGAAGCCATATTAGAGCGATCTCATTGTGTTTCTTCTTTCTTGTGGAAGGTGATAGGTTTAAGATGCACTCACTATTTTGTGGAATCTGAGAGTTGGTATTCTCTTCTCCGGTCATAACACTCCTGAATTCCTGGGTCATTCCATAAACTCTTGATGGCATCTACATAGGGGTTGACGAACAAGAAGACCTTCTCTACATCAACTTCTCTGACAATGTTTGCATTGGCCTGTGAGGAGAAAAGTAGTGCAATCAAAACAGTGTTAAGAGCTGATGCTTCAGCCAAAGCAATGGTGCCATGTCTGTTTTCCCAATGGAATTGGGCTACTTTTATAAAATTGTCGCATTTTTAAATTTTTTTTTAGTCCACAGGTTGAAGAGAAACTCCACGTCCCGGTAAAGCTTGTGTGGCCGAGCAGAACACCCTGGAAGGAGATTCTGATTGCAAGGAATGCAAATTTAGAGATTTTGTTTTTGTCATTTTTCCCCAGAACATTATTGGGCTAGTTTTGTCTTTCAATTGTGTGGGTATTGTTACGCAGATCTGGCAACCCTGAGCCAATGAGACACAACAGTAAATGTTGAGTCACGTCTTAGCCCACTTACACATAACCTGATTACAACTTTATTGGCCCATTTTATTTAAGACTCAAATCTGTTCAAGTTCTCAATCTCACTATACCTGACCCAATAAGACGGAACTTGATTGAGGCTGTGTTCCAAAATATTTCAAGTACGCACAATGAAAAATAGGTTTGTCTTTGGGGGAATCTACAAATGGAAAAAAAACTAGATGGCACATTTCTGCAAGGCAGTAAATTAGTATAATTAATTTCATAGCTTGGAGGGGTAATTGTGTTTAAGCCTAGGCAACACGATTAGCCAAAGTGATTGTATCTCTCTCTCAGGGTATTTGACTCGATGTTTGACCTACTTCATGGCAAAGTTATCTGAGTGACACTTGCTCTGACACATTGAGCCATGACTCAAGTTTCGAATCAAACTCGCAACATTCCCCTGATTCTCTGAACTACAAAAGATGCCACACTCTAACACCAATAACACTCAACTGCATCTATTTCTTTACTACTAAAGGTTTAGTTTAGAAGCACAGAGAAGACCTGCAACCAAGATAAAGAATGCATAACAAATCTATAGAAACAGATTAATAATAAAAAGTGACTGGGTGAGACAAATTACTGTACCTTATTATGTTCATATTTGTAGTGGATCTGGAGAGTATCCATTGCCCGTATCATGGCCTGCAATGATGTAAAGATATTTTGGTAGACCAGCTTGGTAAAGCTTCTCCTGTCCTCTTCTGAGTAGCCTGAGCCATGAATGATTCTCATCTGTTTAATAAAGGTGCTTTTGCCACTCTCTCCGGTTCCTGAAAGCAGAAGCATGTGAATAGTGAAGGGTTAACAGTGGAAAATCTGATTCAGCTGAACTAAATGGTTTGTTTGGAAGGTTCCTAAATGGCAGTGATTCACAGATTTACTTGAATCATAACCCCAGATAAGTCGAAGTCAAATTTGAGTCTAAAAAGTGAAGCTGATTACCCCTTGACAAACTGCTATGTTTGTCAGACTAGTTTTTAGATACAGTCTTAACATAGTGACTATGTTTATGATACTGGCCCCAGCTTCGACCAGGCAATGATGAGTTTAGACTAGTTAAAAAAAAAACTGCCACGTTCAACAGTTAAGAGTTAAACAGATTTTTCCAACAGAGTCTCTCTATCTTTATTGTTCTGACAGTGAATCTTAAGACACTGCATAAATGAATGTATAAACAAATCTTATTGGATTCCTAATAAATCAATCTTAAAGACTCCTTAAGAGAATTTTATTTTATATGATAATAATATTAAGCAATATTTCTAATAGGCATAATGCAGATGGCATCTGATTTCTTTATAAATTAGTGAATTATATTTTTTTTGCAAATGGACTCTAACAAAACCGAAATAACTCATTTATACAACTTTAAAGGCGATTCTCTCAATATTCATTTTTTTTTTTTTTTTTTCATCCTCAGATTCCAGATTTTCAGATCTCAGCCAAACATTGTCCCATCCTAACAAATACATACATCAGTGGAAAGCTTATCTATTCAGATTATATATCAATCTCAATTTCCAAAAATGGACACTCATGGCTGGTTTTGTGGTCCAGGCTCTCATACAATGAAGACAATCAATTTTGTACACAAGAATGCTAGGTGTCACATCCCATCGGAACTGCAACAATTTTCCCACCTGTATTTAACTAAATAAAGAGGGTTGATCTTTTCTTTTCAGAAAACCACATGTGCAGTGGTAAAAGACACTGAATAGGTTACCTACGTACGCGATGTATTTTAAGGAATGATATGAATTAATGCTTTTTTATTTTCAGATGCAACATGTGTAAAACTAAAACTATCTGGATTTTTTTTACCATTTGACACATGAATGAAAGTTTGGTAGAGTGAAAGCACCTCGTACCCAGCAGAAGCAGTTTGAGCTCGCGCCGAGCGTCTTTCTTGTCGCGGCGGAGCTGCCGCTCGATCTCGTCGTTGATCCGTCGCGCTTCTTTCGCCTCCTCGCTGAGGCAGCACGCCATGATGGTGTCCAGCGTCATGATTCTTCGCGACAATTTACAATTTGGAGCTTTTCAGCAATTCCATTGAAAGAACATCAGTCCCGACTCTAATGCAATCGTTTAGATAAAGCCAGAGAAAATGAGGAGAGAATTCAAACCATAAATCGTCATTTACACACCTAATATTCCTGCAGCGGATAGAAAAAGCAGTCAAATGTTACAGCAAACCGTATTCAAAATGTAACAGTGGCTGAAATCCTGATGCGGTTTGTCTGTTTTACACCACTCAAAAAAGCAACAGATCCTTTGGATTTAATAACTCCATTGCAGTTTTTATATTTGACGTTCAATAATGAAAGTCAACAACACAGTAGTTCCTCTTTAGACCGTGCTAAAGTCTCCTGTCCATGAACTTGTGGTTGGGAATATTTGCATGAATGGTGTTGCCCCCGTGTTAAAGTCTCCAACTCCGGGCGTGGTATCGCTGCATATGGCCGACAATTCCCTGGAAAACCGTTTCCCAACGCAAGCGAACGCTACAGAACTCTCGTGCTACGGACAGTCAGGAGTCCAAGCGTCTGACGAGATTTTATAAGTTAGTCCATTGAGGTCCTCACTCCTGTTGATTTAAATCCCAGTTTGAACAGGCTCGTTTTGGACTCTTACATATGCAATAGGGATGTCCGATTCGCGATTCGAGAATCGACCCTTTTTTGACGATTCGGGCGGACCGATTAGCACGCGTTTGTGAATCAGTATGTTCGAGCTTTGTAAGTAAACTGTAGGAAAGGGCCAGTTTGTGCTTGCAAGATATATACATTTCGTATGTAATTATATTGGTATTATTTCGCTGAAGAAAGTAATGAGTAAAACGTGCAGAGGAATTGTACTGGTGGTGTGATCAAATGAATCGTTGTTTGAAATCGACTCAAAGCAAACGTCCAAACCAACCGACTCGCTAAAATGATTCGGACCTGTCTACTAATATGTAATGTTCATTAAAGGCAAGAGCACACTCCACTCCCTGTTGTGTGACGCGCAGAATTGAGGAGGAGCAGCTGCTCAAAGACTTGAATAAAATCGTTCAGACTTAAAACATTGGACCAGTCTTGAGCCTGAATGATACTTATGAAAATTTTCTTTTATCATTCCAACATCACACAAACTATAAAGATAATATTAAAGATACTGCTAAAGATAATCTGTAAGAAAAAAATTTTTTACATGCTGGAGCTGAACTTCACTGGAAGGTAGGATTTGGCACCCGTTTTAGTGTTGGAAAATTACACAGGATATTTGAATGCTTTTTCATGACCTAAAAATATTTAAACCTCTTCAATGGAGAGAAAAACAATCTGCTCTAATCCAACAATCAGATTTAAGTTTTAGCTTCCTGTGTTTTTAATTATTATTAGTTATTTTTTGGTGGTTGTGTCACATTTACTTAATTCTATAGTTTAGTTATTTTTAGTTATACTTCAAATGAAAATGAGAAATGGCAACATAGCTGAAACAAAATAATCTTCCTTTTTATATTTTATGTAATTTAATATTTACTTCAAGCAGTGATTTTTTTAAATATCATATAAGCTAGACTAGTATTAGTATGCCCTACATGCTAAAAACAGACACAGATTTAGTAAAAGGTGGCACAGACTTTATTTTTTTTAGATTTGCAGCACATTCTACAAAGACTAGAGGTGATAGAGAGAAAGAAAGATACAAGAACATGAAGGAGACCTGCCACGATTTTTTTTGTTGTTTTTTTACAGAGAAGCTTTTATTTCCCCCCCAACTGTGAAGAGAAAGGTGTCTAGAAAGATCCATCTAAAATGGTAAAAATGCTTACAAACAGACGTACAAAACAAGCGCTAGCAAGATTTAACGGATCCCAATGTCAATGGAGTACAAACGGTCAATCCATCTTCTGAAGTTTTACGAATCTGAAAATCGGGTTGAGAAAACTAGCACAAAAAAATTTCCCTCAGGAATGAATCCTTTTCCCACCCTGAATACCCCCATTTATCAAATCAAAATAGACGTTCATCCTTTAAATAAAACTGTACTGATATTAAAACTTTAAAGAACTGAACTCAATATTTACACTTTCCCCAAAAAGTCTCATCATCAAGAAAACAAGATAATGGGACAATAAATTCATAGGCAAAAAACAAACAAACAAAAAAAAAAAACAACAACTTAAGATTACATTCTGCATGTTGCACAGACTAAAGCATGCAGCTCTGGTAAGGCCAACAGCGGACGTCACAGATGGGCTCCCTCTACTTACGAAACAGTACAATCAATAATGGAAAAAAAAATAATAATTGCGTGCAGAAAGAAAATATGTTAAAGAAAAAAGAGGATCCACTTGCTTTTGAGAAAACTTTTCCCTCAAATGTGTTGTCTAAAAAAATATTGTTAGGAGAAATGGCAGGGAGCACATCTACCCAAGAAGCAGAGGAATGTAGGCTCTGAAAACAAGTCGAAGTGAATGGGCATGGCAGTTTGGCTTGGATCTCCACCCTCTAGAAGAACCGACCAGAGTACTGCTTCACACTGAAAGAGGAAACGACACGGTTGAGACCAGAGACAAAATCTCAATTCAGCCAGCAGCCTAATGATTTACAATCTGGATATGCCGTTACAATAAACAATACAAAACAAACTGTATATATACTGTTATAATAAAGTAAATACAGTACTGGAAAAGCATGAGTACATCATCTAGTTTATAATACACTGTGTAGAAAAGATAAACAAGTTGATTTAGTATTTTAAGGTTGTTTTCCTGACTCTATTTGCATATTTTAAGTTTACTTAGGTAAGCAACAGGCATTAGTCAACACGAATTACCAACCCGTTTTATTTCATATTTTAGTTATTTATTAATAATAGTAATATTAAGAAGCTCAAATTAGGTATGGGACAACTAGCTGTCCAAAAATTTAATATTTTAATATTATAATATTTAATATTACATCTACACACACACACACACACATTTCAGCAGCAAAGCATTAACTTAAAAGTTACAATTTAACTGTATATTCCCTAAGAAATGCATCCGATTTGAAAACTAGCGCAATTACAGCTAGCTTCCTTCAGTCAGTTTTGGAAATATGTAACCTTGTACGAATAATGGTAGAAATGTGACAGCTGGTAAACATTTTGGATTATTGTCTCTCCTAGTTACACTAACATGACACCATTTACATCCTTGAATCAAACAATTAAAAGAGGAAATCACTCACTGTCATTAACTGAATAACTTCTGTAATATTAATGCTTAGAAGCTTCAATGTGCAATAATGCATACAGTGAAGAATATCCAGTTTTGTTTTATATTTGATTACTTTATGAAATTACTGTAGTATTTTTTTTTTAGCACAGACCTACATACCTACATGAAAAATCATTTCAATTGCATGTTTATTTTAATATATTTATTTGCCCACTTGTTTGTAATTAGTTTGCGTTAAGTTATGTGCATGTCTTTAATAAGCTAGAGAAGTTTTACTGTGATATATAAATTATGAAATTTCAATAGTATATAAAATTGTGGTATTGTAACAACCTTTTTTTCCCAGCACAAGTAACTCTTGTGATACATACTTGTACAAATATGGATCGTTCTCAATAAGTCCAAACATTTACATCACTTTACAAAGTAAATAGGGTCAGTTATGACTTTATATCTGCTTCAAATTTAACAAAATGACTTCTTAACTGTATACCCAACCAATAAGGTGAATAATAAAGAGCGTTTCATTTGCATAAGGATATCATAATAGCATGTTACAGACAAGAGACAGGTTAGCATTTGCCAAAAGAAAGCAGTCACACTAGCATGTTACAGTAGAAAAGCTGGTTTATGATCGGTTTACCCATGCTATCAAATCAGCGTGAGTTCAAACAGAGTATAAGCCAGCACTGACATGGTCAGATGTGAGTTCGGATGTTAGTCAGAGTAGGCCTCTTCAGTTAGGGTGGGTGAAATGTGTTTGAGGGTGGGGGCAGATGATGCTGGGCCTGTGCTGTAGGGCAGACCGTGATTTGTTGTCACTTCATCTAACTAACAACAACAAAATCACAAGTCTTCCACACAGAAGCAAGCCAGCGTTCCCTTCATTCTCCTGGCTTCCACTCATTTGCCCCTTGATAAGTTATATTTGGATTTGATCCCAAATAGAACTAATAAAACAAACCCTTTTGTACACATTTCACAAACATGAAATTCCCCCTGAAGATGGAAGACGTTAGGTCAGGCAAAAAGAAGTGCATGAAACAGCAGTCAAATGTATATGAAGCATAAAGAAAGTGTGAAGAATAATGAAAATACATTTTAGTTCCAAATAGTGAGCAAAGAAAGACAGGCAGTTGGAATTAGCAATTTAGCATCTGCATTTTCACCATAACAAAATACAAGACTTAATATACTTTGGAAACTTTGATTTGTTTTGTTAAGTGTAACCTTGTGTCTAAACCAGGTATGACAACAAAGTAGGTAAACACTGAAATTTTTTTTTTTTGGTCCTAACTAGCATTGGGAATAGAGATTCTTATTCAGAATCAGTTCTATAAGGATTGTTAAATGAAACTGTTAAGGAACCGAAATTGTTAAGTGAATTCAGAGCCCACACTGAATCTCACTGGTTCAAAATTGGAAAGCTGTCACACCTGGTTAAAACATATGATGGTTAGCTGTCAGAATGGGGTTTTGGTAAAGTGCTGGTAGGTGATACTTTACTCACCTGTTCTGTAGTAGATACTGGGCGTTCTGAATCTGGTCCTGTGTGCCTGTGATGGTAATGATCCTGTCCTCTGAGCCCTCCAGAGGCTCGTCAATTTTAATAGATGCTCCCGACTCATGACGGATCTGCTTGATCCTCTGGCCACCTTTTCCAATGATGGAGCCAGCCAGCTAAAACAAGACATGAAGTAAATGTCTCCCATTCCACTAAAACTAAACTAAAAACCAGTGGTTGAAATACTTACTGAAATAACAAAATACATCTAAGTACAGTCAAAATCAGGTATCCAAACATTTCCAAATTCACATGAATTCCTAGTAGTAGTATATATTTAATGTCATGTCAGCATCTTCAATTTAAAAACGTATAACAAATAAAATAAAAACCAACAAGCTCAGGTTATATTACACAAGATTTTTTACATTAACATAAAAAAAATTCTGGCAACATTTAAATGGAAATACTAAAATGATAAACTATAAATTAAAGCAAATATAAAATGAAAAAGAACATAAAAATATAAAACAAAAAAAAAGATATTAAAAATAAACAAAATAATAGCTAATTACATTTTTTAAAAATGGCAATAGAATATAAATAATACTAGTAACACTGCTGCTTAGATGCTTAGATTAATTCCAAATCCCACTGTTTCAAGTCACTCATCATCTGCACCACCAAATAAAATTCAATAGTGAATAATACATTTATTTAAAAATAGAATTAAATGACAAACTATAAAAAACCTTTCATTTTTCTATTTTTACAAATATGTTGAGTCTCATTTTGCACTCACATCTTTAGGGATAGTCACTTGTGTTGTAATAACAGGCCCACCGATGTCACTGTAAGAACCTCGACCACCTGATGAAACAAACATCTTATGGTGATTCAGCCAATGCTTATTTATACGTAGGCCTCTCATTCACACTCTTATTCAAACAGAATAAATAAATATAAAATCTATAATCCATTTTCACAATATCTGACACACTTACCAGATTGGAAGGGCTCCCAAGAAGAATTATTGTCTTCAGACAAAACAAGAAAAGAAAAAGAAGAAAGTGACCAAGATATCAGAGCTATGACAGTAGAGGATAAAGAGAGAGAAAAGCAGGAAATACTACACTATTGAAGAGTGCAGTGCTCCGTTTGACTGGAGGTAACCTTGAGCTAGTGTGTATGTGTGCAGCTCACTCACCATATCCACCTCCACTCTGTGTACAACGATGGGGGAAAGAGAGAGGGAAAAAAAAATATTCAGTCAATTCAGAGAGCACAAACGCAAACTCAAAGCACATTCTACATGGATCGCTGATTCTTTAAGCTTCCAATCTGACACGTCTATTTAATATGAAAGCAATAAACCACTCAAGGCCAAGCGGTACAGTAATTTTTACCACGGTTAAAGGGCTTTTAGGTCTCTGGTTTGCCACACCCCTAACATTCCTTAACCACGGTAAAACCATTGTAATGCCTGGGTTCTAAGCATACGAATTATTAAGAACTGTGAGAACACACACTTTTTTAGCATTGACATTTTTGACAATTAGACACATTCCATTTCTATTTTTTGTAATGTCATTCTTAAAAATTTTTTTTAAAAAATTAAATTTCAACTGAAAATGGACAGAACAAACATTATGGTATCAGGAATCAGAAGAGGAAAATAGCCTTTTCAATTTTTTTATTAATTTTTAAATGCAAAATATATATTATTTGACAGAAATAAACAAACATATATTCTAGGAAAAAAAAAAAAAAAAAAAGATTACGTCACTGATTTAAAAAATTCTTATTGACTTTTTGTAAGAAACATGGCCTGGATGTGTTATTATGAGGTTGAGCTCGGATGAACACACTGGGTGTTTTACAGAGGCTTCTATTCAGATTTTAGAGTTGAAGTTATTGATGCTCTATGTGGATACTGTCAGGTTTGGCATCTTCCAGAACTCTTAGCTCACTCAGAGCAGCAAAGCCCAAAGTTCATTGGCGAGTGTGATGGCTTTCACCTACGTATTTAACTGCTCCTTGGTAACCAAGGCAACAAGTGATTCAAAAATCTGTTGCCAAGCAACAGCAGGCCAAACCAGTGCACTAGGCATAAGAGCTCCACATATGCATCTATTACACTGTCACTTCAGAGAAAAAGAACAAACCATTCCACTTTTTTTCTGAAAGTTCCCATTAATGAAAGAAAAAAAAAAAATAAAAAAATAATATATATATATCCTTCAAAATGATGGATGACCATCAAATGATGAATCTCAATATATGCTTCAAAACTACAAATTCATATTCAGATGTTGATTTATGCTCACCATGCTCTCGTAGCGGTCTCCAGGTCGCCCCCTTCGGTCACTGCTTACAGGAAGAGAGACATGCTTAATTTTATGTGCTCATAATGTGCACACTTCTGAAAGCTCTGAAAAAACCCAACATCCTGAGTGTTCAAAAAAAAAAAAAAACACAACCAACAGATTTATAAAATTTAACCATTTAAATTAAAAGGAGCAAGAAAAAAACAAAAAACAAAAAACAGAATTTGGGAAAAAAAAAATTAAAAAAAGATTTCATAGGGCCCATTCACATTCATGGTGAAAATGTAAAGATTTAGCAACATGATGTACGTCATTTCCGATAACTTACTTTGGTCTGTCATCCATATTGCTGTGGTAGCTCTGGTGGGAAAATCGATCACCTCTGGAAACAAAAGTCATGCAATCAGTTATTCCTTTCCCACTAACAAAAATTTCTATGCTGGTATGATGCATAACATACAAGTTAACTCCTAAGAACTTGATTCCCTAACTTACATTATTCAGCGATATCAATGGTATCAATTAAAACAAACAGCTGTGGAAAACATAATAAAAGGCACCCAAAAAAACACATTTAAATGTAACTTTATTACAGTTATTATTTATTGATGCCCTTCTTAAACTGTAGGTTAATGTAGGTTGAGGAAATCACTGCAACATTCTCTTACCCTCCTCTAGGTGGTGGTGGTGGAGGCAGAGGCAGATTTCGGGCCCTACTGCTCCCACGTCCTCCTCTGCCTGGTGGGGGTGGAGGTGGTCCACGACGAGGGCTCATATCATCATAATCCCGTCTGGATGGAGGCATGGGACGACCTCCACGGCCAGGAGGCATGCGATCAAATCCTCCTCTGCCTCGCATTGGGAACCCACCCATAGGCCGTCGCCCTCTTTCTTCATACATCATGGTGAAGCCACCATAATCATAGGTCTCATCATAAAAGTTTGGATCATAGGGCTGGGCTCGACCTTTAATGGGAGCCTACAAATAATTCAGGACCATTATAAGCATTATTTACCAGCAAAGAAGAAACTTTTGGATTTTGCCACAGTGTCTAATGAGAAGAAACATCATCTGACCTCTGAAATTAGCTCTAGAATGACCTTGATGCACTCAACCACACGCTCCGGTTTACCTCCGACTAGCACTACACGGTCTGTGGAGTGGGGGCAACATTCCTGGAAGAGCTTGATTGTAGTCTGGGTATTCTTAAGAATCAATGAACCAATTTGTCAGGGATATACATGAGGACGATTATATATTAAGCCACCTGGTTGCTATCTCTATTTTACGATATGTGGTATTTTTAGTACTGTGCTTACCTCCCTCAGTTCCTTGATCTTGGCACCTTTGACTCCGATAATGCCTCCGGCCAAACTCTGATGAATCAGCAGACGCAGCTCACAGTCAAAGTCAGTCCCACTGTAGTGCTGATACTGCCAAAAATACAGAGTAAAGGAACATTTGAGGACACATTCAAACCAAGAGACATTTTTTCACATCCAAACTTCATGAATTTATTATTAGTTTTTTATTATTAGATATGTGTGTTTGTATTTATATATATATATATATATATATAAATATATATATATAAAAAGATGCTGTTTATATATTAAGCATATGTATACATAATATAAAATATAAAAATATGAATACATTCAAAATATATACTGTATGTGTGTATTTACATATACATAAATATAAAATGCACATACATATATTATGTAAACAAAAACTTGCTTTGGATGCGATTAATCATGATTAACCATTTGTCAGCATTGCAAATTAGTAGAATTTAAACATTTGATAACAAAAAAAGCGTTATTTAGTAATTAAAAATAAATAACGTATGGCTTTACAATATTTTGAGTAGAACATTGTACGAAGTCTTATCGGAATTTTAAGTTGTTATAGATTGAAAATCTTACGCATTTGAAACAAATGATATGTACTGTCTACAAAACATTAATGTTGACTTAATGGTGTCTTTAAGGACTTCAATATTGGGTTTTATATGCTCACCTCCTCCAGGGTAGGGATGATCTTCAGCAAAATCTCACCAATAGTCTCTATATCTGCACTCACACTCAGGATACTGTAGCAGCACATCAAGCCAAATGAAAGACAAAAGCAAAACAAATGGATACAAAACTTTAGATCCTGAGCCCTGCTGCATACCACAAAGCAATGAAGAAGGGGGAAATAAGACTTTGAATTAAAAAGAAAGTAAATTAAAAAGAGGACTGCTGAACACATGTTTTAAGTCTTCCAACATTGGACTGAGATACGGGCAATTGACATGCACTCAGTTCTCGCACATTCAATTAATACAGGCCTTGAAGAAATGGGCGACAGCGGGAGGGCTGAGACTGAACAGGCACTGTATGGCTACACGAGCCGAGAGAGAGAATGAAATAGATCAAGACAGGCCTGCTTACCACTATCCCACCACCAGAACATTTGGGGGAGAAAGGAAGAAATAAATAAATAAAAAATAAAGAAGTATCTTGCAAATCACTTTATGGTGCCATCAGCACATCACATTCTCTCAACGACGAGAGAAACCAAACCAAAAACTAACAGAAAAAGCAAAAGAACGAGGCGAAGGGGAGGGGGAAGGGAAGAATGATAGATTTATTTGCAGATAAAGAGCTTGAACGTATGTGGGCTAAGAGAGAAAAAAAGAAAAAAGAAAAAAAGAAAAAACAAGGGGAAGGAAATGCAGCACCAGAGAAAAATCAAAGACAACAGTGATGAGTGACAGAGAGGGCTGCGGTACGGCGCAAGCTCAGAATCATGGACAGTGATGTTGGGAACAGTGAGGGAGGGGGGCTCAGGGGTTGGGGGTCAACAAGGACAGAGCGAAAAGAGATGGCCTTCTCCACAATTCACCTTCAGTATCAACAAATGAAAATAATCATCCAAACTAGGACTGGGCAGTATGAAGCATTTGATGTAAAAATTGATAGATATTTAGCTGTTTTACATATATTTGCATGCGTTACTATGAAATAGTTTTATGTTACTGCAAGGAGTAATGCAAAAATACTAGTGATGCATCAAAACATTTGGTAAAATCAAATTAAAACTGAAATTAAATTTTGATTCAGACAGTAACTGAAAACAAAGTTCCTTTAACTTAATTTTGGTAACTGAACACTTTATAATAAATAATAACCAGAAGTAGTTCTTCTTAAACAAAACTTTACATGGTCATGGTAAAGTGAGATCAAACTGCATATTGCATATTGCATATACTCATGCAGTATATTTTAGGTTGCTGAAATGTAGGTGCATCACTACAAAATCAAGAGGGACAAATGCAACATTAAGTCGTTACTGAGGAATAATGGAACTTCTCATATTAATACTAAATGTAGTCGATAGTCACAATATTTGTATTTATAATATTGATTTTACAGGTGTGACAGCTGTTTTTGCTTTCATACATAATTGTGTCATGAATAATATGATATTTTGGTTTCATAAAAAGTGAAATATAAAAATCAACTTTAATTTGTAATTGCAGCATGATTATATATATTTTAATTCACACCAAAATACATTTTTTTGTCATACCACCCACCCCTAATCCACACACTTCATTCATCAGAGAGTAATATGAGTGAGGTCTCTCCCCTGATTATATACATTTCTGTGCGTCAAAAAGTTCGCAAATTATATTCAAATACTTAATGGGGGTGTTGAGGGAGGAGAGAAAAACATATATATATATATATAAATATATACAAAAATAAATTAAGAAAAAAAAAGTTAAATGGAACAATACACGTTTCTTAAAAGGGGAGGGGGACTATATGTGTGAAAATGTTAAAATGAAACAGAAGTCAGGTTATCAAAGACATGTGTTCTCTTTCTAATCAGGCAGTGAGGCAATAACTGGTGGGACATACCGCTCTGGGCCACTGCTGTCTGGGACTGATACACTGGCATTGTACTGCATTGGTCGTGGAGGTTGGCATTGGGCAAGGGCATTCAATCACATGATGTCAAGTAAGGTGCCCATTTAAGGAGGGGCACGTTTATGGGCGGGGCCAACCGGGGTGTCAGGTGGGCGGGCGGGCGTTCAGGGGCGGAGGTTGGGCCAACATCAAGGTGGGCAACGCAGGAGGGGCAAGTCGATCCAGTACATGGGCAACGGAGGAAGGTGGCCAAAAACAAAAAAAGTAAAGGAGAGGGAAGAGGGGGAGAAGGAATACATTTTTAATTGAATACAAGGCTATACTCATTAATCTACTGTCCAATTTTCTTTTTTGAAGAGACTATGCAATGAATGCACAAGAAACAGGGCTGGACAGATCTGAAGACAGTTTTTAATGTAGAACCACTGGGCAACAGTGGTTCCCACAAGACTATGGGTCAGCTCAAGAGTCAAGACATCTGTAATTGGGTTTTCAAAGTGGGGGAGAGTGAAAGAGAATGCCTTCAAGAACAAAGTCGAGAAGTGCTTCCCCTTTAATAGACAATGTCAAAGACTCACAAAATAGCCTCATTTCAGAGAGCTTGTCTGTCCAAATGAGCCAACCTATAGCTACAAAACGGAAGATCTGCCCTCAAGATCAAATGCATAAAAATCTTTGCAGGATTTTAATGGGATTGTAAATGGACGGATTGGTGTCATGAGTTTTGATTTGTGTGATTTCAAATCCGACTGATTCGTGTTTTTGCTGACAAAGCTGAAATGCTCACGAAAACAACTGTTGGATTTGAAAATGCTGTCAGAAGTCTCGTTACAACTTGACCATTAGAGAACTTTCCTTAAAGGTTCATAATAAGCATGGAGCATGGGCTAATACTCACATCTGTGCGTAAGGCTTTAATGTTCTTGCCTCCCTTTCCGATCACAGCCCCTGCATTCTGAAACATGAAAACGACACTTAAAAACGTCATCTATATCAAAAGAAATGGAGAAGAAAAGTGCATTTGTATGGCTTCACTCACTTTGCTTTGGAGCAGTACCCTGAGCTCTACCATTTCATCTGTGTTGCGGGAGCGTTTGAATGCCTGTTCCTCATCCATGTCCTCAGCAGGGCGCTTGCCTGAGGGAACACAAATCTGGCACATGAGCCTCAACAACAATTAAGACATTCCTGTTTATCAAACTGCTCGTTCTGAAAGAATGCCATTACGGAATCCAAAACATAACCAAGCACTAGTGACTGAAGTTCTCATGAAATTTGATGACTTACAGAAAGCGGTAAAAAAAATAAAAAATAAAATAAATTAAAAAAAAAATAACATAAAAACCATTGAAAAAAATTACTAGAACTAGCTACTTTCAAAACCAAGGTAAAAAAATGAAAACACAGAAAAAGTAGACAGACACAGTTGAACTCTATTCCTTACCGTTTGTGTCAGTGTTACTGAAAGTGGTTTCTTCTTCCTGCTGCTCAATTTCTGTCTCCATTGTCTTCAACCAGCGGTGAAACTGGAATAGGCTGTCCTCGACGGGTAACTCTAAGAGACATATCATTTTAAGTATTAAAACAAAGCAAAAGGTCAACATTAAATCAGAATTATACTTAAAGAATATATTTTCCAAGTCTTAACATATAAAATGTGTTATTCCAAAGAATATCATAAATTTTCATCAACATATAACAGCTTGTTCTATATCAGAATCGACTTTTAGCTGATGTAAACAAAGCCTCATTCCTCCAAACACCTGTCAATGATTCTCAGCTGGTTTTGATTCAGGTGGAGACCCAACACAGTATCAGAATTGTAAAGAATTTACAAAATGTACAAAATCAAGGACTGACACGTATTGCATTTACAAAGAACTACAACAAGCAAAATTATTAACATAACGTTGATGAAAAAGAGAGACCAAGACAAACTTTATATTATTACTATATTAGCCATTTTAACAAGTGAATGTGCTAGAATACTGGGGAGTCTGACTGGACCAACAGCCTTTGACAAATTTAATACGAGATTTATCATTTGTTTATAGCATCATATATTTAATACAAGATTTATCATTTGTTTATAGCATCATTATTTACCAGAACATACCAGCAACCCACCAGCTGAAAACCACTGACACAAACACAACTTTTCACCATCCAATTATTTCCAGATTAATAAAATCAGGTTCCATCCTACTTCTTGTTCGCTCTAAAACGTCATATTAAAGTGTCAAACAATGTGTCTGTACCATGTTACAGTGATATTATTATGATACTAAATATGACCATGCACCACAGTATTTCTGTAGTACTTAAAAGAAAATGAAGTTAAAAAAAATTGCTAATGTACGATGATGATGTTTCTTGTTTGATAAGTTAAAAGTGCGGTTACTTCACGAGCAAATTTAAAATATAAACAAAAACAGGATACAAAAAAAAAAAACCCTGCAAAAACTGTAAAAGGAGACCGAACGATAAAGAAATATGCACTCCGGTAATATATTATAAGCACTTAGTATAGGGCTGTGTCAAGGCCCAGTGTTTCAAAATGGTGCGCAAGTAACAGTTAGCATTTAGCCTGCTAGCCGTACAGTTACAGTTGCCATAACAGTACAAGCCTTCATTAACTGACAATTCATTTGCATTTACTAAAATTCACGAAGGAAATGCATAACAATTTTGCGGACTATAACAAGAACACCCGTCCAATATATATATATAAACGATATCTTTCTGCGTCTGCGATGTATTGGCACAAAATGGCTTATTTTCTAGATTCACTCTTATTGCGAGCAAATGACAATACGGGGTTTGGTTAGTCCATTTAGTATACTTATTTAGAAACAGTTTGCGTCCGTGTGCAAGATCCTGCTTTGGTTAGATAATAGGGAAATTATTATCTCATGACTGTTGCGTATGATCAGCAGGGAACTCCATTTTGAGAATTGCTTACCTTAGCAAGCTAACTGGCTAATTTACAGCACGGCGACGCATACATTGGTCTAACTAATTAACGTTCGACACTTCTGTTATTTATTACTCCGGAAATAACTGTACAATTCCAAAAGTAACGTTAGCTGCCTGTGTAGAAATACGATTCGAAATATTGAACAAACCTGCAGGCAGCCCTTCCGTCACACCAATATTCGTCCGAAATTTCTGCGCCTTCTACCTTGATTTCATTGTAGGTTTACGTGCAATTTTTAGCTTAATGATTGGCTATACCGGAATTCAAACGCACGATTGTATTGGTTTGAATGACTGTCAATATAAATTCTAAGACTCTAATTGGGTGAGTGGGCTGTCAGCTAAGTAATGTTGTCCCGCCCCTAAGCAGTCGCTTACATTATAGGCTATCGTCATAGCAACTGAGAAGCGCTCGACTTATCTTGCGTTTAACGGATTGGCATCATACACCACAAATAAAAAGAGACTTTGTTTTATTACCGTTTGTTGTGACAGATTTACACTCGATATTGGAGTTATCATGTCTTTCGCGTCGTACTGGTTTTGGTTCACAGAGTATTGTTAAAAAATACAAACCCCAGTCAAACTGATCAGACTAATCCTATCTAATACAGTTAATATCCTTGTTTTCAGATAAAATGGCTAATGTATTAATGGGAATATAATCTTTTGGGTAAAATAACAATCTCGTTCACATTGACCGTGATCAAATGTGTTGCCTTTGTCGCCCCCTCCTGGTAAAAATATAAAGGTTCGCCACATTTTACTTCATCTTTTGGCTTGCGCTGTAGTGATTTCCTAAACCAAGGCTCTTCAGTGTACTCTTCCTAAAAAAAACTAAATAAAAATGTTTATATAAAGCGTGGAATCTAGCCCAGCTGGGCTCTAACTTTTCTCTCAAGATGAACACGGACGTAGAAATGCAAGCATTGCTGTCAAATGTGAGATTCAAAGGCGCATTTTCCGAATCCATCACCGCGTCTCGCCGTTCCCTTCAAACAGACTGATGATTCGGTAAACACGCTAAAGTGGTAGATTATTACTAATATAATTTTGTCTCCTTTTACATAGACTACACCGCGATTGGAATGCGAGACTGGCATGACCACTAAAAAAAACATCCAGGCATTTTTTTTAGCAATTATTTTTAAAGATGCAACCCATCTGGTGCGTCAAACAGCACGTCACACTCCGTAATTGTTATTCATGAAGTTGTGGTATTGTTGAAAACAGCACGATAGAAAAGCAACACAGCGAGCTCAGTCTGAATGGTTAAACAGTTGAAAAATTAAAATGATCTAGTAATTTCCCAAATGATTCGACATAAAACAATCTTTGCATCCCCATCCCTGTCAACATAAATCTCCCAAAGATCGCCCCATTGACAACACAGGTGATCAATTATTGCCGATATGGCATCGCCGAGAGCGTCTTTAATGTCCCCCTCCACATGTAATTACAGCAGCGATGGCTGAGAGAGATGCGGTGGGTAATCAATAGGCGCTTGCAGCAGGTACGCGCTGCTGCCTCTTCACTCGCGCGCAGACGCACGCGCGCACACACACCGTCTCGCTTGTTTTCTTGCCCAGCGCTGGATGTGAGACGTCAGCGTCACCGCCGCAGCCTGTAGACACACGCAGCCCGCGGCCACGCGTTTCTCCACCGCGTCTGGAAGAAGCGAAGCCCGGATAGCGCAACGTATTGGCACGCCAACATTTCCCCGCTGCGTTATCACCTTTCTACGGAGACCAGATAAGGCCACTCCATGACAGTCTCGCGTCGCGCACAACGTCTTTGCGCATCCCACAGCAGCGGCGTCTCATCTCGGAATTGCTGAAAATACTACAAGACATTACACAACGCTGAACGCACCGCGCTAGACCTGCCATGACCGCAGGGGTTCGTGGAATGGCTCGCTTGGGGCTCTGTGGGCTTTTATTCGGGCTGCTGAGGCTCAGCTCGGCTTGTCCTGGGTCGTGCTTTTGCAATGCCTCGAGGATCTCGTGTATCGATCAAGAACCAGGGATCGAGGATTTCCCTGTCTTGGTGCCGGAGTCTGACATGGAAAACATCACGGAAATGTAAGTGGAGTGTTTTAGCGGATAAATGAACCGGGAGACCTGCTCCAGCATCACGGATGCGTGAAAAAAACATGCGCGCGCGCGTGTGTGTGTTTGCGAGTGTGTGTGGGTAGATTCCTCAAATCGTCGAGGGCCAAAATAAGTTTAGTGCACACTGCTATTCCATGACATGCCCGCTTCCGTTAGGAGCATCTGTGGAGTTCGCTACGATCATTCTTGCGTATGAGCTGTTGGCATCAAACAAGACCATAGCATGACATGCAACAGACATCATGTGTCGTGTGTGTGAAGAGAGGATGAGTAAGGGGTGGGGGCCACGGTAAATAAGCAAGAAGTTGGCAAGATAGCACATCTAAAGCGTTTTCTTTTTATAAAGATTGTCACTCAGAGAAATATTTTGTGCGGCTGCTGACTCACCTCAGCTGACTTTCTGTACCAGAACAGGGAAAAAAGACAGCGCTATCGTCTTACACTAGAATGTATAAATTGACCACATAACGCAATTAGATGCATATCGGTGAAGATACAGCGTCCGCTTCATAGAGATTTATCAGTGCTGATCTGATCTGCTCGAGTGCCTGCGCTGACAGACGAGCCGACTTGAGAGACCGTTAAATGGCTTGGTCTTAGAGAAAAAAATGTGCTTTTAGGCCTGCCGTGAGGGATACGCTAATAAACTGCTGTTATTTACGAATGAAATTAAGTTTTACGCGTACGTTGTTACATGAACTGTTGTGTATAGGTTATTTGGGGAGTAGTCTAACGTGTCCGCAGAGCAATAGGCATCGGCGCCTACGCAAATATGTCACTCCGTTTCCACGACAACGGCTCACCGGACCCACTCCAGGCATGTGCGCGCTGTAGTGAAATCATGGCTTTTTCACGCGCACCTTTATTAACTTGTTCATATGGTGACGGTTTTATAACAGAATTTCGAATTACGGTACTGTATTAGCATTCTCTGAAAATACTGTCTATTTAATACTGAGTGATAGAACATTTTTGGTCTATGTTTTCGCATGCCAGTGCGGATTAGAAAGAGCTCGGCGTTTTTATTTATTTAGTTCGTTTTTTGCTAGGCCCATGTCTAGTTAAAATTGTACGTTCACATATAATATTATTGAAACTCTAAATAGAAAGTACTGTGTAAATACTGTATTCTTTGTAGTACATCGGATTGCTGTGTAAATGCCGCGTAGTAATTTCAATACAGTATATATATATATATATATATATATATATATATATTGTAAGGGCAAGTTTTGTTTTTGACAAGGTACCATGGTAATAGTATTATCTGGACTAGGTAAAATACCTTTAAAACCTATTTGAATTAATTCCTTTTCATTCAGCAAGAAACTGATCAAAAGTGGCAATAAAAACTTTCATATTCATCAAAAATCAGGATTAGTAAAAAAGCATTAAGCCGTTTTCAACATTGATAGTAATAAAAAAAATACCTTTGAGCATCAATTTAGCATTTGAATAATTTCTAAAGGATCATGTGCAGGAAGACTAGTAATTACAGCTGTAAATTCAGCTTTGCCATCACAGGAATAAATACAATGTTAAATTATGTTTTATTTTAAACTGCAATAGTATTTCACAGCATTCGTGTTTTACTGTATAGGTTTGATAAAATATTTGGTGAACATGCATAGGAATTCTTGCAAAACATCAAAAAATACAACTGACCCCAAACTGTGGATGGTAGCGTACCATCTAATGTGCCTAAACATTACTTTCAATTCCACAGATACATCTCAAATCAAAAAAGGCTACTTACAATCAATGAGGACCATATGAAGTTCTACTCAAATCTCAGGAATTTGTGAGTATATGAAATGTTATGGTCATGCCAAATGTTAATGAAACTTTATAGAACATTGGAATTTATGTGATATAATATAATATAATACATATAATGTCTCCCACAGAACAGTGACAAATACTCACCTGACATATGTATCTACGATGGCCTTCTTCAACAATTCCAAACTTCAATATCTGTGAGTCTTTTTTGATACTTTGTAATTAAATTTAATAAAATTATACAGCAAATATTAAGCTTGTGTGTGATGTTTTCAAACAAATTATCTATCTATGTTATTCTTTATTTTTAATTACGTTTTTTTTTTTACTCTCTATCTGTAGGAATCTCAGAGACAATAACTTATCAACATTGTCTTGGAGAGCACTTCGTAATTCAAACTTGTCTACTTTGTACGTTTTTTTATTTTTATTTTTTAAAAAAAGTACAAAACTGTATGTATTGTATGTACACCATACAAAGAAAGCGTCTTTCTGTTACTGAAGTCTGTTTGGGTTTGCTTTAGGTTGCTCTCCGGGAACCCTTTGCAATGTGAATGTAAGAACATCTGGATCAAAGTCTGGTTGGATGACAGTGAGAGAGAGGGGCTGCAGTGTCTACAGGAAGGAGGAGGAGCAAAAGCCCTCTCTAGACTCACTCTTCCTTCATGTGGTAATGAAACTCAATGTAGTTTTAAGTCACACTGATTGTGGTAAAAAAAAAATCATCCTCACAAACATGAAAATTCTGTCATTATTTCAGAGTATCCACGTGTCGAGGTCATCCCTGCTGTTGTCAGTCAAATGGCAGGAAGTGATGCCACAGTGATGTGTAGTGTGTCAGGAGCCCCAACCCCTGAGCTCTCCTGGAGCTTAAACTCCA
The DNA here is from genome assembly GCA_032359235.1 of Enteromius mattozi. NCBI lineage: Eukaryota > Metazoa > Chordata > Actinopteri > Cypriniformes > Cyprinidae > Enteromius > Enteromius mattozi. The sequence goes on along the minus strand of JAUMHE010000048.1, from coordinate 19,279,418 downwards.
GTGATCACCCTCCTCTCTCAACCAACCATGAGGTAACACCCTGTTTGCCTTTTAAGTATAAAGCTAGTTCAGTATAGCACACTAATATAGTGCTCTTACTCTTTCTGTAGACAGAATGCAAGTTGAATGGAATATTATTAGATATGTATTATTACATTTGCTGAGATGATTAACCTGTGTTGCCTTTTCATTAGATCGCATGAGACCTGTTTGATGTTCTCTATGAATGCCTAAATTTAAGTTTATCATATAAAGCAATCATGTCTCTTCAGAAGTTTATTAACTGCTTAATAATAATATTGAATTAAACTGCTTGATTCATCGTAATATTTTAATGGACAGTTAAATGCACTTTCAAATGAGGGACAGAAATCTCTCTTTTAATTTATTAAAAATATTGTTGTGTTTCAAAGATAAACAAAAGTCTTATGGGTTTTAGAAGGACATGACAGTGGGTGACTGTTGACAGAATGTTCAGTTTCTCTATTTTGACTATTTTGATCAATCTTGAAAAATCTTAAAAAAAAGAATGTATTCGATTCAAATATATAATCCATAATTCAATTTTGTCTATTAAAAACACAAAACACATTCTTATTTCAAAAATAACAACTGGACATACTCATGCAATGCGATTAAGTGTTCCATTCTAAACACAGTCAAGTCTCTTGTGCTTTAGCATTAGATCTAATATTCAGTGTAGACACATAGAATGGTGAGATCTTCCAAAAAAACAGAAGTAAACAGTAGAAGGTGGAACTACAGATGGAATACTAGATGGAAAACAGTGTTTTAACAGGCTGTGATAGCCCTATTTACTCTATTAGGCCTATACATATCTACTGTCCATCAGTTATGACCTTTCTCCTCTTTCTGCCAGTTTTACGCATTTAGGACACTTAAACACTTAATCTCTGTAGCCTCCTATAATGTGCTTTCAAATATCATGATTGATCACAGCGCTGAAACCACAGATGCTTGACTCTAGCCTGTAAAAGCTTTGTGTTTCCATTAATATTTAAAATGCTCACAATACTACTTACATTAAAGGAGCCTTCACCCGTGGTGAAAACAACAGCCTGTATGACAGATTAAATACATTGAGGTGTAGATGGAGAACATGGATTATTTAGCTCCAGTTAATGCCACAATTTAAGAAAAATAATGCATTTGGCTGTATAGAGTATTTTTTGTTAAGTTGATCCAAAGTATAATTTTTAAAAATATTTTAATAATAGAAAGACTTTTGTGTGGGCTCTTTTGACTCTGGTCAGCAGACAACCACAATCCCAGAGTACCCTGGCAACCACAAAGCACATGCATGCCAAATGCTTAAAATATGTTTAAATGTAATCAAATCAGAGTTGTGGTTTCTTTCCCACAGATTTCTCAAAAAATGGAGCTGCAGTCTATTCTGACTCTAAGTGGACTTTCACCTGATGACAACGGCAGAGAGCTCACCTGTAGTGCCGAGAACATTGTGGGCCAAACTGAGGCTTCAGTCCTTCTCAATATTCTTTGTAAGAACTCACACTGTGTTGTGTGGATTTGCTTTGCATTGCTTTGATAGAATGAGCCCTGAGTTAAGATTTGTTTCAGTCCTCTGTGACAGAAGGCCTTGAGCTCAAATGGTGGGTCATGACCAGTGGACAAAGTACACAGTCATGAACTTGTTTTAAAGACCCCCTGATGAAATATTACTCCATATTACATACTTATAAATAAGTATAAGTACTCATTTTGATTTTCATCTTGAGTAAGAGTACTGATCTGTAAGAACTACATATTATTATTATTATTATTATATGTTTTGTGTAATTTAATGTGCTTCATCCTCATGCTCAAAAAAAACTATTTTAAGAGAGAGGGGCCTAATGTCCCAGTCACTCAGATATAATAGACCTAAAATAGGTTAGAGCTCAGTCTGACATTATTATGAATTATTAGTAGTCAGCACAACGGAGGATCATAATACTCTCGGTTCTTCACTTATTTTGAGTCGCATAAGATCACTAGAGTGATTTGTTAATTTTTAGACTTGGCCATACCAGATCATTAAATCTGTTAACTGATGCAATTGCACTAATTGCAAATTGTAAACCAGTTCATCTGAATGATTAAAAAAACATGAATAATTCACTCATTCAAAGATTAGACGTTACTACTTGATCTCTTAAATTCGTAACTTAAAAATAACTAGGATTGACATGTTTTGTGTGCACCACTGATTGCACAACCCACCCCACAAAAAAATTATAATCCACATAATTGTGAATTAGTAGGGCTTTAAAGCTGTGTTATCCAATAAATCTTATTGTATTTTAGTGCAAATTTATCTGTAACTTGAGAGAAGCAATCCAATTTTGGCAGATTCCAACATGGAGAGGTAGTTTGACATCCTCATATTTAAATACAATGAATGAAGACTATGCAAGGTGAAACAGCTAAAAAACACTTATATAGAAGATGCTTATCAACTTATAAAATATTTTCTCTGCAATGAAAGTGAGAGGTACCCAGAGTGTGTAGTCTCTTAGTGTCATGATACATGTTCAGTTAAACACTTAAAAGTCTGCCAGTTTTATCATTAGTTCCATAAAAAAGTATTAGTGTAGCATAATTAGATACATTTTTTAAGAGTTATGCAATAGTCTAACAGGTTACTTGGTGCTGTCCCAACACAGATGATCATGTACAGTATTAAAGGTAGAACATGTTACTGTATGTTCCCATGCATAGAATAATGCGATTGTTAGGTTACTGAATTTAACAAATCTGGTTTGTATTTACCAACATTATCATGCAAGTATAGAAGTCTGTTCTCATGCACAAACAATTACAAATAAATTGAAAATGCACTATACTGCAGGAAACAATATTATTGTTGAGTGTAGGCTTTCATCAAACTTTATTCCACATTTTTGAATAATAGTGAAGTCATCAAAAATAAAACAGTTGGTGGCATGGGCATAATGTAGTGAAAAATGTTTTTTTGAGCTTTAAAGTCCCTACCCTTTGCCCTTTACAGTGGTACTGTTTACAGCTCTGCACACTCTGGGCTTCCCTCAACCAAAATCATGAGGCGCATCCTAATTTTAAACTGTATTGAAGGCATCCACATTTATGCTGGACACTTGTTGCCCGTCTTTCCTTCACAGTCTGTTCCAATACATCAATTTCTTTTAATATAACTATATTTTAAAAAGGAATTGATATGTAGGCACGGAAAGTTGATTCAGTCAAGTTGAGTGTATCCAAACTTCGACTAGTACTACAAGTAAAACTCAATGAACCTCCAATAATTTCCCCATGATGTATTATTTCAGTGGTGGAATGTGTCTGCTCAATAAGGGTGCAATTGACTTCCTAGAATTTTAAATAATGATTCATGTCATTAAGCAGCCACACTCAGAAACATTGCAAGTGATTAATATTACCATCATATTCCTTTGATTTGTAAGCTTGATGTCTTCCAAGTATATTTTGACAAAATAATAGGATTTCAAACTGAATAGCAGTCTGTGGGTCATTTGACATGAATGCTTAGAGATTAGATGGCTTCCTTTAAGAGAATGGTAGGTTGAACTATTGGATGGTTTTAAAGAGTTCAAGATACATTTGAAAATGTGCCAAATGCTTAAGATTCAGGAAGTTTCCCCTCAAGCTATCACATTAGTCTACTGGGCTCGACAAAACTCACATTGTTGCATAACACTGCTTGAAAAACCTTTCCCACTTAATAGTAAGCTTTGAGCCTTTTAGAGTTTACCCGTTTTATTTTGTGTGTTTTTTTATTGATATTTGCGTAGTTAAAGAATATTTCACGCATTAAGGAAAAAATAAAGATTTAAGTTGAGGATTTGGTGAAAATTCGATGAATATCATTCACGCACCCTCATGTCTTTCCAAACGCATATTTTCGTCTTCCCTGGAACACAAAAGCAAATGTGTAGCAAAAAGTCCAAACTGCTCTTTTGTAGTACAACAAAATACAATACCATTCAAATTTTTCCCATCAATTAATATTCAGCCATTTCAGTCAGCATGGATGCCATAAACTGTGCTCATTGAAAACTGGCAGTAAAAAAATCTAGGCCTATTTCACATAAATAGTTCTTTTGAATTTTCCTGAAAAAAATCAAAGCATCTTGAAAATGTTTCCACAAACACTCTAATATTTGGGTTGAACTGTTCTGGAACAGTGTTGTGAATACAACTTGACCATTGATTTCTAGTTATGTCCTCTTTTGGAAGCACAAACAAAGTATTTTCACTTTCACAAGGACACACAGCACGTCCAGCAACACTACAGCCAGAATAATAGTTCCACCTTCTTTCTTTACGTAAACATTTGGGCAGTGTTTGAAAATAAACCCACTTTGTGATGTAGAAAAGTGGGGGTATGTTTAAACGAGCTGCTTTAGGGGGGCATGGACAAGTCTTTTCTAAAGAATATCTTTTTGGTTTTGAAACTTTAATCTTTGCAACTTCAGGGATCTTATCTATGCACTAACAGCTATGACCCCTTTAAGCAGCACAACTATTTTCAAATAAGAGGAAATCAGTAATTTACATTCATTCATGAAAGATTATCTGACAAACTAAAAAAGTGACTTTTGACTTCATTGACATAAAACATGGCTCAATGAGTTATGAGGAGCAGCTTGGAATTTTTGCTGGCAATCTATTCCTTTAACAAAACAGTTTCTTTTTATGTGTACATAATATTTCTCTATGTAACACTAATATGATGTTTCATTTCCACCAATCAGCGACAAATCAGTTAACATCCTTTGTTGAAATCCTGTTATTCATTTGCTTTTGGTTATGCATTGCATGATTCATGTTGTGTTGTAATATTACAGTAAGCCTCCTCATTTCTTATCATTCTCTTGTATTTCTCACCCTAGACTCCCTCTATACTGCCCCTTCGTCCCGTGTGCTGTCAGACACTTTCCTTTTGTCAAACGACAGTGAAATTTTCCACGTTCCTCTCGTTTACTCCTGTGGTACATCCTGTGATTACACTTCCTCTCCTTCTCCCCTCTTTCCTTCTCTCTCGTTCCTCTGCCCCTTCTTCTTTCTCCTGGGTCAGTTCCCCCTACTATCGTGCAGCTGTACCAGCCTGTGAGGAACCAGGACTGGTGCATACCTTTCACTGTGACGGGCAACCCGAGGCCTGATCTGCACTGGTACCATGAGGGGAAGCTGCTGGAGGAGCAGCAGTACATCAGGACCGAAATCCATGAAATCACGGATACGGAGTATCACGGCTGTCTGCAACTGGTCATTCCCACTCATATCCATAATGGCATTTACACGCTGGTGGCTAGCAATGAGTTTGGAGAGGACAGGGGAAACGTGTCGGCGCACTTCATGCACATACCTGATGTGGACCACTCGGGGACAGGTGGGCTTGGGTTTTCTTGCATCACTCTAAAATGTATGTTTTATTTATTACAGTCTATTAATGTGTGCAATCAAATATCTGTCATATTTTTTGTTTCCACAGAGGGAGTATTCTATTATGGTGAGTTATCTTGTAAACTTAAAGCAAGCTAAATTTTAAAAATAAAATTATTTAAAAAATTAAATTTGACCCTAAAATTTCACTCTGTATTCAGAAGAAAAGAACAAAGAAATCTATTTTAAAACCTTTAAGATTTTAACTTTCTTATAATAATGAGGTGAAATATGACCTGAAATTTTTGTACAGTTTTTATGAGATTCACCCAGCTGCTCTTTGTAGTTCATATATATACAGTATATATTGTGATGTTTATGGATTGTTATATATCACTAGATAATCCATTTGCCTTTTTTCACATTTAAATTATGTAACACAGACACAACATTTAGTCCAGGTAAGTCTGTTCCTCCCTTTATCACTCATGTATGACATGTATTTGTTCATTTTTATTTAGTGTAATTTGTTTTATCTGGCTTTTTTTTTAAAGAAACCCCACCACTGGAGGACAAAGTCGCGGTATGTTTTTGCATGTGATTAAAGTAAAATTTCAGATTAAATGCTTCTCAAGTTTTATTGACAACATCTGTAGACTGTGGTTGATTACTATTTTGACCTCTACCTTTTGTACCTAAACTAATGATATCTATAAGGCCAGCATTATAAAGAGTTTGAAGGCAGAAATATGAAGCTTGTACCTTTGTTTAAGCACTTCAGTAAAAATAGTTTATTTGAGCTGTAAAGTTGTCTAAATCATTTTTGTTGAGGTTGGACTACTTTTTTAGATGGAAGAATTTTTCCCTATAGACTTTTCTTTTTTGTTTGTTTTTATAAACTGAGAGATTAGACACATTAATTTCTGTAGTAATCAGCAGCAGGCTGCATATATGGTTGACAGAGCTTACATATATATATATAATGTAAATGACTTTCTTTTATACAATCAATTTAAACTTACCCCAGACTAGAGCTTTTTTCAGTAAAATGTACTGTACCTTTATATATTCTAGGTTTATATAGTGGTTGGAATAGCTGGGGTTGCTTTAACTGGATGTATCCTGATGTTAGTTTTCCTCAAGTATGGCAGAAGCTCCAAGTTTGGTATGAAAGGTGAGTGCACCACTTTATAATGGACTTTATAAATTCACTTCTGCTGAATATATAACATACCTTCTTAATGCACATACCTGCTTATTCCATTAAAATTGTTAAGGCGACATATCATCTCCTAACCCTGAAAACATAAAAGAAAAAAAACAACAACTCTGTACTTTTTTTATAAGCTTTTCTTGGCAAGCTTGTGAAGAAAACAAGCACTCAATATAGGCATTTTCAAATTGAAATAATAAATGATCTGTGGGGTATTTTGAGGTGAAACTTCACAGACACATTCTGGGGACACCTGAGACATATATTACATATTGTAAAAAGGGGCATAGATCTCCTTTAAGCATTGTTTTAGCAAATGTTTTAGCAAACTTACAAGTCTGTCTCCATTTTGATGTGGAACACCTACATTTCACAATCAAATTGGTTCCCGTTGGAAAAAATGAAAGAAAACAAAAAAAAAAATTTAAGTTAAATATCTTACCTCACTAAGAAATTTGTTTCGTAACTAAAGGCAGGTAACATCATGTATTATTTTAACATATCACATACAAATACAGAATATTATTAATTTAAATATTTTTCAGCAACATCATTAGTTGCACCTTCTAAACAAAGTTATGGTTATTGTTTCCTTTCTCATATTTTCAACACGTGTGTGTATATTTATGTGCATTGAGAATGTGAATTCTTATTATTTCTGTGGATTATTGTATTGTCTGATTTTTTTTTTCCCCCACCAGGCTCTTCATCTGTCATCAGCAATGATGACGACTCGGCCAGCCCGCTTCACCACGTTTCCAATGGCAACAACACACCATCATCGTCAGAGATGGGCCCAGATGCCGTTATTATCGGAATGACAAAGATTCCAGTCATCGAAAACCCCCAGTACTTCCGCAACCCCGGCAGCATGCTGAAATCGGACACTCGTGAGTTACCGTGGCATGCTGGGTCGTCAGCGGCCGCACTCCATCCTCTGGAATAGATTCCAGCCTAGGTTGCCACTGGTCAGTTGTCATAGTAACCTCCCCTTCTATCACCATGGTGATGATATCAGGGGTGGCTGACGCTGTGTAACTTAATCACTGTTGGACTGTAAATGAATCTGCAAGCGTTCTTCATTTAGATTCATTTACATTTCAGGATGTGTAAATATAGTGCACCTGTACATTTTACCAACACCTGACTGATTGTTAGTGATGTCTGCTAAAGCACATAGCTGCTTATATACAGTAGGGTTAAGTCAGCATGAAATCAACATTGACCCTGTTTATTTTCTTATTGCATGTTACTGGTGTTATTACAAATTATTATGTAAATAAAGTGATTGATTGATTGATATTAATCCATGCATATACAATAACAATATTTAATATTTAACAATGACAATATTTAGGGTTTTACTTGTTGTAGAGGGTTTATAATCACAAATTAATGATTATACATTTTTAGCATGATTTTATAGAAAAAAGTAATTTAGTGTAGCAATATTTTTAGGCATATTTACAACAAGAATCATTAGATGGCATTAAAAAACTCAAATTAAGCATCACCTTTCAGCCCTAAAATACTAATTAATTGATTAAACTTCAAATCTTTTCCCATCTTGCTACTATCCTTTAAACTAGGAAGTTATGCCCTTTTGATGCCCTCAAGATGTTTTAAAGTATAATACAATTTAATACTTAAATCATATTGAATAGTCGATTAAGTTTGCGGTTTCATTTTCACATAAATATATGTTGTAAATATATATTTCACATATTTAAAATCTATCTCTAAGACTTTTCCAACTTTGACTTTGGAACACATTTTGTAGAATAGCCCGTACACACAAACGTCTCAAGGTTATAAGTATAACCATATTTCCTTGAAGAAACGAGACGCTGCGTCACGAGATGCTATGGGAACGCCCTCAGCGTGACCGTACTCTGAATCGATGTGTAACCAGCCAATGAGAAATTGGGACGTCATAGG
>JAUMHE010000048.1:19246589-19270764 GCA_032359235.1 Enteromius mattozi | reverse complement strand
GCTGGGACGGAGCCTTTAAAGACGCTGCAGCATAGAGAGAGAGATAGCTCGCAAGCGTCTACTCAATTCATGTGCATCGTCTTATAACCGCTTTCATTCATACCCATTAATTTATCTAGGGGATGAAACCCGGGCCGCGAATGGCCACGACTTCGACACCTCGGCGTGGAAGTCGGGACCAAAAACGGCAGGCTCCTTCTTAAAGGCATTTATTTTCTCTCTGCTGCCGCTTTATTTTTTAGATCAGCGGCAACACGAGTTACTGCCTTCAAGAGCTTCTCATACATCCTCAGATAAAGAGAAGAGTAACGCAGCGCCGCTTTAATGAGGAGAAGTAGCAGAACGTGCTTCCTTCCTCGTATGGCTAGCGCTAGACCGCGAGCTAGAGAATTGAGATAGGGACCCGCCCGTCTCAGTTTCCCCTGCTCGCAGTCAGCGATCCGTGGATACTCACACCGTTCAGAACGGGCCAGTGCCACGAAAGTCGCTTGGTTTAGGCTCTCTTTCATCACTAAAGAAAGCCCTTCGGGCAATTACACATACTGTGTATGTGTTCACCGGCAATATGAATATCTCTCTTGCACGGAAGAACACGCACTTTGTATGACGGTAAGTCGCCCTCGCCCCTTTTTTTTTTTTGACAGAGACACTTTTAAGCTAGAGACACACACACATGAAACACAGAGCGCTTCACTGAATGACAAAAAGCTAGTTTGCCGGCAGCATTCCACGTGCTTATATGCTTGCTGGCCAGTGACGTCACCCGCCTATGACGTCCCAATTTCTCATTGGCTGGTTACACATCGATTCAGAGTATGGTCACGCTGAGGGCGTTCCCATAGCGTCTCGTGACGCAGCTCAAATTCCTGAAAAGGGACATATATTTATACATATAGGTGTGTGTGTCATGATGTGTGTGAGACGAAGCACGCAGTTAGAATCAGGTTCACGAAAAAGTAACAATCCTTTAATAATCCAACAGGTACACAGACAGGCAGGCAGCAAGGCAGGCAGGCAGGGTTGTACACACACAAAATTACCTTGATATCGGACAACTCAAACTGAACTGAAGACAATTTAAATAGGGGAGACAATGAAGGTAATTAAACATGACACACCTGAACGAAAATCACATAATAAACAGAAGACAGAAACTAGGTCACACAGAGCACATGGGGAACAATAACAACAGTCCAGGGCGTGGCAGTTCGCCCCCCTTCCAGAAGCCGCGTTCTCGCGGTGTAAACAAACAAAAAGGGAATGAGATGAAGTCTGGAGGAGGTTCAGGAGGTGGCCAGGTGACCGGGAGGAGGACGAGGAACAGGGTGCGATGACAGAGGGAGGAGCCAGGGAGGAAACAGGAGGAGTCTGGAGCAGGAGGGATCCGGTGGGACCCAGAGCACAGCCATGATGGTGTCCCATGGAGGAGCCGACGGAGGGAGGAGCCATGGAGTAGGAGACCAAGGCGGAGACGGAGAGCCGATGGGCCAATCCGACGCTGAGGAACCGGAGGGCCAAGGCGGAGCAGATGGCGCCGGCGATTGATGGGGAGACGTGGACCCGGAAGGCCACGGTGGAGCCGAAGCAACAGAGGACTGAGGCGGAGCTGGAGGGAAGGAGGAGCCTGACAGAGCCGGAGGGATGAAGAAACAAGGCGTAGCCGGAGGAGTGGAGTCCCGAGGCGGCGGATGGTCGACGACAGACCAAGGTGAAGCCGTAGGGACGATGGAGCCTGGCGGAGCTGGTGGACTGACGGGCCATGGTGGAAAGGAGGGAGCTAGGGGCCATGGTGGACTCTGAGGCTGGATGCGGAGATGAGGGATCTGATGGAGACTGGCAGACCCGTGGCAAATCCAGCACACAGATGTGCTGAGGGTGAGCGATGGGCTGGGCTCTGGGTCAGGAGTGGCACTCCACGAAGGCGGCGAAGTCCGCTCGAGGACCATCTTCGGACAGCAGCGCTCTGTACGCGGATCTTAAGCTTCAGTTGTAGAACGCACAGAGCGTGCTGTCCGAATAGCTGGTGTAAAATGCTATGTGCAGAAACTGTCGGGAATGGTCCTTGAGCGATCTCTCCCCCTGCTCCAGCATGAGGAGGAGATATTCAGGGCTGAATGGGGTGTCCATGGGGGAAAAAACAAAAAATAAAAACTGCTCACATAAACTGTTTTGGTCCGATATACTTTCACGATGTGTGTGAGACGAAGCACACAGATAGAATCAGGTTCACGAAAAAGTAACAATCCTTTAATAATCCAACAGGTACACAGGAAGGCAGGCAGGGTTGTACACACACAAAATAACCGTGATATCGGACAACACAAACTAAACTGAAGACAACTTAAATAGGGGAGACAATGAAGGTAATTAAACACGACACACCTGAATGAAGTCACATAATAAACAAAAGACAGAAACTAGGTCACACAGAGCACATGGGGAACAATAACAAAACAGACCAGGGCGTGACAGTGTGTGTGTGTGTGTTTGTGTTTGTGTTTGTGTTTGTATGTACAGGCTATTCTACAAAAGTTGTTCCAAAGTCAAAGTTGGAAAGGTCTTTTTTCTGTTTTTTCAACAGGGTGATCATCACATTATTAAAATCACAAGTTGTGTTTGTCAAGATTAGTTAATGCATTGTGAGCTAGAATGAACTAACAATGAATGATTGTATTTTATAAACTGACATTAACTAAGATGAATAAAAACTGTAATAAATGTATTGTTCATTGTTTGTTCAAGTTAGTTAATACATTAACTAATGTTAACAAACGGCACCTTATTGTAAAGTGTTACCGATTTTTCAGACTTTTGAACCCTCACACCTTGTAGCTATGAGAGGGGAACAAAGGAATATTTCTTGATCATTTAGGGGTGTAGTTAAAATCTTAGCCAGTGGACTAAAACCATACACTGTTTTGGTAGTGACATGTGGGACACACAAATTTCATTATTTCATTATTATACAAAGGAAAGATAAAATATATTTGTTGACTTCTCTTTTTGAAAACATTCAAAAAGATATTTAAAAATTATTTAAATATAATTTTCATAAGCTGAATTTTAAGTTGAATGTATATACTTTATACACGCACAACTAAATTAGTAAAACTTTAACAAAGGGAAAGAAAAATCTTAAAAATGTTAACAAAAAGTATAATTACATCAGTAATACTAAAATAACACTGGACAAAAAGTCCAGACTGCAGTTAATGGAATAGTTTATCCAAAAATGTAAATGTTGTCATTCTTTACAGTAATTACCCTCATGTTGTTTCAAACCTCTTTAAGTTTCTTTTTTATGTTCAGTCAATCAGTAGTTACAACAGTCAGTACACTTTAGTGACCAGTAAGTGACATTACTCAAATTTCAGAAATTGTGAGAAATCTATTTTTAATTATGCACGTTCCTTGTTTTGCAGTCGTCCAACACATAAAACGTCACAACATTTTGCTGAAGAGGGAGCTTGGAGAAGGGGCTTTTGGGAAAGTGTTCTTAGCTGAATGCTATAACTTGTCTCCTGACCAAGAGAAGATTTTGGTTGCTGTTAAGGTATGGTGCATTTACACGTCATTGATTCTGCATATTTCATGTTGTGGCTATGTAATGAGGCTTTACTGTAGGTATTTCTGTATTAAAAGATCACACTTTCTTATCTCACAGACTCTGAAGGAAGCCAGTGAAAGTGGTCGAGCAGATTTCCACCGAGAGGCAGAGCTCCTGACCAACCTGCAGCATGAGCACATTGTCAAATTTTATGGCGTGTGTGTGGAAAGCGACCCTCTCATCATGGTGTTTGAGTACATGAAACATGGAGACCTCAACAAGTTTCTCAGGTTTGCAGGAGAGTGTTTATCACACCCACCTTTTTTTTTTTTTAACAATGATGTTTCACCCCAAAACGAAAACAGCTATCATTTGCCCTTTTGTCGTTATAAATGTGTGACAAAATCAGTGCACTTTTTTTGTAAAGTTTTTTTCTTTTTAAAGCTTGCATGGATTATTTCAATAAAGAAATTGTTAATTTGATCTGTAAAGTTTAAGCAAATGTGATTGTCTGTTGACTGCTTTCTGACCTTAAATTTAGTTCAGTCACGCAGATGCTATTCTCATACTTTCTCTTATAGGGCTCATGGACCAGATGCAGTGCTGATGGCAGACGGACAGCAGAGTTTGCTGGTGGAGTTAACTCAGCCTCAGATGCTGCACATTGCCCAGCAGATAGCAGCAGGCATGGTGTATCTGGCCTCACAGCATTTCGTGCACAGAGACCTGGCCACACGCAACTGCCTGGTGGGAGAGAACCTGCTTGTCAAGATAGGAGACTTCGGCATGTCCAGAGATGTGTACAGCACCGACTACTATAGGGTAAGTGTGGGTCACCTTGGAAATGTCTCTATCACAGTGGTCCCCTAATAATATTCTACAAATGTATTATTTTGAATGCATAACTGCATCATATATGATTTCATTTAAATTACAATAATCAAACAAATATATAATACAAAATATGACTAACTATTTTATAAAACATCATGGCAACATTATCCACCATATACACAATGAGATTATTGACCAATATGAATATTTCAGTTGATAGTTCTTAAATTATAACTTGGTATCTTAAATTAAACATTGTACATAATACATCTCCCAAAATCCTGAACATGTGTTTACAGCTTAGAATGAAAATGCAATAAATGCAGTATAGGTACTAAAAGGAATTTATTGCATTTGTTGTTTATCAGTATGAATATTAACTATTTCTGCCTTTAGTAAATTAAAGTAAATTTTAAGTTTTTCTTCATTTAATAAAAATAGATATTATATTTTTTTTACTTACCTCTTACAGGAATAAAATCTGCTGTTTGTGATATTGCATTACTTAAAGTGGCAGTGTTTCATTATTGTGCAACACCAAACTGAGATGCAAAAAAATACTAATAGACATAATGTTGTAGTGTCATGCTGCTAAAAGAAACATACTGCATTTGCATTTGTTGCCACTGACTGATAACACAAAAAGATACACTACAGCTTTATTAATTCAGAATTAAATCAGAAAAGATTACAGATATGTATGCTATATCTTCATTGGTTGTTCAAATGCCACTGAAGCGTGTGAACGCAAAAAATCTCAAAGAAATGACAGAAAATAATATATTTATTAATATTTAATGTCAGACTCTTGCTTGAACATTCCCACTCACAAATGTGAATGCAAAAATGGGCATATTAAGCAAAACAGAGCTCAAACAGAGCATTGTTTTGAAAATGCCACAAACTACAGTGTTACACTCTACACATTCTGCTTCTCAGCAGTTCAGCCAACTGTCAAGAGATTCTCTGGTAGCACTTGTTTAATCTAAGGTTAGTTCTGACTTGGGTCATTTCCTGATCTCAGCTCTCTCCTTTCTGTTTCCTGACTTTTTCAGAAAGAAAGAGAGAATTAAAAGTTATCTGTTGAACTTCTGTTAAATCTTATCTCTATGAATCTGACAAATTCATATGGAAAGGATGAACAGAAAAAAGGCAGTTTGTGTATGTCCAAAATGGATAATATGATGCTATACTGTTATTGTCTTTCATTAGTATGGCATATTATGACTAATGACTATATAAATGTATGCATCTGAACAGCTGATTAAATACTGTAAATATGAAAGTGCCTCAAAAACCAACAGTTCCCCACAGTGAGTTCTTCCAGAAAAAGCCCAGACCATCTGACACTCAAGGGCTTTCCCAAACCTGCATCCTGCCAACACAGCCGGAAACACTCTGCTGTGTCAGCAGCCGTGTGTGTGTGTGAGAGAGAGAGAGAGAGAGAGAGAGAGATGAAGGAGTATTAGCTCCCTCTGTCGTATAACAATAGAAATCACAGGATTTTGTCATTGCATGATCACCAGGAATCCTGCAATGCAATGTCATGATAATGAGGTCAAAGTTCTGCTATAAACAAAACACTTGTGGCAAAACATACAGTTAAAAAACTAAAAGAGCTATAAAAGACCTATATGGTCAATCTGAAGTGTCTCAAATTTAAACAAGATTGATACAGTGATTTTCGGTGTTAATTTCTATTCTTGTGGTCTTGAATAGGTGGTAAATTCTTTGTGCTATTTAATAAACTTTAGCACAGGAAAATTACATATTCCAAGTTATCTGAAACCATACAGTAGCTATGCGCAAAAAAGAATTATACCCAGAATTATAGTAAATCGCCCATTTTAGTTCTCCATTTACGCTTCTGCACATTCATTCCTGCTGCAAGAACCAATGGCATCTGGCATTTGAGACCTGAGATAGAGAGGAAGATTAACAGTGAATTCCTTCTGTTCTTTGCAAAGCTATTCTATGGCTTCAGATGACTTGGTATTTAGAACACAACTTGGTTTGAAACAACACAAGGGGATTTACATTCGACAATTTTTATTATTATTTTTGAGGAAATATTGTGGTTGCACTTTATTTTACAATATGTGTATTGAGTAAAGTAACTAACTGAATAAAGGATTGGTTCAAGAGAATTGACCTAATTATTACCCAGATATTGTAATTCCTCTAGTAAGAACAGAATATGTACACTGTTTTTAAAAGAAGTTTTTATGCTCACCAAGGCTGCATTTTTTTGATGATGATATTGTGATATTGAGAAATCTAATTACAACTGTTTTCTATTTTGATATATTTAAAATGTTAATATTAAACACAGTGGAATCTGCGTTTGTAGGATGTTGGAATATCTGAGAAGTGACAAACTGTTATCTTGACATTGGTTTATGTCTCTTGGTATGGTGTGGATTAGCCTTTAGATGAATAGAAAAAGTGCTACTTATATTACTTTAGTATAAATCAACCATTTGAAATGCTACAAGTGATGTACAGTAAAGTT
The DNA here is from genome assembly GCA_032359235.1 of Enteromius mattozi. Classification (NCBI taxonomy): domain Eukaryota; kingdom Metazoa; phylum Chordata; class Actinopteri; order Cypriniformes; family Cyprinidae; genus Enteromius; species Enteromius mattozi. The sequence goes on along the minus strand of JAUMHE010000048.1, from coordinate 19,263,871 downwards.
TGTATTAATTTAGAAATTTGTTAAAGATTATATTTAACAATGTTATTAAATATTTTTTGTTTTAAAAAATTAATATTAAGTGTGGTGGAAGTTATCTAAATCTATAAACAGGAAGTTTGCTTGCACAATTAAATATGAAATATCAACAAAATACAGGTAAAAACTAAATCTAATATTAGCAGATAACACAGTGCTGATATATATTTTCCATTCCTAAAAAGAATTTATTGCTTTATTTATTATGGAGAATCTAAAATTGAAGTGATAGGAGATGGATTTAATAAATGCATGTGCTTCTACCAGTCACTGTTAATCTATATCTCTTATCTCAGGTGGGTGGTCACACCATGCTGCCCATCCGCTGGATGCCCCCAGAGAGCATCATGTATCGGAGATTCACCACAGAAAGTGATGTGTGGAGTTTGGGTGTGGTCCTCTGGGAAATATTCACATATGGCAAGCAACCCTGGTACCAGCTTTCAAACAACGAGGTAAGACACATCAGACCAGTCATACCTAAAGTGTATCTTATAAGTAAGAACTGAAGTCCTCAAGTAATATATACCGATTACTTACTGAGTGATTAGTTATTCCTAAAAAGCACCCGGTACCTTGTAAAATGACTGTTTCTAGGCAGACTGATGCAACCTTAGTGGAGCCTGTGTTCATTTGTCACTCTGGACCGTGTTTTTGCTGCCTGCTGCAGGTGATCGAGTGTATCACACAGGGTCGGGTGTTGCAGAGACCTCGCACTTGCCCCAAAGAGGTGTATGACCTGATGCTGGGCTGCTGGCAGAGAGAGCCCTACATGAGACTCAACATCAAAGAAATCCACAACCTGCTCCAGAGCCTGGCCAAGGCCTCGCCTGTTTACTTGGACATCCTGGGCTGATCCGTTTGCCAGTATGTGTGTAATTGTTAGAAAAAGTGTGTGAATGTGTGGTATAAAAGGAGTAAGGGATGGTTTCGATTAGGATGAGTGATTGAATATAGGTGTGTGTGCATCTGTGTGTGTGTGTGTGTTCATAAAAATGGCTTGTGCTTCAGCACTCTCACCACATAAACTAAAAGGCCTTAAAGTTGACTTTGTGCATTGCTTTGAGTTTTCCCACATCTGGACATGTCCATCTATCCTGCATCATTATGTTTTCTAAAAACCCCAAATAGTCTACAAACAGAAACATCTGAAAGGAAAGTTTCTATTTGTTTTTTCTCTTACCATTTTGTTTATCGAGATGGACAAAATTCGGACTTGATGAGGACATAGTCATTAGCACAATTATGTCAACGCCCTGGCATCATTCTGGCAGACATTACGCAGATTGCAATACTATTCAATCATGGAACTACCAGATACATGTTTCATTTAAAGTTTTTTTTAACACATTTGATCTAATTTTAGACTTTTCTGTGCCAAGTTTTGATGTCTATATTGCTGAGGTTGATGAAAGGCGTTTTTGGGCATCTCGGTGCGCCCCATCTTACTCAGCGCGAACTTCGTAATAGAAGCACAGCGACAAAGACGCCTCCAGTTGTTTTTTTGTTTTGTTTTTTCTTTGGAAGAGGCTTTAGGTTGGACAAAGAGTGTTTGGAGTGAGAACAGAGGCAAAGTCACTAGCAGTGGCACTTAAGTATTTCCTCAGACTTTCTTTGGCTCCCCGGCCATAGTTTTGATTGAAAGGGCACTTGTTAACTGAGGTTCGAAGAACAATGAGAAGATGCTGTTCTTGTGTCAGTGGTAACAGTCTCATTTATTTGGTGCTTACACACTAGAAAACGTTTTGACGGAACGTTTGATGGATAGAAATCTGCAAGATTGTGTTTTTGAGGGTATGGAAAGAGCCATTCATCCTGAATATTTCCCTGCCTTTGGCCCTAGAGGCTGGGAAAGGTTCCAGCATCCGTACGACCCTACATCAGACAAGCGGTTTTGGATTATGGATGAATGGAAAGAGCCAGGACTGTTTGAAATAAAGCAGAAATACAGCCAATTGGATTTCTGAAAGCACAATTAGACCCGCCTCCCTGGGATTCTCAGTAGTCAACAGATCCCTGCGACTGCATTACAGCCAAAGTACAAAATCCCTTCACATTTGGTCAAATAACGGAGCATCAAAATCAACAAATTCCCAGAATTCTCCAACGTAGCGTGAACTAGTGTGTAGGCACCCTTAATCGTCATCATGTTGCGATTTGATGGACTTTGCCTTTGCGAAGACTGAAGATTTATTTCAGACCTGTTCCTGAGGAGTATATCCATAGATGTTGTTCACACAACAGACCTGCCTGATCAGCTGGAGTTGATTATTCATTATTATCTGTTTATGTATCAACTGCGAAATAACTGCTAAATAATATGTGTATGTGATAATCTATGATCAATTTGTTTTCGATGTATTGTGGGCCGTTTCAAAGCGATGGGCTTGGTGGGCACTGTGAAGTGAATGTTCATGTGAGAATGACTTGAGTCGGACTGTCCCTGAGGTCATGAAAGGAAGACCCTATGAAGGGACCGTCTAGATTCAACCTGTGTGTGTGTTTCAACCCCACCAAACAAGTTACCAGAGGAGGACAACTTGCGACCAACAAGTTTAAATAGACTACAAAGGACTGAATGACAACCAAAATTGTCATTACACTATACAGTGCATTTAGACAGTATTCAGATCCCTTCATTTTTGTCACATTTTATGTTGTAGCCCTATGCTAAAATGTGTTTTTTCCAGATCAGTCTATGCCATGATGACAAAGCAAAAACAAATCAGTGAAAACTGCAAATATATTAATAGAATAAAACACAAATATCTCAATAACTGAAGTATTCAGACCCTTAACTCAGTACTTGGTTGAAGCAGCTTTGACAGCAATTACTTCCTCAAGTTCTTTTGGATTCAGTGTGGCAAGCTTTGTGACCTGATATGGGGATTTTCTGCCATTCTTCTCTGCAGATCCTTTAAATCTGTCAGATTGGATGAAGACCATTGGTGGACAGAGATTTTTATTTTTGGGTACAAGCCTGAGCTTTGGCTTGGTCACTTGAGAACATTCAGAACAGTCGTCGCTTAACTACTTCTGCATTATCTTGATTGTGTGCTTAGAGTCATTGTCCTGTCTAACGTGACTTAACAAGGAATGGGAATAATTAGATTCTGTTCACAAATTTGGTTATTTCTTCATTTTGGGGCATGATTTACACACTAAACCAATGTAAAAGAGCTTGTGGTTTAAAGCGACTCTGTTGTTGCCTCGTTTCATTTGTGTTTGGGCCAAAGTTGCGTTTGAACACACTACAAAGGCTACAATCAACGGCCAACTAGCATGTAGTCCTACCTTTGTCTGTATATATAGAAAAAAGTAACCAAATCAGCAGTTGATCAATTAATTGGTCTTTACTTTGTTCATTCTAAACAGCCATGTTTTTATGAAAGCGCAAGGCCCTTCGTGCAAGCCATGTGATGGTTCTGTTACGTGGTAAGGAGTTTAGATTGAGGAGGTTCGCCCCAAAACAAAGCTGCTTGGTTTGAAAGGGACTACTATGCGAGATGTGTTTCATACATTACTACACTATTGACAATCAGCCTTTTTTTATGTGACTGCACCTTTACAAACATGAAGATATTAAGGAGTCTGAATACTTTCTGAATTCACTGTAAGAATTTCTGTAGTGTTGTTTGCTAACCAAGCATCACAATTACTGTTGTTCATACTTAGGGCTTACTTGAATATTACACGCAGTACATATTCAATTCAGTTGTGTCTGTAAAACCAGACCAGTTAAAACGAAATCTCGTCAACCTGACTATCATTGCTGTTGACTAACTCCAGGGCTACAGTATTCGACTTGTCCTCCTCTGCCGGACTAAATGTTTTTTCTCAATTCCGATCGACGGGGCTCCTCGTGGACCCCAGCAACACATTTTGCACCGACTGACTGATGTGAAGTACCAGAGATGTGTTGCTTTGAAAGCGTCTGTATATATGCAATTATTCTGTAAATATACATGAGCAGGATCAATCATTCTTTGTACACTGATGTCAAATTCTTTCCAAACAGTACATTGGCAGGACCTACTTTTAACAGCCGACTTTACCTGACATCATGAGTTGTCAAACAGCGTCCAATCGAGTCAAGTGTCGGTTATTACGGTCATGATCTTTTTGAGCAGTGACTTATGACCTCTTAGAGCTTTGCACTTTCTTTATAGATGTACTGCTCATATTTTTGTAGTTTTCACCCTACAATTGTAAGCACTGCAAAAAATTAAAAAATAAATAAAAAAAAAAAAGGAAAAAGGAAAAAGAAAATGCACTGGAAGAGGTTATTTACATTGAATCTGATTATTTGCTAATGTTAACAGATTTCAGAAAAATGTATTCAGTCAGTTACGCTAAACAATTTTTCTTGTGTTGTGGCAGACTGACTATGACTTTATTGAACAAACATGGCATTTTCTTTGTTTTTTTGCTATACAGATTTCTGTGTGTTCTAATAGCCAGCCTGTACTTTATATCCCATCCTGTACAGTTCTAATAGATGTCTATATAAATAGTATGTTCTCTATATATTCTGTTTCAAACAGGCATCCTGTCAAATGTGAGACATTGTAAAGGGAAGTAAAACATGTCTAATGGGCCTCCGGCTATATGTGAGTGTAAATACAGTTTATTTTGCGTGACAATGTATTTCTTTTTCTTGTGGTTGAACATCATAAAAGTATGATTTGATTTTTTTTTTTAATAACTGTAATTGATCAACTAGCCTTTTCCCGTGTAGTAAACAATTTGATGTTACGATGCTTACTGCACCCTTATTTTTTTATTTAAATTGAGGTCTGATTCATGTCCAGGGGGAAAGAGCCAAGAGAACCACCATCCTCATGTGATTTTTGGAAAGCTCTTAACATTGTATATGAATGAAGAACTGTGACTGAGTACTGGAACACTGTTTATGCATTATTTTGTAAGCCAAGATTTTATGCTTCGTCGGGTGAATCTCAATTAAAGTGTCGAGAAACAATACATGAAAAGATAAGCCTATTTAAGGCTATTTGTTTTTTATTTTTATTGGGATAAAATATATCCTGGACATTTCTTTGTGAAATGCACCCATTTAGGCAACTAGAATTAGACATTTGTTTCCATTTCTTTAGCTGGATCACTGGTTGTGATTGAATGTATGTGTGTGTGTGTGTGCGCGTGTGCTCCCGGCAGACTCAATCTCTCACGGCTTTAGGTGTCAGTACTCTATGCTTGTGCATCCTGTGAGAAGCTTCTCTGCAGTCAGTGGAAATGTTCCTTGTGATACTGTGCATTTAATAAAAGTGGTATGTCTTACTACATTGTGTATAATGTTGCAAATTTTATTCACAACTAACAACTATGCAGATACAAATATAAAGAGAGAAATAGACGCACAACTACAGAAATGTGTATGTGTATATCTATCTTTATATCTACACACAAACACTTTATATATATATATATATATATATATTCAGAAGTGGCAAGAGGAGATTCCAAATCTTCAATACTTATCTTGCTAGATCCGTCCACTGCTTCTGACATGGTTAACCTTCAGATCCACCTGTCAACGCTAAGGGGCAAAGGGCATCTCAGGAATCACATCACAGTTTTTACCTCTCAGTTAGGTCCTTCACGGCATCTTGGAGAGGTGAGGTGTCCCAAGTCGCAACATCTAACTACTGGGGTGCCTCAAGGCTCAGTTCTTGAACCACTTTTCTTCTCCATCTACATGGCATCACTTGGTTCTATCATTCAGAAACATGGCTTTTCATATCACTTCCATGCTGATGACACTCTATCTCACATTCCATCCTGGTGATCCGACAATAGTCGCTCACATGTCAATGTGTCTAAGACATTTCTTGCTGAATGAAGGCCCATCACCCATCGTTTCAGCACAATTTCACCATCCAGTTAGGCAAATCAACCATAACTCAAAACTTCAAAAACAGCCAGAAACCTTGAAGTTGTGATTGATGATCATCTGACTTTCTCAGACCACATTGCTTGAAACTACCCAGTCCTAAAGATTTACTATACTCAACATCAGGATGACCAGGCCCTTTCTTTCAGAATCTATTTCTGCAAGATTAATTTTAAACAAGATAAAAAGAACGCACGTCACACCTCTGTTTAGCTATTTGCACTGGCTACCAATAGCTGCTCGCATATAATTCAAGGCATTAATGTTTGCCTACAAAACCACTACTGTCTCTGCACCTAAATTCTTTATTTCAGACTTATGTGCCCTCTAGAAGTTTGTGTTCTACAAGTGAACTTTATTGTGCCATCCCAAAGAGGCCAAAAACCCCTTTCACTAACTTTTACAGTAAATGTTCCCTCCTGGTTGGCGTGACCTGCCCAACTTAATCCGAGCAGTTGAGTCTTTAGCTATCTTCAAGAATTCATTAAAAAAAGACACACATATGTTTGTATGGCTGTGCATGTGTGCCTATTTTGCTCTCTTTATATTTTATTTGAATAGTTGTTAGAATTTAAAATTGTTATTCATTCCTGTATTGACAAGCCTGAATTTTTCAGCAGTCATTACTGCAGTCTTCAGTGTCACATGATCTTGCAGAATTCTTAATCACTTACCATTAACTCCTAAACTGTAGCGTCTATTATATGCATAATGTTTTTTATTTTGTGTATTTAAACAAAAAATATTAACCTAGAAACCTTATATCTTAACACCTATTTAGTTCTCCATTCTATTTTAATGACAGTGAAGAAAAAATAGTTTTGAATGATTTGTATTATGTACTTGCTCACAAAGGGTTATTTTGGTAGAAAGGCCACTTCACGTATGGCATGAAAGGAATCCCAAGGCTAATATTTAGGTCTAACAATAGCCGGTGAAGTGAAGGGCCAGCTGCTCCAAACCACAACACAATTCACAGACACTCTGTGATAGTTGGCACTAAATTTTTTTGTGGCAAAGTGCCCATACCTTGCAGGTAAACAGTTAAAAAGGCATAATGTATCTTGAGGCTTAAGGGCTCAAGTATTAGCTGTGTTTGTGATATTGCCTGTGATGGACACAGTATTATTTTTCTTCTTTTAAAGCATCAGCTTAACATAATGAATCCAAAAATGAAAATTGCTGAAAATGTACTCAACCTCAGGCCATCCGAGATGCAAATGAGTTTGTTTCTACAGAACAAGATTTTGAGACAGTGCTTGATCTGTGCATATTTCTCTCATGACTCAGACAAGACAAAAGAGAAAATGCAATATTATGGACAATGCTGGGTAATAACTGATTAAATTTTATCTGGATAAAGTACTTGTAATTATATTACATTTTAAAACACTGAATCAGACTAGTTCTTTATAGATTACAAAATATGTACACAATTTACAAAACTCATTTCAATTTAGAAGAAGTGTTTAATTAACATTTTAACGCTGGATCAACTACTGATGAATGCATACATTTTTGTTTTAATTATGCCTATTAACAATGTCTTTGGAAGGCCTTTGTCTTTCAACTACTTGTACCTTATTAACAGTACATGCATTGCAAGGATTCCCAAACGTTTTGTCAGCCAAATCTCATTCATGCCAGTTTGGGAATCAAGGTAACACGGTACAAGAATATCCTATTTAAATCAAGTAATCTTCCCAGCACTGATTACTGATAGAGGACGTGTACATTTTATATACTCGTATATATTTTAAGCCAGAAGCAGCAGTTCGAACTTAAAAATATCTTGATGGATTTATGACAAACTATTTTTTTCATGTGGAGAGAGTTCATGTGGATTATTGTGGTATTTTTATCAGTTCTGATTCTGACAGCACCCATACACTGCAGAGGATTCATTGGTGAGCATAATAATAATAATTCCTTACATTTATATAGCGCTTTTCTGGACACTTGAAGCACTTTACATTGTAAGGGGGGTCTCCTCGTCCACCACCAGTGTGCAGCATCTACCTGGATGATGTGACGGCAGCCATATTGCGCCAGAACGTCCAACACACACCAGCTTACTGGTGGAGAGGAGACAGAGTAATGAAGCCAATCAAATATGGCCAGGATGCCAAGGTCACACCTCTAGTCTTTTTGAAAGAGATCCTGGGATTTTGGGATAATGACCACAGAGAGTGATGAACATATGATGGAGTGCTAGATTTCTCAAAATCAGTTCTAAAGAAACACACCATGGATGGTCCGAGGGTGAGTACATTTTAATTTCTGGGTAAACTAGTCTTTAGAATACTTTCCACTATTCAGTACAACGTGTGAACTTCTGGTTCAACCGGTGGTGTGAGTTTAGGGTGGGACTACCTGTTTGTCCAAAAAAGGAAGACCGGAAGGGTATCCCAATTTGCACTTATGCCCAATTCTGTTATTTAATAGTAAGAAAAAGTGTGCATAGTGAATGATTAATACAAAAAAAAAAAATCCCCAAAAGAAATGCACTTAAAATACCCAGAAAAAAAAAAGGAGCAGTCCTTTAGAACACTTTTGCAAACACACTGCAACACCCATGGTGGTAAATTTTGTGTAGGCAAGCAGCATCAAAATAGTTCTTTTCATTCTATTTATGGCACAGACTCAAAAGCAGATTGTTTTTTTAAAACCTTGTGTGTAGCAATCCTTTTGTCTGAATAGGAAATACGGTAAGTTTCTAAATAGGTTGATGTGACTAGTATTCAGACCACAGTCACAGAGAGTAAGAGGATGGGGTTTGGTTTTCATCAAAAGCTGTGCGCCGTTTTTATTGTAGTATTCTAAATTTACATTAAAAAAAGAAAGTCTGCCCATGTCCTAGATCCATTATGAAAGTTAACGCACAAATTCCATATACATCTCATTGTATTTTACATAGAGGATAAGAGTATAGGCATGGAGGTGGCATGATCAATCACAAAGCTTAAAAGAACCAAAAGAGATTAAAAAAAACAAAAAAAACCAACCCTGAATAAATAGAAGGTGCTGTCTATTAGCAGAGAGTATGTAAGCATGTCACTCTTGAGAAGTTTAAACAAAGCCTGTAGCGTGGCAAATCTCGCGCCCTCCTTTTACCAATGAAGAGAGAGGGGTTCCAAGCGTACTAAAGCAGAAATGTGAGGAGTAGAGTGAGATGACAATGGAGAGCCTAACTTGTCTGTACAGGTGCATAAGTTAAAGAGTACATCTGGTGGTTACACAGACACTAAGACATCAACGTCTAGTTAAAAGGGTATAAAGCAGGTTATCTTTTGACGATACCTGTATATTCTTTTTCTCGAAGGCAACAAGACATTTTAATGGTGTTAATTTGCCTCGGCCAATTAGGGCAGACAACTTGAACGCCCAGTGCGCAACAGTGCGGTTTCGAAAGTAAAAATCCCATTTACTTACTCCATAGAGAAACTGATTTTTAATGTGAATACCTCTGAAAAAAGATCTACCATGAGCTAAGTTTCAATGTCATTAAAAACAAAAAAAAAAATGGAAGAAGCTGAATTTACTGTGAGGAACTACACTACCCATAATTCTGAAGAGAGCTCTACCAATTAGAGATTTTGCTGCTATTATGGAAACAAAAACAAACAAAAAATTAAAATCGCAGCAGGAGTCCAGTAAAGGCTACCCACTTCCATTAAGCACTGTGAATTACAAACAAGTTGATACTTGTTCACATCAAAGCGAATATTAAACTATTTAATTTTAAATTGACAGCTGTTAATATCATCAGTCTTGACTATTTATTTCTTTTTACAAAGGCGTTCTATTCAGAAAACTGGCCAACCAATAAGATTCTCACATGTGATAACATGCCAAGAGGCATTACTGTTACAGTTTGAATTAGCATTTTTATGCATTTGTCTAAACATACAAATTCATGTGCAAAAATCGAACCAAATTTATGGCAAATTCTAGGTGTGAACAGAATTGATATCTTCCTCAAACTTCCAAACTACTTTTATATGTGAAATTACAGCAGTCAACATTTGAAGTGGATCAAAACCTTTCAGCAAAACAAACCTAAAATGTGTTCTTGTCTGATCTACCTTAAATATGTTGCAATATACAAATGCGATGTTTTTATCCTGTTGGAACCGGTCAGTTTAGTTTTTGGCTTCCTTATGGAGAAAATTAATGGGAAAAAAAACTGATAAAAGTGTGCAATCACTGTTGCGCTCTACAGCGTCGCAGATGAGGAGGGGCAGACTGGAGCCGAGTGACATAAGCATTTAGCAGTTTTTCTTGCGAAGCTACTGCAGGTTTCAATTTTGCTGTTGATTTCCATATTAAACAAAAAGAAAAACTAAATCCTAAATTTGTAGATATTTCACCCATTTCAAATGGGCTCTGTTCAAGTAACCCTGGGAAAAAAGTTAAAGAAAGCTTTGGGATATTTTGCCTTTTTAATGACAAGGTCATTAAAAATCATGCACGCTGCAAATAACCTCATGCAGTAGTTATGGTAAACCATCCAAGCACTTTTTATTCATTAATATTCATAAATACACACAGCAGCTTCATTAGAGAAGGTCTCTTGTTTCCTCTTCAGTTTTTGAATGTGGAGTATTTATAAGGAGAGCCTTTTGCAAGACACAGGAAGCAGAGGTCTGCCACAGATACCTACGCTCACCTGCTAAAGGAAAAAAATTAGTTATGTGGAATTGATTATCAACTTATATATATTTATTTATATATTTATATTTCTTATTTTCTCTCTCTCGTTCCATTTATCTGTCTCTCGGGTTCTCTCACACGCCTGTTCTGATGTATTTTGATTTTTTTTTTCCTCTCGCTCTCCTTTCATGGATTTATACAATGTAACAAAGGTGACAGACCTGAAATTACAATCACCAAAAAAAGAAAAGAAAAAAAAAGAAAAAAAATTAGAGAGAGCTGTGTTTTTTGCCCACCGTCATTGGCAGTTACAGCACAGAGGACATTGTCTGCGTTGTGGTGGGATATCATCAAAGAGGAGGTGGTGGAGGCTCCTTGCCTGTGGAGCTCTCCTTCAGGTTGAGGCTCTCCAGAGCCACGTCTAAAGGCATGATGTCCACGCAGCCCATGGCGCCGAAGTCAGCAAAGTCTCGCCTTTCGTCCTCGTCGGAAGACGAGCTCTCTTCTCGCATTAGTGTGGACAGCAGCAGCTCCTGCACGAACAGGCTGCGGTCCGCGCGCTCGCTCTCCAGCGCCTGCCGTTCTGCCTCTGACATTTTCGGCTCGTTCAACCTGGTGGAATTAGATCAACAAATACTAAACTACAAATTTACATTTGATTTCAGTTACATGAATTCCATTTTTAAAGGTTTAATTACATGTTAATAACCAAAGACCATGTCTAATTAATTCCAATTGTAACAATACAGGGTCCTATAAAAATCTTTTTTTTACCAAAGTGCTGCACAAAACAGGTTTACTGTCGAATTGTGCTGTCGCCATTAACAAAACTACATTTTTAAAAAAAAATAATATTATTACTATTTTTTTTTTTTGAGAAGCACATTACTGTACAAAACTAAGTAATATAATTCTGTCAAAATTTCAAATGAAATCAAACATTTATTTTGGTAGACCTAGAAGACTTTGGGCCAGATTTACTAACAGCTTGTGGCAGCGCAAACCATGTTTTGGTGTTAAAATAGTTCTGTCAGGATTTACTAAAGACATGCCCATTAGCATGGAAAAGGTGTGGACAGTGTCATTTCTGTGGCTTACCTTATTGAACATGTATTTGTTGGAGGTTCCCTTTCAGACACACAATTTATGGGAATTGAGTATTAAAATGACTCAAGCAACATGACTTACTAATGTTTTGAGCTTGTCAAATTACTGGTATTTGCGCCATTATTTAAGGCCCCCCAAAAAAACATGTCTTAAAGCAGGCGGTAATTTGCACTACACTTGGTAGATCACACTGGTCATTACGGAAATTATCTGGCTGCCTCTGTATTCTTTAATGTATGCACTGTCAGTAATTCACCCGCAGAATTTCATCTTCCAACAGCACTTTTATGGAACTGCGCTCGAACACTAATTTGCCCTGTTTAGTAAATCGGGCCCTTTGAGTTTCTGTGTTAGTTTGAACAAAAAAAAAGATGAAATGCTCAAGAACTGAACACTCACAGCACCTAGGGCTATGAAGTTCCCATGTTCATTTTGTTAAATTTGAAAAATATCTAATTATTCTATTTACGTATTTGTTTGTTTTTAATTTTCTGAAATACTCAAGTATAAATTGTAATACAGGAACTCAAACATGCAGAGATGTAGTATTTTTTTTAAATCAATCAAAGATTTGAGAAGCACTGCTATAAAGGGTTAGTTCACCCAAAAATTTTCATTAATCCATGTTTTACTCATCCTCAAGGCATCCTATGTGTATATGACTTTCTTCTTTCAGATAAATACAATTAGAGTTAAGTTCTTTCAATCTTTATTGTGGCAGGGTCACATGTTTTTGTTTGACAGTCTAAAAGTAGTTAAATAAATTGCAACCATCCATAAAAACAACATGCTTTACTGTGGGGTGAATGTGGTTGATGTGTTTTGTAAGAAATATACCTACACTAAAGATGCTAACATTAGCTAAAACGCTAACACCTTTCTATCACTTCTAACTGTTGTAGGCGGAAGCCATTCCTGTGGATGAAGTAAGACGTAAGCGCGATGGAGAACAACGGAAGTTATACAAAACTGTTTATATTATTTTAAATGCGGATATGTTTTTAAACAAAAACAAATCCATTTGCTATAGGAGGCCTTTATTCACCCCCTGGTGACATGTGAGGCATATTTTATTAAGGATGTATGTGCTTTATTTGACTACTTTTGGATTGTTGAATAACCTAAACCCCTTGCCATTCTAAAGCCTGGAAGAGCAAGGATAATTTTTAAAATAACTCCGATTGGATTCCCCTGAAAGAAGAAAGTCATGTACATTTAGGATGCCTTGTGGGTGAGTAAAACATGGGCTAAGTTTAATTTTTGTGTTAACTAACCCTTTAATAATACATAAACAATCTTGTGTGTATGGTTATGTCTGAGCCGTACCGTGTAAGAAGAAACTGGGAGCTGTGGGAGGCCAGTGGGTTGCTCTCAGTCATGGCTGTGTTTGTGGCGGTGCTGGGCGGCGGGATGCTCGCGCTGATGTTGCTAGGGTTGCTGCGTTGGCGTGTAGCGTTGCGGGCCGTCTCCAGCTGCTGGCGTGCCGCCTGTGCCTGCTGGCGCTCCAGCTGAAGCTGCATTTGCAGCTGCTGCAGCTGCGAGGCCGAGGGGCCAGAAGAGTTGAGCTGTCCTCCTGCAGAACGCCGCACACCCGACAGCTGAGAGAGCAGCTCTGGTGATGTAGACATAGTGAGGAAAAAAAAGAAAAGAGTGTGTAAGAAAACATTCAAAACAGTACCTGCTTTAACAAAATGAAAGTCTGTAAGCCAATTAAGTTAAGGCCTGTATGACACACCTGCTATGGGGTCCATGGCTTCCCTATTGCTTGGAGAGTAGGAGGAGCTTTGTGAAGAGGAGAGCCCACCAGTGGAGCTGCTGGTAAAGTGCATGTTAGTCCGGCGTGCCCGCGGACCGCCCAGTCCCCGCCCAGGGTGGAACATCCGACGAACGTGCCGTACGCCGCTGCTCTCATCGTGCACACGCTGGTTAAGGAGCAACTGGTTGAGAATTGGTCACAACACACACATCACCTTTCATCCTGAATCATCTAACATTATTCCAGGTCTGAGTCTGATAATGCGTCGTGATTTTATTGCTCCACACTTTTCTGTCACTGTAGAAATTTCTATGTTAAAGGGAAAATTCACCCAAAAATTGTCATTATTTACCCTCATGTTGTCCCAAACCTGTAAGGCCTTCGTTCATCTTTGGAACTCAAATGAAGATATTTTTGCTAAAATGCTACGTTTCTGTGCCCTGATCATGTAAGGATCCTTGCCGTCTATAGATGCGTCAGAGAGCTTTCGGAATTCATCAAAAATATCTTAATTTGTGTTCTGAAGTTGAACAAAGGTCTTACAGGTTTAGAATGACGTGAGGGTGAACAAATCATGACAGAATTTTAATTTTTGGGTGAACTATCCCTTTAAGTAAAGAGGCAAAAGCCTAAAAACTTTTAAGCTGTTGATCCAACAATTCACGGGCAGGAACACAAAAATGTAAAGTTCAATTTTGTTAACAAAAACCCTGGAGATGTCAAAAATCAATCAGAAAATGAAAAGTGGCATGCTTTGTGTCATCAGGTGAACTTTAACTGACCAATAATATGGGTATCTGAGCGCAGATAACACAGAGGAGTAAAATATACATGTACTACCAACATTGCAAAAACACAAAGCAGATTGAAAATGGCAAAGTTCTCCTTGAAATGAAAAGTTTATAATAAATTAAATTCATTTACTCACACTCATGTCAATTCAAAGCTGTGTCTCTACTTTCATGGAACACAAAAGGAGCCATTCTAAAGACTATACTGGCCACAGTTAAGATGAGCTGTGACTGAATTGTTCAATGGTGTCTCTGTGTCATATTTGAATCTTGAAGTAATATAATAATAATCATTTAAAATTCAGATTTCAATTCACTGACAATCTTCACTTCCAGTGAGCTTTTATATTCTGCAAACAGATCAAGTTGAGTGAACTGCAGCTCGATGTGCGAGTCAGCCCAGTTCGTGAACAAATCGTCAGAATGGTTTTGTAAAGATCCAATTCAAAATAATAATCCTTTATGAATCAGACAATGAGATTCTTTTGGAAACTTCTACCATTCATTGCAATCGCACAGAAAAGAGCAACCAGAAGTAATACACAGTAAACGTTTGTAGTGACATTAATAAACAGCAAACTTTTAAGTTTATAAAAAGAATCTTTACATTTCTTAAAGATGTACAGACACAAAACCTCAATAAACCTTAGTAATGTTATCTCTGAGGTGACGTGTACACACAGGCCTCAGTCATTATTCATAAGCAGAACCAATGTGTGCTAACTGTAAAATTGTTCTTACATAAAGAATGAACTGAACACCGAATGGAAGGGTTTTACGAAAAAAAAAACTCACACATCACACATACACACATTAGATTAAGATAAAAGGATATTAAATCTCTAGGTGCTCTGTGTTCAAGTGTGAGATGAGCAGCAAAGTCATCTGTCACATGATTGGGGTCGCCACCAGGCAAAGCTGCACAGATTGGGCAAATCTGAAACAGAGAATACATACATATTAATGTAACCTCACATAGGTTGGAAACATGCTTATTTTCATTCAAATTAAAGCTAATATTTAAAGGTACAATGTAACAGAACGTAGTTGAGCTGCAGTGCATAAATGATATTTCATGGATTTTTTCTAAAACAAGCCAAAAAAGTGGAATCACAGAGAGTGAATTGAACATAATGCATTGCTATGGAATCCTCAAAAAAATGGGTTAGGCATAAAGTGTGTTGTTACATTGCATGGACTTCTTTTTAAAAAATAATTAAATAAATAAAAGAGTAATAACACTAGAAAACACAAATCTTTGTGGTCATAAGATAAGGAGCTGTAGATATTCTTATAATTAAAAAGACAACGAGTGTAATGTTACAGCAGCAAGAAGAGTCAAACGAGGTGATATAAAAAGCTTATTATTACTATTACTACCAGAACAGAAGGCAAGCATTTAGCATTATTTTGCAGTAATATATCCCTATATCTCTCTATTATTATCCATTTTTTATATTCCAGGAGAGCAAGAACATGTTAATGCAAGTGCATTTAATATTAAACACACATGAATGACTAGTTCAGGAATTTGCCATTTTCAGTGGTTGAAAAAATTCACATCGCTTTTATTGTAAATGGTTTTGGTGTAAATTCCTGCAGATGATCTGTGTTTGCTGTGAACATACATTATTTGAAATACTTTAGTCTTAAGACAACATGTCATTGCTGTACAATTGGGCTGTTTTGAAAATAATGTTTTTTTCCCCCAATTTTTATCTATTCTTATTTTAAATGAACCACCAATGATTATTAAATCCCAAGAATCGATTTAAACCTCTCACCCAAGATTTGTGCATTGTTACTTCTGATGAGACACAAAGTTTCATCTTTCAAATTCTATAAATTGTAAATAAATACCATTTTGACACTCTTTAACAGGATGACACTGCCTTATTTCGAGCAAAAAAATAAACCATACTGAAAAAAAAACATTTTATGTAATTACATAATGAAACAGTTAATGTAATGTTGTAATGACTTAATATTACATTTACCTCAGAAAAGCCATTTAACATAAAAAAGCTGACATGTACTGTAACAAATTAACTGATACCAAATTAAATAGAGATGAAAACTAAATCAAATCCTAAAATCTGTCCCAGCCCTACTGTAAATCATCATGGGATAAAACCCTGTCGTAATCAGACACGATGCATGATAAATTGTTTCTTTAGCAGTAGCAACAGTTACAATTACACTGTGCAAATCAGGGATTCCATGTCTGAAATTATTTCTATTATCTCACAAATGTGGATTAAGTGATTTGTTGCATCTAGTGCGGACAGACAATTTGCTTGTTACTTGAACCTTATCACATCCCGTTTAGTTAAGAGACTGAGTAAAACACATGATTTTAGCAAAGACAGCATGTGTACTCACCACCTCTGTAGAGGTCTCTGCATGCTCTGAGGTCACGTGCTCTTGTAGAGATGTTTCCGTGTAGCCCATTTTACCACAGTAAGGACAAGTAAATGACTGAGGCTGCTCTACTGAGAACGCCTCCCCCCCATAATACAAGTCTGCAGAGAGTTCAGACAAAAGTCAAACACAATCTCCTCACTTACCATCATTTATCATGTTCTGTGAAAGATACACTATACAATGCTATACCATGTATTTTCAAAATTAACAATTCTAGAAGTTGACAAAGAGTGAAACGTATGGCATTATTGGACATCACAGCTTACCAAAGTCTACCCTGGTTAGTATGCACTGCATTGGGTGCTCCGTGGTGTGTCTAGTTGTTGTGGCTCCACTTTCGTAGCAAGATGCACAAAGGTCGTAGTCGTAGCAAATTAAACACTTGTATCGGCGCCCTCTGAAGTTCCCTTTTAAACACGCATCACAGCTCACACCTGTGGAAGAACACGGAGACATTTAACTCAGAACAACAGAAGCCCCTATGACGACCCCGATTGCATATATTATAAACAAGGTTTGCCTGGTTAGCTTCTTTCCATCCAAAAATAGTAAATAAATAAATAAATATATATATATATATATATATATATATATATATATATAT
>JAUMHE010000048.1:19210768-19241510 GCA_032359235.1 Enteromius mattozi | reverse complement strand
CTATTTGAACTTTATTAAAACTAATTTGCACTGATTCATTGTGTTGGATATATTTTTTTCCGTGCAGTGGCTCAGGACATGAGGCTTTGAGTCTGTATAAATGTCAACAAGCTGAAAAATATATATTTTTGATAATAATATAATAATTTTGTTAAAACTGACTTCATAAAATTGGTAACGAAAAAGGTATTGTTCAGGAACCGGTATCGAACTCAAGGCATCGGTATCATATATATATATATATATATATATATATATGGGTATCGTTCATACACCCAAAGCGCTTTACAACTATGTGAGGGGATCTACTCTCAAACCACCACCAGTGTGCAGCATCCACCTGGATGAAGCGACAGCAGCCACAGGACAATGGCGCCAATGCGCTCACCACACACCAGCTACGGGTGTAGAAGGGAGAGAGAGAGATAGTGCCAATCAATGGTTGGGGATTATTAGGAGGTCATGATTTATATGGGCCAGTGGAGGGAATATGGCCATATCATAAGGACACCAAGGTTACACCCCTACTCTTTACGATGAGTGTCATGGGTAAATGTATACTGGGATTGAAGCAATGTGGCTTGGTAAATGTTTTATTGCCAGTATAAATGCTAATAATGGCTGAATAAAAACAGAAGAATAATGAGTCCATAACACAGTCCATGACTGTGATTAATGCGGTTAAATTTTTTAATCAAATGACAGCACTAATATCTACATACAGTAGAAGTCAAATGCACTGAATAAAGCATTGTATTTACTGCATTTGAACATGAGTAGGTGAAATATAGTACTGCATAAAAACAGTATCTCAATACTGAAAAAGCATTAACAGTAACAACATTTGCATTTGAAATCAAAATAGTGGATAAATGCTATGTTTGTGCAGCACAAAGGGCCTGTGCTGCTTCTGCGCTGTATGCGTACCGCACATGGACTGCATAAGAACTGCAAATGGATCATTTGTGAAACGGAAATTAAAAGACAAAATCAGATGTAAAACAAATGTTTGTGGTCACCGTTAAACACTTTCCTTTTCTTTAGATGCCGAAAGTATTCAGCTTTTGAATGTTTCTGTGACTGTACAAAGTATGAATATTTAATGAGCCAGGAACTGTGCATGACTGGTTGTCTGTTACCCTTTAACCTAACAGAGCTGATTCACACTGTTAGCAAGGTGAACTCTCTCAGGGAAGTAAAACATTATAGCTGTCATCAAAGCACCAACGTCTCAGGCCACTGCATCTCGCGGTAGCAGAGCTGCGATTCAGAGACAGCACGTTGAGTCAAAAAATAGTTTAACTTCTAAAAACATGTCACAAAATCCACTGGCTAGGCAAAAGTAGTTTTGAACATTCGTTGTCTGTTGTCTTGTTTTCTTTTACACCAGTGTGCTCACTTCAGTATGGTAGTAACACTGTACAATAATATTCTTTTTTAAAATATTAGTTAAATACATTTGTTTACTAATGATGAAAAATACTAAAGCAATTATTAATCAGTTTATTTTCATTTTAACATTTTACTAATACCTTATTAAAATCAAGTTAAGTTGTAGTTTTAAAGTGCCCCTATTATGGATTTGTGAAAATGACCTTTCATGCAGTGTGTAAAACAGCTCTAAGTAAAAGAAAACATCCTGGAAAGTTTTAAATCTGGAAAGTGCACCATGCATTAAGTGCATAAAGTCATAGTCTCTCAAAAGAAAGAGTCGACTCTGAATCATGGAAACGAGTCGCTTTTAAAATGAGTCCCAAGCAGTTTCATGTTGACGTCAATGAAACATTAGCAAAGAAAGAAAGGAAGAAAAGTTGTATTTTTATTAACTAACATTAAAAAGAATGCTAAATAATGTCCCAAATGGATTGCTTATCGATAGTTATTATCAATCAACTGAATCAAAATCAGGGGTGTGGAATTAAATGAAATACTGTTTCAATTTCGGCCTCCAACGATTCTGAAAATACAATAGTCGAGAGAAAATGGTTATTGTACCCCATTCCACCCCTTTAGCAGTGCACTTTCGCTTACCTTAAAAGCCCACTTTAACATGAAAATCAGTAAAATCATGTAACATGACTTTTGCAAAAAAGGATTTGCTTGATTTATTGAAGTTGATTAAATTTGCTAAAGTTTTAAAAAGCGCAAAAAAGAACTTGTGCTGCTCAAACGGTCAGACACATGCAAAAATGTGTCAAAATGCAGCACTTAGTGATCATTCCTTGTGAGTAAATCCTCGTCAGTCATGTAGTAAATAAATAAATGTAGCTAAACTAAATGAAAATGTGTGTAACAGTAAATTGGATCCATATGGCTGAAAGTGACAGCGGGCTATATTCCTGCAGCGGACTGTGGAATAAATTTGGTCATATGGCCCACTCATAATAGTGATTACAATAATAACCAAAGAAATCGTGATTATGATTTTTGTCATAATCGAGCAGCCCTAATCAAAATGATAACTAATGGGGACCTGTTACCAAAACACCAACTAAAACATCACAGCAGTACCATGAATTTCAACAACTATTATTTTCCAAGTATAATGCCTGCCCGCAAACACTGCAAACACCCAGCCCTGCCATTTTAATTATAATGGCAAAGTTGTGTGGCAAACTGGCAGAGGCCTTGTCTGTCTCACCTGTTTGCGTCATTTGCCAGATCACATTTGATCTAGATGCAATTAACCTAAAGTGCATCACAGCAACTTGCCCTACCAAGCACCTCAAAAACATTTGACTAACCAAGAGTAACAGAGCAAAAGTGATGTCAAGAACCTGTCTGCATTGTAGTGGACACGTCTCCAAAGAGAATCAAAACAGCACCATGGCTACAGGTGAGCTTGAGGGCCTTCCTTCATTGACTTGCTTATTTCCCAGTACAGAGTTTGAGAGTTCAGTTCTCACTCAAAGCAAAATGCAGGCTGCAACATTGGTGCCATGACCCAGATGAGGCAGTGTGATGAGCATGGGACAGGATAGCTGCAAGATTTTTAAAATCAAATTTAAGACTTTTTAAGGACCTGCAGAAACCCTGATGGGAACAAGTTACTATGCACTGAACACAACAAGACACTTGATTCATCGGGTACTCTCTCATCCTCACATACCACAAATCCAAATTTTGCTTTATGCAAAAGTGAGGTCGATCACATGACATCATCTCTTTAGACTTTCAATGAATCATTTCAAAAACAGATCAACTTCAATGATATATTAATGTGCCGATGTAGTTTTAGCTGAAGATAGTGCTGCTAGCAGTGTCAAGGCAGCGGTGTTTACTTTTGTGGTCTAAAATCCTATATTCTAAAACTATAATTAACTGCTATATTTGAGCTTTTAACTCCCTCTCCTTCATCATCTATGTGGATCAGAGATAATTCAATGATAAAACAAAATCTCAAATAAAACTCGAATTTCTCAATTCTGAACAAAAATTGATGTCTTCTGTAAAAGAATCTCTACATAGAAGACAAAATGTTTTTTTGGCAGATGACATGTGTTAATAACCCAGGGGAACTCCTTAAATATGGACTTGTCGAGTCATATCTTAAATATCTACTGTATAAAATACCTTCAATCTGAGCGGATGTTAAACATTAATTACAGAATCTGTCAGAATAATTCTGCCACGGAGCTTGAATCAAAGAGCTGAGCAACTGCTAAACTATCACCAATCCAGATATTCTACCAATAAGTATCTAAGGTGTCACACATCACTAGGATCCTCTGATTGAAAGCTACTCTCAAGCACCACGTGCTGTTTGCAGAGAAACTAGACGCATATGTAACCAGTATTCATTCACAGGCAGGTGACAGTCGCCGTCTTGAAATCTAGTGAGCTGCCAACCCAGACAGCATATTTGAGAATAACAAGCACATATGATGCACAGATATGCTGTCTAGGTAGGAAGCTCACTAACATGTCTAAACAAATTATACCTTTGATAATTCGTTACCAAGAATTTGGTAAGATTCTGACATAAATAAAATAATATATTTAATAAAATGTCCTAGGATTAGTATTGGACAGAAACTTCAATAATTATATAAACAAATGTATGATATTATTACCATCTAATGTATCACTGTACTATATAAACACTGGACTTTTAGCAAGGGAGAAACGCAGTAAGCATAACAAGATTCCCAAATCGACCCACTACAAATCACACTGTGGAAATTCCGAGTTTACAAAAACATAGTTTTACCACAGTACGATGTCAAAAAGATTATGGTAAAAACAGATTGTGGTAATGACTTAATGACAAAGTATGACAGACTCAACCCGACATTTCAACGCAATGTCAATGGTACGTTATTCATTTCTTAAGTATTACTATCTTATTAGTTTTAAACTGACAGTCCTTACTGAGGTTCTGCCGACTTTTAAATGTACTTAAGTGCACCCAAAGTGACTTTTAACAGGACAAATGTGTTTGAAGCCACATGATCGATCCAGAACTTGAATTCTGAATCTCTTCCTTGTATCCAAACATACTGGTTTGGCTAAATACTGAATGTTCTCTTCACAAAGGGAGCTAAAAATAAAAACGCGTTTTCAGAAATAATTGGGGTAAGATTCGTAAGCAATCACAGCTATGGCTTCACTGACACCAGCTAATGCTAAATCCAGACGTGCAAGTCATTCACTTGTGCTGGCCTGAAACATGACATGACTCAAGACGGCTCACACACACAGAGACACTCTAACAAGAGCTCCAGAGCGGTCAGGCTGAGCTCCACAACCGCTAAACCGGCTAAGTGCAGGCCCTCGGTCGTCATTATAACAGGGCAGGTTAACTTAAAGCAGAAAGCTTTAAAAATAAGCGTCTTAAATCAGGCCCAACCGAAGCCCTGACCTCTCCACGGGCTACCTGCGGGAACACACTCACCCTCAGTCCCGCGGCCGAGCGAGCCGCAGCAGGCCCGGCCTAGCACGCAGGCCCGGCTCAATATCACACCAAGCGGCTCACAGAAAACGCCCTGTGCGCTACCGAGGCGGTGTAAGCACATACAAGGTTGCTAAATTCACGGCGGCCGCCATGATGAGTCTTTCCCAGTGTATTTGAATTGAAAACATGGCAACCCCGCGGGTCAGCACTGGCCTACAATTCAAGGCAACGACGCAGCGATCGGCGGTTTTTTCGCACCTACCTTCATGTCGGGACATCCTACAGACAGTGACACAGCCCCTCCACGGGCTCCCTAACGTCTATGAGTCGGAAAGGTGCCGCTAAAAACGAAATAAAAGTGGGACGCGGTCTTTCTTTCCTATTTTCTCTCTTGAAGATGGATCCGGGGCTTACTTCTCTCCGCTTCCCCCTCCCCGTCTGTCATCGAGCGCCTGTGTGTGTGTGAGACGGAGCGGACGCGGTCTGCCTGCAGGGGGCGCAGCACTCCTCTACTTCTTCTTCTGTGGTGTTTGAAGGGCGGTACACTCGTGGAGCTCTTGAACGAGGTTTCTGTTAGTGTTGACATCGCCATCTGCTGTAGCTAAAGGATTTTTTTTATATTCAAAATGCAGAAATACAGTGGAGCCGAACGTGTATGGAATTCATAACCGTGTGAATTCAAGGGCACTAATAAAATATAAACCAAGAGGTATTTATTTTAAGACAGCACAAGCACGCACATTTTCTCAAAACGTTTAAGGTTGTAAAAAAAAACAACTATGAATTTGAGAGGTTTGCATAAAACAATTAGCTGATTAAAAATGACAGACAAGTAAAGTTCTGAGAAAAAAGTGTAGAACGAACTGAAACTACAATACAGAAAAATAGTCCTCACAATTAATAAGTAAAAACTATTAAATAAAAACAACACAAAAAGGTCTTCCAAGTACATCAGTTCATAAATTAGCCTACATATTTGTATTTTAGTTTTTTATGTATCTTTTATGAAGATGCTTAAATGTGTATATTCATTTAAGTTTTTAACTAAAACAATTTATAGTTTTAAGCTGCCTTTTCAATAAATGCTTGTTAAAAACACAGGGAGCATATCAACCAGCTACATATACATATAGCTAGGTTAATTAATAATAATAGCCTATATACTATTAATAAATGACACCCATTCAGAACTTATGCAATGATCCAGAAACAGTGATTTTTTTTTTTTTTTTTTGCATTCTTTATTTCTGCAAGTAATATTCAGTGCTATCTTATTGGCATTTTGAGTCCTTAGATAAGAAACAGGCAGATAAACAAAGTTGACACACTAGTGTCATGTACAAAGTGACCGTCAAATGGCCTCCAATATCATACTGTTAATTAGACAGCGAATTTTATCTGTAAAATACAGTGCATTTAAAAAGACAATTGCAGCAGTTAAGATAACATTCCTACATGCAAAAAAACATGAACCCCTGTATATCCACATTACATTCCTTACATGTGATTATCAAACAGCATTCCCTCATACCATACAATACAAGCATGCTTTAAAGAATATTTATTAGGTTAAAAAAAAACTCCATGTTCGTCTATGTGTGTTTAAATCACAGACTGATTGGAACAGCAAAGAGTTTTGAGAAGAACTGTATTGCCAATAAGGCATTTGGATAAAAAACAAATAGTTTAGAATTATTTTAAAGGAAAATTCCTAAATTAGCAGGATTATTATAAGAGATGATGACTTAAAATGAAGAACATTTTGGCACAAGGGACTGTTTTTCATTGCAATTTGTTTGTGTGTGTGTGTGTGAGTGTCAAATAGGCCTAATATCATGTTCTTAACACTGATTTAAATGAAAGTAAAGAAGAAATCTGCATATCCCTATTTAAATAACGTATAATATGCTTAATGTCTAAGTTTAAGACAAATTGTTAAGTAGTATTTTAAAATGTACATTTTGAATGAATTATAAAAAATGGTATATGATAAGGCATTCTCAGTTGAAGCTTATGTAAAGGTTTAGTTCAATGTCCACATCTTTCTCTACCAGTGAGCAATATTATGTAAAAAACCTTAATGAATAAAATGATTTCAATAAAAAGCAGCACAAATTTGATTTATACAGCTAAAAAGCAAATTATATCCTTCAAAGTACTATGATTATTTGGCAATTATCTAAAAAAAGCATGATAATATAAATATTAACTGCCATAGATGTAATGATCATCTAAAGACATTTGGTTCTTCTCATTACCATCCAATGATGTTCATTCACTGTACAAAACCCGAAGTTACGAACTTATCAAATGTTGGCATGGTATGGTAACTGGCTGAGTCACAATGTGGGACGTTTCTATAGACAAACAAGTCCGCATGCAGGAGAACCAAACAAAGCCCATCCGTTCTGTCCTTTATGAGGCCCACTTGCGAAAAGCAACGTTCCTTTCTTGAAGGGAAGAAGTTTGAGTTCCAGTGAGGCTCTGCGGAGATCTAAGAGCCTTCATTCTGAATCTGAGGCTGTTCAGTGTCTGGCTGAACCTCTGCTGTCTTCTCTTTGATAGAGGGGGGACTGCTGTCGGTTTTGTTGCTATCTGGGTTGCCATGGCTTCCTGCGCTGCCCAATCGGGTTGAAGCTACCACCGCTTTGACCGCTGCCTGTGGAAACATAAACACAGGTGTGTGCATTATTTAGAATGTCAAAACTATAATATTCAAGTGCATTTTGCAGTATTGAATATTATTTGTTGGGTTTTAATTGATGTTAAAAGAATAGTTTGCCCAAAAATGGATTTTGTTTTAGACATTTACTCATCCTGAGACCTTCCAAGTTGTATTTGAGTTTCTTCATCAGAACAGATTTGGAAAAAATCACATTACATCACTTGCTCACTAATGGATCCTCTATAGTCAATGGGTGGCGTCAGAATGAGGACTGAAACAGCTGATAAAAACATGATAATCCACATGTAATCCAAATGACTCCAGTACATCAACTAATGTCTTGAGAAGAAAAAGTTTGTAAGAAATAAATCCATTATTAAGGCACTTTAACTTCAAAACATACAACAATAATGTTTCCTCCAGGAAAAAAGTCAATCCCCTGTTGTCCTCTGACAACAAAATCCACCTACATATTTGTTTAAAAGTCTTCTGAACTATTTTTGATTGTAAACAGTGCTTGATCTGTGTATATTTCTCTTCTGATTCACTGAAGAAAGCAATATTGTGGATAGAGGACTCTAAGCTAAGTTTAAAAAGTCTTAATAATGAGTTTATTTATTACAAACAAGCAGGTTTTCACTTCACATGACATTAACGGATGGATAAGAGTCATGTAGTTTATGCATGATGCTTTTGTCTCATTCCGACGGCACCCATTCATTGAGTATCCACTGGTGAGTTATATAATGCTTAATTTTTAAAAAATCTGTTCTGCTGAAGAAAGAAACTCATCTACATCTTGGATGGCCTGAGGGTGAGTAATCTTTCAGCTAATTTCTATTTCTGAGTGAACTATGTGATATGTGTAAATTCTAAGCCACTAGCAGCATCAAGTGGGTAAAAATAAATAAATAAATAAATAAAAAAGGCACTTACTGGTGCACTTTGTTTTATGTTTTATGCCTTTTTAATATGTTTCTATGTGGCTACAAGGGTATTCTGGGTGGTTGCTTACTGGCCTCAGTCAAAAGTACATATTTCTATGATATAGCCTACTCTAAAAATCTATGGAACCTTTTTTGCCAGAAGCCATGCTTCCATATTTAGTATGAAATATGGAGCTAATAATTGAAGAGGAAAAAACAGTTTTATTCAGTGGGTCGAACTGAGCAAAAATATTATTTATTATGTAAAATATATTTATTATAGAAAATATAATGGTGCAGTTGCTAAAATATCTATGTTGTAAAAGCAAGATGAAATTCTGAAAGTTTGTAATGTAAATCAATGAGATGTTTACAATGTAGCAAACTACTCAAATTTAATGCATGTATCAGCTGTGATTCTCCCATCAAGTGTTAGATAATACTTCTTAGTTTTATGACCAAAGCTCTGTAGTTCTTATTGTAGGGGAAAACATGTAATGCAATGCAATACACTAATAATTGAGAGATGTACAAATAAACATTTCTCAGAAGCACATTATATTTGATACTCACATTTTAACATGAATTTTCCAAAAAAAAAAAAAAAAAAAGTAATAATAGAATGAAAAATTTAGAAATCAAGTGTTAAACTTGAAATATTACTAACAAAATAAAATGTATGCTTACATTTACTTAATAAAATTCTGTAAAGATTTCTCAACAAAATACACATGTACATGTGTAGGGCCAGAGTAACACACAGGGCTACCGGCACATGCTCAGGCCACTAGACCCAGACAATCATTTTAAACATTTAGAGGCCTTCGCAATGTGGGTATCAAATATAATAC
Source organism: Enteromius mattozi (assembly GCA_032359235.1). Lineage (NCBI taxonomy): Eukaryota > Metazoa > Chordata > Actinopteri > Cypriniformes > Cyprinidae > Enteromius > Enteromius mattozi. Next base: position 19,232,174 of record JAUMHE010000048.1, on the reverse strand, counting down.
AGTAGGCTTTGAGGGGTAAAACCTTGATGAAAATGTGCCATTTAGCCAAAAACCTCAAACCTTGAGTTTTCTTCGAGCATTGAACTCCAGGAGTTTCTTCTGAGCTGTGTCCATATGAGTGAAGTTAACAGCCTTTCCAGTCACCCAGGGGTGCTGCAGCGCCTGCTGCGTCGTCAGCCGTTTCTTTGGATCCTGGACAATCAGTTTCTTCACCTGTGAAGCCAAAAAAGGTGAGTAACACTTTCAGTAACTCCTTCAGCTTACAAATATAGATTTGAAACCCAACATCAGCGTTACTGAATGAGCAAAATGACTGACAGACAGAGATGTTTCTGATTGGTAAAAATAAAAGTTCTTTCCTCTTTTTTTTCTGTTTCCATAAGTATGTGATTTTAGTGATTACAAGCAGTAAGTGCTAAATACAGGGTGAGTTTTCTCATTATTAAAATATGTCTTTATTTGCATCTATGGTTCCATGAAGAATCTTTAACATCCATGGAACATTCCTATTACCAAAAAAAACCCTCTTTTCTGAAAGGTTCTTTGTGGTACATTGTTAAAACTGCAACATTTAAGTCTAATATAGCAATATTATATTTGTAATAGTAATAGTGCTACTATTGTTAGGGGTGTTGTTAGGCACAACATGTAGCAGAAAATGGCACACACACGTCTAAATAATTCCTCCACAAAGTTATATAGTTCATTAGCATAACTGTAGGCAGTTTACTGTTGCCAAGCAATGTAGCGCTTGGTGTACTGAAATAGAATTGAACTGATGTGCTCTCACAGGTAAGTGTTTTTCATACTGTGTCGAACATAGATCCTCCATTAAGAACTTAATGTTTAAACTATTTTAAAGCATAAAACATAATATACACTACAGCGGATAATAAAATGGCCTAAAAGACATTAAAAAGTTATTCTCTTTGTGTCTGTGTGTATGTGTTCTGGTATATATGATTTATAAGGATGTACATACAGAATAGAGTGACATTGGTACTACAAAGTAAACATGATGAGGACACTTCCTGTTTGTTTTTTTTTAGTTTTTTTTTTAAGTAATCTAAAAATGCAGAACTTTTTGTGTATGGGGTGGGTTTAGGCATAGGGTAAGTGTAAGGGGATAGAAAATACAGTTTGTACAGTATATAAACCAAGATGCCAATGGAGAATCCCCACAAAATACATACACAAGCATATGTGTGTGTGTGTAAGTGATGTTTGTGTACTTAGGGATTTCATGAGGATTATTAGGCAATGTAATATAGAGTAGGCTACGTTCAGATTTACTTACAAGGTCCTTTGCATTGAGTGACACATTGTCCCACCAGGGGGAGACAAATTCATATTCACAGTTCAGGATGCGTTTAAACATGTACTGGTCTCCTCTGTCATCAAAAAAGGGCTCAAAACCGCATAACCTGTACAGAGAATAGAAATAAAAAACAGTGCTAGATTTAACAGCAGCTTCACCCCTAAACTGAACTACAGAATTGTTTTCTTTTTTAATATATTTTAAAATGTAATTTATTCCTGTGACAGCAAAGCTGAATTTTCAGTACCCATTATTTCAGTCTTTAGTCTTACATAATCCTTCAGATATCATTCTAATATGTTGATTATTATCATATAATACTACCATATGCTGTTTGAATAACTACCTAAATTCCAGTCAGTTCCTTTTAAAACATTTGTTGGTTTAAAACATTTACTGATGATAGATTTTTTTGAAAAGAGTTTTAGTTTTATTTTCTGTCAAACATTCTAAGACTTAATGTTTTTGTAAATTCCTGGAATTACACCCAGAAGATCAAAAAGTGCTTCACACTTTTCACCACTGATCAAAAACAGACAAAACCAGAATTTTGTGATTGATACAACAGGGAGATTGAATGACTAAGCACAGCATTCTTGTGAAAGAATAACTTTAGACAAGTATGTCGTGTCACTCACAAAATGTACGTGATAACTCCCACAGACCACATGTCAACCTCAGGGCCATAGGCACATCCCCGCAAAATCTCAGGAGCTGAGGGAGAGAAAGACAGAACATCAGAAGAAAAGAATAAAGGGGGAGGCGACGCTCTGCTGCACTAATGCAGTAAAAAGACTACAGCTTCTCTGTAATTCTCTTTGTGTAACTGATGGCCACAGATGGTGCTCTGTTAAAAAAAAAAACTCTTTAATAAACTCACCACAATAGCCTGGAGTCCCACACACAGTCTTCATTGTTACCTGATCGTCTACAATTTTCGACAAACCAAAATCCGCTGTAAAGATAAATCACACCAAAGAAAATCAGTTTTACATTTTCTGAAATGGCTCTTGCAAAAGCAAACCCTAATAACATATAGTAGAGCATCGCTAAGAAGCTGATGGGGTGTTCTAATTAATCAAAATATACAGTGTATATACTGTACATGCGTGTGTGTGTGTGTGTGTGTGTGTGTGTTTTATATATAGTGTTTAGTGTTATATACATACACTGTAATACCCTTACAATAAACACTAAAACAAAAATCTTATTATTTTTATTGTATTATTATTGTTAATATAATATATCATCTAAAACAGGACAAAAAGAATTTGGGGTCAGTAAGAATACATATACACACACACATATATATATATATAGTGCTGAAATTTGAACTAGACATGTTTTTGACATTAAATCTCATTCTGATGTTTAATACTTCATATTAGGAGTTTGTTAAAAACTGTACTCTATGAACAAGCACCTATAATCTCAGAGGTTAAGTTGAAAGTGAATGATCCTCTATCTACAACAGGATCATGTTGCAGGTTAATTCACAAACAAGAGAAGCTTCTGTTCCCCTATCAGGCGTATGAAAAGCCAGCCTTACCTATTTTGAGCGGAGCATCTGGCGCTGAGGTGGCGTAGAGCAGGTTCTCAGGTTTCAGGTCTCTGTGCACTACCCCATTCTCATGCAGGTACTGCAAACAGATATGTCAACACAGGGGGTTGCCTCTTATTAATCGGAGTTGTACACAGACATGTGTGACTGTACAATATAGCCACGCTAATTAACTTGTATTGCTTTCACCATAATGTGTGTAATAATATTTATAGTTTTCAAATTCATGTGGGAATCTCCTCTGTGGTTTGTAAACAGATTAATCTGGGCCAGATAATGAGCAAAATTAAAGTAACGACCAAGCTGCACTGAATATATTTCACATACCAGTTTCATTTTACAAAGCTTACAAGGCAGCACTGTATTGATATTACTCAAACATTAGTATTATATCTTTAATGTGTTTATTGTGTTGTTTATTTTATTTATCCTGTTTTTGATGTATTAATTTTATTATATATAAATGCTAAAAAATACAAATCATAAAGATGTACTGATGACTATACAGAAAAACAATTACTGTTTACTTGATGCTTATAAGTGGCCCTGATGAGTGTCTCGTTATTTTCATTAATGAAGAGACAGAGAACCAAAACCTGAACATTTCCTCAATTTTTATTTTTATTTTGTATTAGCTTCCTTGCAAGCACTGCTATTTACTCCAGAAAATGCAAATCTAGTTTAAAGACACCCTCATTTGAAATTAAATTAAATTAAAATCTAATTAAATGTACTTATTAAAAGTTTATAATGTCAAGGTATAATAGGAAGCACTCCAACAAAAATATCTTTATTAGACAAAAAATGCTTTGTTACTGCTTAAGAGGAATTCTGTCATCATTTACTTACCCTCGTGTCATTTCAAACCTGTATAATTGTTTTTGTGATGAATATAAAAGAAGATATTTTGAAGAATGTGGGTCCCCTTTGACTTGCACTTTATCCCCTTTCCTCCATTCTATGTAAGTAAAGGAGGATTAGCAACTTTTTGGTTACCCACATTCCTCAAAAGGCAGAATAATGAAACTCGCACAGGTTTAGAATGAAACAAAGAAAGAATTTTTCTTTTTTGATCAAACTATCTCTTTCAGCATTGTTTGAGAATATTTCCCCAGATCATTTGGCATGATTATTGTGGGTGATTGTCAAAGTTTTGCTTCGCAGTTACTAAACGATTCTAAGTGATTTTAGCACTATTAAACTGCTAGAGATTTCTGGGTTGTTGTTATGTGTGTGAGGTCATTTCATATGCATAAAACAAACGGACCACTTACACCAAAGTGTTAGGACTTTATTCATATCGCTATGAGCAATGCTAAAAGTGACGCTTGCCTTAGCAAACACTACTAATTAGACCATCGTCCACCGTTCACAACAGATCTGTGTTTATAATCAGCCCGATGCACTTGCCAGTGCCTTGGTGAGTGTTACCACGGAAACTCATTAAACAGAGTAGCACGGGCCATAAGTCTGCCTGGTTACAGAGAAACAACACGTGGTCACCATCTAACATGTGCTACAGAGGGAACTGATGAATGTGATAGAGTACCAACGTGAGGAAGGTTTTCATATATGTTAGTTTGTTCTGTTTGCTGAAGCAAGTATCACCATTACTATTGGACATACTTAAATATTAAAGCAATTTGACATGGCCAGTAAGCAGACTCCTTGTAACTATGCAGAACAAGCAAGCAACTGTATAGCTATATATGCTATAAGTATAACAGTCTGACTCCAGAAGAAAAATTCCCATTTGAAATATAACCCACTGAAACAACTACTGTGAGGTATGAGGTTGTAAATATACAAATATACAGTATATAATTTTGTTAAAGCCATCAGCCAATAATATTTCAATTTAGTTTGCTGTTTAGCAGCTGAACCGCTGAATGACTGCATGTGCAATTTACTTATTTGCATATGTTTTTTATTTTTATTTGAGTGTTAATTAATATTCTGCTTCCCCTCATTAAAGTTAAGTGCACAGTCTCACTTTGGCTTTTTGTTAATTCTTACAACTTCCTGTACTTACTTTTTCTATGGAGTAGTTACTTTTTTTATGGAGTTACGCAATATTGTGATGCATTACTTTTAAAAGACACTGCCAGAATATTCTGCAACACCTTGCAGCTACTTGTTTATCATTATTTACTTTGGTTTACAATTAAGCATGCTTGGCTAAAGCTTCCAAAAGGCCTATTATAGTCTCACACTACATCTGTCATTTCTAAATATGGATTGTCAGGTTCAAAGCTCTCCCATATATCATTCACATGGGAAAAATCCAACTTTATACTGACAAATACTTCTCTTAACTGTCAAACTAAGTATGCACGACTGCCCATATAAAGGCAGAGTCACCACAGTCCCCAGTGTAAAAGCATTCCAACTGGTTTGTTTGCAATAGAGCCGCAGAATGATTCCTCAGAGGAGGAGCGGTACAGTGTGCCAGCTTCCCAACACCAATTATTATGGTGACATGAAGGAGTGTTATCTTTTACTGGGGTCCGAAGGGAATACTTCCATCCTGTTCAAAACTCAGTGGAGCTGACACACATAAAATACATCATCTCTCTCCTTCTCTTCTTCCTCTCATCTGACAAGAGCAGGAGGTCTGTAGCTCGCCACTGCTGCCATCTGTGTCCCCACGCCATGAAGATTATTTTAGCAACTAGCCTCGTTATGTAGGTCCACACAGTTAAAGGTGAAGTGTATCATTTCTGTGCCACTAGTGGCTCCAAATGGAATTGCAAAATTAATGATTTTCAAAGTTTAAGCTTTTGGCTTTGTACAGCATATTTCACATTGCACCGCCAGTCGCCAGTCAATGGCTACAGAAAAGTTTGGCTGGTTTTGTTGGATCTGTGTGTCACCCCTGTTGGCGCCTGTTAGCGTTAGTCATAAAGTGTTTGCACTTTTCAGGGGAACCTACAAATGGCTTGCTTATAGTTGATTCTTAATGGTTTGAAAAATTACAATCAACATCAAGTAGTTCAAAGCTCAAGTTACTATCTTTTGAACACAAAAAGAGACAGAATCTTTACCAATTACCAAATATTGTAAGTGGATGTGGACCAACCACATTGTTCTAGATCACTACTTTTGTGTAATACAAAATAAAGTATTATGGACATAATTGATAGTGACATTAGGGTGAGTAAATGATGACAGAACAGGGCATTCAAGATGAAAACTGAAGACTGGAGAGAAAAAAAATGGATATGAATATTAAAAGGTAAAATGAGATGTTTTATCAAGCTATTATTTTAACATTTAGATACCTAACTGGCAGAGGGCCATGTGGCAGTTAAAAGATAATGTATGGGGTTTAGTATCTTATTCAATATTAGAAGTAACTAATGTGATCTGTCTTGTCGTGTTCTCAGTTTTCTCTTTGCTCTGCGATGTATTTTACACTGCGTGAGAACATGTGTAGTAGTGTAAGAACTGCTTTGTTTGTCAGTCACAGCAACAATAACTAAGGAGGGCAGGTCTTTGCGAAGGGTCAATTCAGACCTTTTTCCAGAATACTTTTTCCAGAGTTTAACTTTAAAATGTGAGATTAATTATTATTATTATTATGAACTTTTTATTATTATAAAAAAAAAAAAAAACATTTTGGAATTGCAAATATAAACTCACAATTTTGAGAAAAATTATCTGGAAAGCAAGACGTTTACTTAAATTTCACGAGTTAGCGCTTCCTTATGATAAACAATTAAAGCGTATTTGGCGTGCTGTCCAGGGGGCACGAACACCGAGCCCTAGCTGTTTGAACCCTAGCGAGGGCTGAGCTCTGCGTCCGGCTCGAACTCTGCTTGCCCCCCTCAAAGGAAGGCACGGAATGAGGCGGAGAAAGGGGTGGAGGAGGGATGCGTAACGAGATAAAGAAGGAAGGGAGCCAGCTATATTTAGGGGGAAGGCTTATGATTTTGATTGGACGAGACGGAATTGGATTGATTAGGAAATGCGATACCAGCTGTAGCTAATCATGCGTGCGCACTCCTCTCGAACTTTGTTTATCCACAGCACTTGTCAGAAATGAATACAGAATTGTTATGAACATGCAATTCTGAGAAAAAGTCTGAACTGAGAGATGTTCAGTGAAATGTAAACTCGGACTTGTGAGAAATAGTCAAAATTCTGAGGTAAATATTTCTACTTTTTAATATGCGGCAGGCTTCTGTAGTTGGTTACTTTGCATGTTTCCCTATTCAAAACTATATGAGTGATATGTCTTAGGTATTCTATAATCCTTGGTCAATCATAGCAGTAGCTGATTCATGGCAAACCATAAAAGACACACCCCTTAAAACAGTTTTAGACAGAGGGTCAGAATGAGGGAGAAAAATAATAAAAAAAGAGAAAAAGAGAAATTAAGGGGAATCAATCAATTATGAATATTTTATTGTTATTGTGTGAATAATATTGAATCACATAGTCAATAAAAAAAGTAACTGTAGTCTGATTACAAGTATTTTAAAATGTAATTTAAACTATTAAAGTACATTTTTGATTCAGATTACATGTAATCAGTTCCTATAATATAAAGTGTGTGCTGCCTACAGTGATTTAAGTAGTAAGTGAAACAGTATGCAATATTCCACAAAAACAGTTGAAGCAGTGTTACATCCTGCTTCATGACAAGGTACTATCAACTTAAAGGCATCGACTAGTTCTCAGCAGCAAAGATTCTCAATTCCAGCAATAAAAAATACATCACCATTGAGAGCTCCAGACTTCAAAAGGAAAACTGCAAAGATATTGCAAAGTCCCAAGCTACTGAGGACGTCCCAGCCAATCAGACTGGCAGAAATCTACAAAACACAGATCCAGAGAGGGATGCCACACAGCCAGCTGGCTTTGATGTGACAGACACACAGATTCTGCTGTTGTGAGGGAAACTGTGAAACTCTTGACACAATAACACGGTAAAAAAAAACCTTCCCTCAAAAGGTGGGCTACTTCAAAAGGGACTTGCAGAGTTCACATTTCCGTTCCTCTGCTCTGTTTTATGCCCCGGTGGGAGCTGGAGAGTTGGCGTTCTCTTATTGCAGCCCACCAACTGAATCCAGCCCATGAGAAATTTGCCCACTTTCTTACTATCTCCTTGGCAACCGCCATCTTTGATGAAGTGAGAGCCGGTGTGGTGGAGAACACACTTTAAACGAAAATGCTTTTCAAACACATTCACACAGATGAAGAACAGGTCTACTTTCTAATTCAGGCAGCTATATCACTAAGGCGCATGGATTCACGACAGATATAAACAGTAACTGTATGCACTAGATATAAAGTAGATGATAAAATTAAGCCTCATTATACATGAACTAATGAACAAAACACATGGAAGGGAGGGACGGAGAGAGGTAGAGCAGGAGAGACAGGGATATAGTAGAATGGTTTGCTCATTTCAGCAGAAAAAGCAATAAATGGTCTCCTGTGGTCTTCATATGCAGTCTAGATCCACTTACGATGACTTCATACTGGAAACACGACTCTCTTAATGGTTTAATAAAAATAATGATTTCACTGATAATGGTTTCACTGATGATCTAATATATGTGCATATAAGCTCAGTGGACACAAATATAGAATACTAAAATACATTTGCATGAGATATACAGTATCACTGGTTGCTAAGGTTTTCTAGTTTTTGCTAGTGGTTGCTAAGGACATTTAAAATGTCTAATGTTTGCTCCCAAGTCTTCATGATTCTGGTCCCTAGATATGACTGCAGTATCTTAAGGTCTATTCACACTAAGTTAGTAGTAGTCATAATTAACCCATGATTTTTCTAAACCCCAAGTAAATGAAATCCTATCTTACTATACTTTACAGTTCACACTGCTCATAACAAATTAGCAAAACATACTGGGTATTCATTAATTGATGTTTCACACCGTACACTGTTCTGAAACAATGAGTTAAAATTCTTATTTGCATATTTGCAGTGTTAGTGTCATTGATTGGACAAATTTGTTTACATTGTGTATCCTTGTATTATGCACTCTCAGAAATAAAGGTACAAAAGCTGTCACTGGGGTGTTACTTTTAGAAAGGTACATGTTTGTACCTTGTAAGGGTCCATTTTGGTACCTTGTAAGGGTCCATTTTGGTACCTTAAAGGTACATATTAGAACTTAAAGTGTACATATTTGAACCTAATTGGTACAAAAGTGTATCTTTTGAAAAGGTATTGCCCCAGTGACAGCTTTTGTACCTTTATTTCTGAGAGTGTATTTCCTGACTGTAAAGTTTTCTCTACTTCATGGTGCACTAATAAGGTAAGAATAAAACAGTCTCTTCTTCACTCTAATTCATTTGACATTTTCCCTTTCAAACACTGAAACGACTGTTTATAGAACAGGACATGTTACCGTAACTGTCCAAAACGTGAATGTGAATACAAATATGAGGAGGACCCTGGTAAATAAACCAGAGCAGGGTTTCAAAACCTCTGGGTAAAAAGTGGTGCCAACACCGCTTCTAAATTACAAGTGCAAACTGTATCTTTACCTGGGGTTTAAAGCAGGGTTTAGAACAACAATAACCCAGGGTCGAGTGTGATGTGAAAAGCCTGTTTTATGAAAATTGTATGTTTGATTATCTATGGATACATTTGTGGTTATGATATTTATGTGTAGTTATGAGTTACCAAATGTAGTTATTTTAGTAATATTTTGCATGAGTTTTATGTTCATATTTTGTAAGGTCACACTTCATTTTAAGGTCCGATTCTTGCTATTAACAACCCATCAACTGCCTTAAGGATGTTACACTCATGCCCAAGCTGTCAAACTGATGTCACCAAAGAAGGCCTCTTGTTTCAGTGGGGAGGGGCGTTTTCAGATTTGGATTAAAGATTACGAAGGCAAACAAATTTGTTTTGTGGATTGACTTGTACGGATGAACTGTTCACCACAAAAAAAGCAAACAAAATAAATAAATATAGTTAATTTTGACTTTAATGCCTCAATAAACTCCTAATTTAGATAAATCTAGGTATTTGGTGGTATTAAGGATGTGGAACATAGTCCTGCAGAATATTTGCTTTATAAGCACTAATAAATAGCCAATATGTTAATGATGAGCATGCTAATAAGCAACTAGTTAATAGAAAATTGGTCCCAATATTAAAGTGTTACGCAGTTTAATTTTAGTTATTTCTATATGCCACTTTCGCTTATCACTCTTTCCATAAAATGTTTAAATTTTTATTTAATTTTTAGTTTCATTTCAGTTCAAGTTTTACCTTGTTTCAAGTTAGTAATTCAGGTAGTTGCCAAGACAACTTTTTTTTTTCATCTAATAATTTACATTATTTCAGCTTTATTTTAATCAACAAATATGTTTTTGTTTTAGTTCACAATAATATTCTTGGTTACCTGTGGGTGGAATCTGAAAACGCCCCTCCCCTCTAAAACAATAGGCCTTCTCTGGTGACATCAGTTTGACAGCTTGGGCATGAGTGTAACATCCTTAAGGCAGTTGATGGGTCATGATGGTTATTCATGGCTCTTTTTGGTTAAAAAGGTTTGCCATATTTTTTGTTGGTGAGGTCGAATGTGTCATGAGTGCCCTCTAGCGCCACTAGAGGGTACTCGCTTCACTCCACCTTCCCTGGGACTCATTTCATCATGGACTTCATTTCCCATCATACACTGCACACCCACACCTGTTCTCATTCTGTAATCATCACCTTCAGCTGTTGTCCGTCACCACACCCTCTCTCACATACTATTTAACTGGTTCATTTTCATCTGTTCAAATGCGAAGTATTGACCTGCATAGGCAATTTCCAAGCGTTCTTTTCTCGTGTTTGTTTCTGTTGTTTTGACCTTGATCTGCTTTCCGATTCTGTGATTGTTCGCCGCCTGCCTCGACCCTTTGCTTTGTATTTTTGACCACGATTCTGCCTTGCCTCCATTGTACCTGTCTGCCTATGATTTTGACCCTGCCTGTTGACTATTGAAATAAAGCTCTTGCACATGGATCTGAACGCTCATGCCGCGGTCATTACAGAATGTAGTGCATCCAATCAAACCCTACAGTATCCGATAGTATCATCTGTCACTTGGCACAACTAGTCAAATTAACCAGGAACCAGCATGGACAGGTTGCATGGCATGCTCTGATCTTGTAAATCTTAAAAACTACACACACAAAAAATCATTTTCAATAAGAATAAACAGTTTGAAATAAACACATACTGAAATCCTCTTAATATGTCTATGCAGTTATTGGTTGTGCATTTCTCATGTTGAAAAGAGTAATGCAACATTTGGCCCAGTGTTCACACTTCTGCTGTTTATGCATTTACTAAACAGTCAGTTTTCTTATTTCGCTTTGCCTTGTTAATAATTTTACACGCAATATGTAGTTCAGGGCAATATTATTGACAAACAATTTGGAACTTTGTTGGTTTGCCACTCAAAGTACAATGTAAAATCTGTGTCCTGAAGCAAAGACAGTTGAGAACCACATGTATATTGCATTCACCAAGCTGTTACAGTTAAAAAAACGCAAAAGTAAGAGCAGAATAAGAAAACCGTTTTCTGACAGGAAATGTGAGACACTCACCGCGACTGCCTCCAGCACTTGTTTAACTGCATCAGCGGCATCTCGTTCACTGTAGTAGCCCTTCTCCACCACCCTGAAAAATGAAAGGCACCATTTGGTCTCCAGTGTAACTCCATATTGAGCATACAAACACTGGCCAACTCTTTTTTCCGATTTTCACTTCATTATTTTTCAGCCTCAGTATGAGTCAACCACACCTCAGCACACATGATGAATGGAGACATTTCAATCGATTGTTCTTAAGAAGAGGCTTTTCTTTTAAATGATTCATATTGACACAACTGTATGAAAATGGGAAATAAAATAACCCTGAATGAGGATAAAATGGAGTGAATAACAGTAAAATCAGTGGGTAATAAGTGTTCCTCTATTAAAGTCTTGTTTTGCTATGTGATTAGTTCATGAATACAGACAAGCACCTTTTATTCTGTAATAAATTATGAAAGTAAATTCATGTCTCATGACCAACTAGAATGGAACATTTCCTGAAGAACAACTGATAGTCAGGGCATTGCATGCAAACCAACAATTATTTTGTTGTTTTAAAATAATTTAGGTTGATTCAGTCAAGTTGATTCAGTTGCTGGCACATTTTAATTACATTTTACTCAATCAATCAATCAATCAATCAGTCAGTCAGTCAATCTAAATATTAATAATAAAAGTTATTCCCTTTTAGAGTAATCCAGCTAAAAATAAATAAATAAATAGTGAAAAACTACTTCTAAGAAATGATAATGGTCCTAAAAATAGGCTTCAGTTTTCTTGATCAAAGAAAATGACATATACTGTGGCTAAATTTCAGTGCCATTAAAAGTGAATTCAGTGAATTCTGAGTGGCATTAAAAAAATGTATTCATGAGATTTTCCATCACCCATTTTATTATCCGTTAAAATGTCGAGAAGTCTGCTTGCTTTCTTCATGGTACCATTTCTGTAGCTCAAACAAGCTAGAGCTAATGAAAAAGTGCTAACTCTAAGTATGAGCAATAGAAATAGTGATTCTTGCCTTAGCAAACACCCTTAATTACAGTTCTGGGGAGAAGTGTCAATGCACAGCATGGAGTTCACAACTTAATCAGCCATTATTAGCATGTAGCACTTTACCCCCATGGTGAACTGACCTGTCAAATAATTCTCCGCCGGTAACAAGTTCTAACACGAGACTAATCTCCGCAGGGGTCTCAAAGATCTCCTTCAGTTTGATCTGACAGAAAACGGCATGAAAAAAAGAGAGAGCGTTTCACTGGAGGAATTCAAACACATCACATGGTTAATTATTGATGTAGAATACGGTAGATTTAATGTCTGACTAACATTTGCATGACTAGACCTTACTAAATCAAGCATAGACAGTACTGCAGAGACAGGATGAACATCTAAGCGAGTGTTCTTGTAGATTTATGCATATTTTAGGCTGTGAAACACTGTAACTGCCCCTTTAGACTTACTATATTTGGATGAGAGAGGCGCAGTAATACACCTATCTCTGTTCGTACAATCTTCTTGTCAACCTGAAAGAACAACCAAGTTTTTGTCTGAGTAGTGAACAAAGTGCACAATTATGAAGCCATTACAATCAGGTAAAGTGCAATAGCAACATCAATTCAGTGCAGAGGGAAAAAACGTATATATATAAAAAATATAAAATAAAATAAAGTAAACCAAGCAAATTCCTCATTTAAAGGGAATATTCTGTTTTCTTTAATGGAACACAAAAGTTATTTCTCAGGATTTGCTGCATTTCTTTGTCACTCTTGGAGCTCATAAGCTTATGGTTAAGCACTAGAACATTTTGCAAAACAACTTTCATACATGAGGAACTAAAAAAGTAAAAAAATAAAAAATAAAAAAGGTATTGTGTAAAACATAATGCTGGAGTTCTTTGTAATTTTAAGTTATTTAAAATAAAAAGAAATAAAAAAAAAGTTTGTCTGAAAAAAAAATTCTTCATGTTACAAAATGATTGTTTCTGTGAAAACACAGAAAACTGAACATAATCCATTCTCTTATTTTATTATGGATGAAAGTTTCAGAGGCAGTGTATAAACATATTTGTGTTTCTCTGTCTTGGTTTAGGACTCTTATTTTGAAGTGTGTGTCTCCCATTGTTTCTGTGTTGCTCTGCCCCTTGTTAGTTCCCATAGTAACTGATTAGCTCCTCCCCTTGTTATCTTGTTAGCACCTTGTCCTGCCTTTTTAAGCCCTGTGTGTTTGTAGGCAGTATTGAGTTTCACCTCTCTAAAAAGTGTTTCCGTTTATTCTAGTCTTGTTTCCCGTCTGTTATTTTTCTGTTTACCGATCTTTGCCTATTTTTGGATTTTGGCTTTGTCTTGCCCCGTTGAATATTGTACATTGATTGACTGACCCTATTCTTTGTGTTTTGCCCTCACCACACCTGTTCGCTGTTTTCTCGACCATGTCTGTTTGTTGACCATGTCTTTCAATAAAGCACTGCATATGGATCCGCCTGCCTCAGACCCCTTCATTACAGTATATATTTTTTAACACGTAAAACATTCAGACAAAAGATTTCAGACTCAGTGTGCAATGACCTTTAGGCCACTAGTATTTTCACCGCCGACAAAAAATGGTTTTAAGTCAGTTATTTCTTTCTTTTGCTGTATAGTGTCAATAGGAAATATCAGTTTAGACTGTTTTTGCATGATTATAGCATTTATATGCAGTGCCTAACAATATAATGCATTAAATATTATAGCACAAATGTAACAGCAATATAATTTCAAATGTATTACAGAGGCTTAAGATAGCCTTAGTATTCCCTACGTGGGCCCAAAAACACAAATGATGGTATAGAATAGAATAGAAATGTACATGTACACTCAAAAAAAATAAAATAAAGATGCTTCACGATGCTATAGAAGAACCTTTTTTGTCTAAACGGTTCCATAAAGAACCTTTAACATCTGAACAATCTTTCTGTTTCATAAATTCTTTGTGGCAAAAGATTATAAAAAGGTAGATCTTTAAAGAACTTTTGACTGAATAGCTCTTTGTGGACAGTGTTGGGGGTAATGCATTACAAGTAACGCGAGTTATGTAATAATATGACTTTTTCCAAGTAACTAGTAAAGTAACGCAATACTTTTTAATATAACTGAGTAATATAACTAAGTTACTTTATTAAAAAGTAACGCCAGTTACTTTGTTTTATTATTTATTGACTGACAAGTCTCCTGACCCCATGTTGGGAGAAATCAGAAATACAGAGGCATTGTGTGCGGTGTGTGAATACAGTGTAGTTCTAGACTAAATGTGAATGTGCATTAATTCATCTCACTCTCAAAAAACAGATTTAGGGTGTACTCACACTAGGCAGTTTGAACCGTGCCCAAGTGCGTTTGACCACCAAAGCGTGGTACGTTTGACTAGTGTGAGTCCTCTAAACCGTGCCCAGGTGCGCTTCGTTTAGCCGTCCCTGGCCCACTTGGAAGAGGTGTGCCAGAGCACGGTCCAGTTGGACTGTAGTGTGTTCACATGTAGTGTGAGCGCTAACCGTGCTGGAGCACGGGAGCAGGATGCGCGACGTCACGTTTTTGCGACGCTCCAAAACCAACAAAAGTGATAGACCTGTTTAACGATAGGCTGTGAGAGGGCTGTGGACCACCCCGGACCAAATGAGTCAAAATTACTATCCACAAAGTAAACAGAGAGATGGACTCCATCGCGGTCAGCAAGAGCGCCGCTCTTCCTGTTTATCCTGAAACCGTCGCACTACAATGACGTAAGCATGCTCCGGCACGAATGCTAAAACCCTATGTGAGTGCAGGCCAGAGGGGGAGTGGGGAGGGGGGACAATCGTACTCGGGCCGGTTCACGGCAACCATGCCTAGTGTGAGTACACCCTTAGTATTCATCAACATGAATTAAAATAAACTCAGAATATGACGCAAACCTGCAATAATTAAATTACACAAATGTATCTAATCCCATTCTATTAACCAATATCTTTGCTGCTGACCTTTGATGATCCAGTTCAACCATACTTAAGCAAAAATAACTTCAAAAACTAACTATTGCGCTTTATTGATTATTTTATTGCTGAAGAGTATTGAACTTTCTTCTCCTGTATACTACTTTACAGATGTGAATTTATTTATTGGTTTATTCGTGATACTTTTTTGGTGTGAAAGGCTTTTACATGTGCTATAAATAGAACTTCTTTTAAGCTCGGCCCATATTTAAAAAGTAACGCAATAGTAATGTAATGCATTACCTTCCATAAAACGTAACTAAGTAACGTAATTAGTTACTTTTTTAGGGAGTAACGCAATATTGTAATGCATTACTTTTGAAAAGTAACTTTCCCCAACACTTTGTGGAACAATAAATTGTTCTTCTATGGCATCGCTGTGAAGAACCTTTTAAGCACCTTTATTTTTAAGAGTGTATTTACCGCTCTGAAAACAAATTTGATATCCATCATTCGTCAGACCGATGTAGAGAAATGGAAGACAACAACAGTGAGGTCTTTAAGATCTTAGCAGCTGGAAGTAAGTCCTGACCAGAAACTCCTTGGCTATACGAGGTAGAACAAAGAAATGTGGAGAGAAATGAGTCACTGCACTTACTGTTTTTTTTAGCATTTTCACAGCGTACTGCTTCTGGGTGCCTTTTTGATGGCATCGAAACACCACTGATGTGGCTCCCCTAGAAGAGAGAAAAATTTAAAATGATTCCATTACAAATATTTCATATCTCATTTATTCCCAATAATAATAAAAGTATTCATTTCTTTCAAAATGACAAAATAATCCATAACTTGACTGGGTTCATTTATTCCCAATAATAATAAAAGTACTAATTTCTTTCAGAAAAAATACCCCAAAATTTTTAACAGTAATGTGTATTGATATAAGTGCTGAAATATAAGCTCAATAATATAAATAACCTCTTAGAATTTAAACTATTTACCCAGTATTGACAGCATATAGTATGTGACATGCTGTCAGGTTCCAAATACAATCCGCATTTTCACATGTACAACAAAATAATATCAAATATCCGCTTACGTTTTTGTTAAAGCATTAAAAGTGCTTCTTTCATACAAGAATGGTGTTTTAAGATTTGCTGGAGTTACTGTTATAGGTGGATTAACTATATATATATATATAAGGAATAATTGATGATGGGCTGTTGAATTATTAGAAGATAATCCACACCCGAGGTGTGCATTATTTTGGAATAATACAACAATCTATAGTCAATTATTCCACTTATACAACGGTTACTACACCTGTTCAGATTGTTCAGATGTTGTATCTAAAGACATTAAGTTTTTATCCTTAAGGCAATATTGTGAGTAGAATTGATTTCTTACGCATCTCATCCAACACCTCTGTTGCTAATTCAAAAATGTAATTTTAGGCCTAGTATCGGAGGGTTAAGCCAGACCAAATGCAGTTTCAACAGAGAGAGAGAGATAGAGAACAGTAGTGTCTCTACTAATAGCGAAAATGCAACAATGTTACATACAGAAAATGTATTTAACTGTGTGTTAAATGTGTACTGCCTCGCTATGGGGAAATGTCAAGTAGCTTTTAAGCTGCAAAGCTATTTAACTGATAAAACGGCCAGAGCATTGCTGACAAGTGTGCGCATGTTTCCATCTGTGTGTGTTTCTGTACTATGTGTGTACATTTGTATAGGAGAGAGAGTGAGAGAAACAGAGTATGTGCATTCTGTACATAATAAAACATAACTTTGTGGCAAAACAATAATTTGTCATTTTATCTTTTTGTTTGCTATTATTTATTTGCTTGCTCTTTGTGGGTTTTGGTTCTTTTGCTGTTGTAGTCTATAAGGACCTTTAAAATAATTGAAATCATTTGTCAGAAGTGATATTAACATGTAGTCAAGACCTGCCTGGAACTACTGTAGTGCCTTTCCCTGAAAATAACTGCACGCCTTAGAACGTTTGTCAAAAAATAAGATTTAAATATTCAACAGCCCCATAGGATAGGTAAACAATAATTTACTATCCCCACTTGAACTATCAAAAAATTACAATATTACCCTGCAACATGGACTTGTATATTTTACATGTTAACATAAGACTGTTGTGGTGGAATCTCTTGCTAACCTTGTTGTCAGAAAACAAAGTGTATCATACTTCTTGTGGTGCCATACATTTTGTTATACTGTATAATTCTAAATTGACAGCTGCGAATACCAAACAGGATCAAACTGTAGTTAAGTACTGCTATGGGTGGCATGGCCTGTCCTACTTAAATCTCCAGAGCAGTGTTACACCTGGGCAACCTTGTACCTCTTTAAATACATCTGTTTGCCTTCCTTACAGACCCTAGACACCGAACCAATGATCTGATCATCTATACATTACAATATACACAGTACCAAAACACAAAGGACAATGTGTTTTTGGCTATTAATACAAATATTCTACTTATGATTGGTTTTGTGGTCCAAGGACACATATCATATTATAATCAACTAGTAAGCAACTGCATTAAAAAAAAAAACTCTGTAGCAATGGATTAATAAATACTATTAAAAATGAAATATGAAACTAGAAATATGACCCTCTTTGCAAAACACTACAAAATCCAAAAACGTATCTATACATACACTAGTGGCAGTAAAACACTTTAAAAAAGGGTTGCAAAAGACACAAGAAGCAGCATAAATACCATTTTGCACATATGTTTTACAAATTAGCTTAGGCTGATTGTTGGGCCGTGTTAGCAATTTTTAGCTCGGAAACAACCACAATTCAGTAGCAAGAGCCTACAAGAGCCCACAACACTCTTGTTAAAAGTAGTTGTTGTTTAGCTTTGTGAGCTTTCAGTCTCTTAATACCTGATTCATAATCAGATCACTTAATACGGTATTTCACTGGCACAGGACCAGTACAATATGTTGGAAGCAAGCAACAGCCAGCAGTTACAAACAAGCATCTCAGCTGGAAAGTGTCCAGTGTGCAAATAAATGAAATTTGGGTGGACAGCTTGGCTAATGCAATTAAAGCAGAGAGGCCACCTCAGTGTCCAAGAACTAGCATCTGGGTACTCATTAGGACACCGGTGCCAGATCCACACAGCTATAGATCCCCTCCCTCTCTCTCTCTGTGCTGACCGAAAACTCCCACTGACTCTACATGTGAATAGACATCAGGAGAGTGTAGGAACCGGCTTATGGCTCCAATCTGCTCCACATAATCCCCATGCAGGTCCCAAAAATATTGATTTCAGTTGGTTATATAACCAAAGTATCCATATTCCTGCCAACATCAGCTGGCAATTAGAAAAATACCTCTGTGCATATAGAACCCTGTTTAGACGTTCTCTGACTATTTAGCACTACGACTTAAAGTACTAAAGTAAAAAAATACAGATTAATATACTTTGTTATAAGAAGGAATTTTCCTTTTTTTTTTTTCACAGATGCTATAGCACAATTTTTCAGCCATGCACTGTATTGTATTTTGCTTTAAAGTTGAAGGAAATGTCCATACAATTAACGGAAATGTGGATGGGTTTGGGGGTCTCATTGACTTATATGGTCCTATCCATACTTGACTCATATGGATGTATTTTATGATCTATATGGCATGTCAAAATTTAGCTATAGTGATATTTAGCTATATTTATACACTTATTTTCACATAGCTATTACAAGTGTTAAACATATAGACATGGTTTAGCCAATCACAACACACTGGGCCAGCTAACCAATCATCCGTTCATCATGTATTTCTGCCGGATGGCCTTCATAAAAGCAGAAAATTATCAGCACATTTACATTAACACATATTAGACTGCACCCCATAAACACAATCAAGCCTAGAAAACAGTCAACCACCCCTTTAATAAAACAACATGGTAGAAGGATCTATATTAAAGAAGATCCTTGGCTTGCAAGGTGATGACAGGAAATGGACTTCCGCTCCAGATACAAAATATTTATCACGGACTCATTCAAAACATAACACACATAAATAAACCATGGTTAATTTTTATAAGAGTTGTTGGGGTCCCCATGAAACATTTCTGTTGTGGTCTGTGTAATTTAGTCTAGTATATGTTGATTAAATTTGCAGCACGTTCCTCTATTTGGTTGTGTTATAAGTATTTTCAGTTCATTTAAATTTGTCTCATCTTTTTTTTCACAGGATAAATGATTAGTTGAGATCTTAATAAATCCTCCACTGATAAGTCACTCCATCTTTATTAATGAAGTCAACCTCCTTCTATTGTAGCATTCACTTCTTTGAATGAGATGCTAGAGGGATTTCCGTCTCATTACCTCCCAACTAGACTATTTAGCATTGTTTGATTAACCACTTGCATGAGATTAGAGGTATTTAATTGTAAGGTGATTAGGCAGTTTTGTAACAGAGTTGTCCAGGGGCAATAGCTAATTTGAAAACAACTAAATTACAAACAATAAGGTATTTCGTGGCAGTCACTACTAGCACAAAACCTAGTAGAACATAAACAGCTGACCAACGGCTACAGCAGATATTTAAAAAATTGTTTGTAACCAGGCTGTTTTGGGTCACCATTGACTTCTATAGGATTTTTTTTTCCTAAGTCAGTGGTGACCAAAACAGCCTGGTTACAAACTTTTTTTCAGAATATCTTCCTTTGTGTTCAGCAGAACAAAGAAATTCATACAGGTGAGTAATGATGTAAATGAGTAAATGATGGCAGAATTTTCATTTTTGGGTGAACTATTCCTTTAATTGCATTTTAACTGCAATTAAATAAAAAATGTGTTTATATTATAAGCAGTTAGCTTTACTTTATAGTGCTATTCTTTGAGCCACTAGGACTTATATACATTTTTATTCATAATTTTATAATTACTTCTCTTTTCTTTAAAATATTATTATCTTTTTTTTTTCTTTTTTTTTTAAAATACATGTAAGATTATGCACATTCAAAACAATTAAGCACACTTCAGTTTTTCAGGGGAGAATTGCATTAAACACATTTCTCTGATCTTTACTTGTGCTGGGTTCAGCTTAATGCTATTGGGTGAACTATTCCTTTAAGTGTCCAAAACGATACTTTCAGTTCACATTTAAATGTATTCTTTCAATGTATATTATTTTAATAAAAATCACTCTTTTAAAAAGATCACAAGAACCTTGCACCAAAACATTTGACTATCAGCATGGAGTCTGGTCCACATTCCAACATATTCCGGCCAAGAACCTCCCACAAGCTGTAGCAGCCTGAGAACTTGTAAACATAACTTATTTCCTGTGTGAATTGATAAAACCTTATACACGTTGACTTCTGAAAACTGAAAAAAGCCTGCAAATCAGATTTGAGATTTCTGTTTTAAGATGGTCTATAAAGTAAATGTTTTGCTAATAACATGGTTTCGGGAGGATTGCGTACTAGTAATCACGCACGGCTGGCAGCCGGTTCTCCCTAATTATCCCGCCAACCGTGTCCAATCAAACCGGCCCCCTTTTGCTATAAAATCTCCCAGTTTCCATTCCCTTCTATCTCGCTTTATGCATCGCAAGCCCGCTTCCCTGCTACAGCTGAAATGTCTTCTGACTCGTCAGATTACGCTCGCGAGGAGCCCGCTCCTCAGCCCGCCCAGCCATCACGGCCCACCGCTCAACCATCCAGGCCCGCCGCTCAACCACCTCGGCCCGCCGCTCAACAAACCCCAGCCCCGCCGGCAGCTCTAACCGAGGCCGCGGGGCCCGCTAGAGGCCGCAGGCCCATCCGCCAGGCTAAATCGCCTGCTCACCAGACCCGCTCCCGCTCTCCTCCTCCGGCCAGACACCAACCCATCTCCCCGGCTTCATCTTACGCATCCGCCAGATCTTCATCAGGAAAATGGACTATCAGCTCTCTCCGCCACTCCCTCGCCACGGCCAAAATCAACTTCCCGAAGAAAGCTACAAAACAAGAACTGCTAAAACTCCTTAACACCCATCT
>JAUMHE010000048.1:19193292-19210668 GCA_032359235.1 Enteromius mattozi | reverse complement strand
CTACTACATACAATTGCTCTATTTACTCATACCTATTCATACCCTTAGTGATTACAAGGAAGCATGAACTCTTGAAACTTTCATTGAGTGAGCTGTCAGAGACACAGAGTATTTCAGATCCACAAAGTCTGTACTTACAAATCTTGTTCCAGAAATGAATGAATGAATGAATAAAAGATGAAATAACCTGTTGAGAACCTGTAGTGCACTCCTTCTCAGATCAAACAGGATGGGAGCTCCTCCTATTTTAAAT
Organism: Enteromius mattozi; assembly: GCA_032359235.1. Taxonomy (NCBI): domain Eukaryota; kingdom Metazoa; phylum Chordata; class Actinopteri; order Cypriniformes; family Cyprinidae; genus Enteromius; species Enteromius mattozi. The sequence goes on along the minus strand of JAUMHE010000048.1, from coordinate 19,210,415 downwards.
GTTAAACACTTTTAACAGTTCGAAATCAACCAATATTCTTCATAGTAATAATATCACATTGTGAATGAGAGATAGATACACAGAGGGCAAAACGACTACATTCAGCAGCTACAGCAGATTATTATGAAACACATATGAGGTGATGATGATTACTCTCAGGGGGCCTTAATTATCAAATCTGTCTACAGAATAGCACACTACAGCTAGTGTGTAGATGTGTCCGACATGATTGCTATTTTTAGATCATTCACACAAAGTGATAACATGTAATGGTATGATTCTCACATGGAACTCTGACATGTCCAGGCAACAAGGCAGGCTATAACTGGGATAAAAATTAGCTTAAAGACAATTTTTTTAGAAGTTGATGTCCCATTTACCCAAGACAGTTCTGTTTTCATAAGTTGTGTCCTTATCCTTTGAATTCAAATTCAAAGGTCAAAAATTTATAATGTGTTGTAACTTCTCATACCTTCCCAAATGTTTTTGTCCACTGAATGATAACAACACATTCTTATGTTCATGGTTATTTGATATTGGTTAATGGTCACATGCAGGTTTGGAAATATTTTTGAATTTTATTTATGAGCAAAACCCAGTCTAGAGCATGTAATCACCCTAAGGACACACTGATAGTTATGGACATAAAAACAGGTTAAATGAAATAAGCATTCTCATGTATGCATTTAAACAATTGTTCAGTATATTTAGTGGCGTAATCTCAATGTCACGTTTGTTTACATATGAAGTTGATGAGTCAAAAACACACACTTTAATTTAATCCTAATTGCTCCATACTATTAGAGATTATAGTTACATTAATGATAGTTATCAAATGACTTATTTTTGATATTTGGGTGCTGGGGTTTTATCTATTGAATTGCGAAGCATATTCTTGTTAACATTTGTGAACATTACACATAGTGAGCGTCTGATTAGAGTTAAACTGGTCGGTGTGGCAGCACAGGCACACGTTCCCTATAGGCCACTAGTGTTAAAGGGATACTCCACCCCAAAATGAAAATGTTGCCATTAATCACTTACACCCATGTCGTTCCAAACCCGTAAAAGCTTTATTTGCCTTTGGAACACAATTTAAGATGTTTTAGATGAAAGCCAGGAGGCTTGAGTGCCAAGTAAATTACACTGTCATGGTCCAGAAAAGTATGAAAAACATAGTCAGAATACTCCATCTGCCATCAGTGCTTCAGTCTGAATGTTATGAAGCGGCGAGAATACTTTTTGTATGCAAATAAAATAAAAAATAACGACTTTACTCAATAATTTGTCTCCTCTGTGTCTCTCCGCATCACCGTAGTGCCATTTTGGAGAATATTCACTGAACGTTCTACAGTTTGTACGCTGTTCTGTATCCACTGCGCCACACGTATGTGCTGTTTTTGGTCAAATCAAAGACCAAATACGCATAGATAACATGTCACAACTGAAAGAAGAGCGTGCGTACGTTTGCTTCCTGTAATGTACGTGTAATTGTACATGCCAATCCCCTGTTGTCATGACAGAAATACAAAGTTCTGGCATGAAACTCTTAATGCCGCAGTCCAACAGATCTAACTCATTATGACATAATGACATAATTATCACATGTCGCAGCTAATTGGTTCTCTGCTTTATCAGCAGCCAATGAGCTTGCTGCTCAACATCCAAATATTTTGCTAACGCTTGTGTTAGCAGTTCCAACGCACTTCAGGAATCCTCCACCTTCCCCAGTTGTATAGATTTAGTGATTCATGCATGCTATATGGGGGTTATTCAATATATTTTATACATGCAGCAGCAGTATTTCTTACATGCTCACAAGCAGCATGTTGTGGATGTATTGGCAGTCTCAGTACTTGCTCTGCAGCAGCAGCTTAGCAGATCTACTCCGCCAAGACCAAATACATTAACATTACCATACCATGCCAATCCTTCCGAGTTGGCATGACAGAAATCTAGCTTTGCAAATATATGATTGTTTTACCATAAGTGTAACACTCAATTTTTTTTTTTTTAATAAGATGGAGAATTCTATTTCTGAATGTTGACACAGCATTGCAGTCATGCTAAAATATACCAGATAGCGAGGGCTATATTCACAATAACAAAACCTCTCATATGTTATTGCTTAAATAAGGTAAGTTTCATTTTCTTCTACTAAATTCAATTGCATTCAATTGCAACAATTCCATGCGGTTTATAATCAGAAAGATATTGTGCGGATTAATGTAATCTTGATCTAACTGTAGTGCTGATAGCATATGACTGTAAATAATGCTTTGGATAAATGTGGCTCTCTCACTGTAACCGCATCCGTCAAATGGATTCTTAACAGTAGCGTTCTTGTGCACTTAATGCACAGCTGAGTCAGTCTGGAAGTGTATGTTACACAAGCTGCTCCTGTTTCTGTTTTCTACTTTCTGAGCATTATATAATCACAGCAGAGACTGAGAGAGAAAGTGAGTGTGAGAGGGAGGAAGAGTAGCTCTCTGGGGAGTGTGGTAGGCTTCATTATTCAGCTCGCTCTGCCTTCTTCAGGACCTGGGCGGTTTGCATCTGGCCCCATTTTACAACAGTCCAGCATCTATGCCCATGCTCTACAAAATGATTGGCCAACTATGAGCTGATAATGCTAATGTATGAACTTCTTTAAACCTCTATTCACAAAATTCTTCATTTCAGATCCATGTTTGAAATTGTTCTAAAGCACAAATATTACTGAAGGAATAGTTCAGTCAGAAATACAAATTCTAACATCATTTACTTGTTTTTACAAACATGTGCACATTTCTGGTAACACTAGAACACTTAGAATAGGGACCAATTCTCACTACAGTAGTTGCTTATTAGCATGCCTATTATTAACACATTGGCTTTTTATTAGTGCTGTCAATAGATTAATTTATGTATGTATGTGTATAATATATGTATGTGAACTGTGTATATTTATTATGCGGATATAAATACACAAACATACAGTATATATTTTGAAAATACTTCCACTAATTCCAAATATTAATATAATAACAAAGATTCTTCAAAATATCTCTTTCCTTATCTTTTTCATTTTTGAGTGAACAATACCTTTAAAGGGTTAGTTTACCCAAAAATGAAAATTCTGTCAATTATTCATCCTCATGTCGTCCCAAACCCAGAAGACCTTTGTTAATCTTAGGAACACAAATTAAGATATTTTTGATGACATCAGAGAACCATGTGACATCAGTGGCTCAACTTCAGTTTTGCGACATTAGGAGAATACTTTTTTGCACAAAGAAAACTAAAAATTGCATATCGTCAGCATACCATTCTTACCTATGTCTTCCGCCATTTTAGAGAGTATCACAATGCAGTGCATATACACTTTAACGCATGTGACATAATCAGCCTTGTTTACACTTGGGGAAAAACGCGCGTGTATGTAATCTGTGGTTGTCTAGAGGAAATCATACGCATATGTTGTGATGCTCTCTAAAACGGCGGAAGACGTAAGTCAGGGGAAAATAAAGGTATGCTGATGTTATGCTATTTTTGTTTCCTTTGTGCAAAAAAAGTATTCTCGTAGCGTCGCCAAAAAAAAGGTGATCCACTGATGTCACATGGACTGTGTTACCAATGTTTTTACTATGTTTCTGGACCTGGGATCATTTCAGTTGTATTGGTGTCTATGGAGGGTCAGATGACTCTCTGATATCATCAAAAATATCTTTATTTATGTTCTGAAGGTTTTATGGGTTTGGAACGACATGAGGGTGAGTATGACAGAATTTTCATTTTTGGGTGAACTAACTTACCCTTTAAGACAAACATCACTGTTACTTAGGGACACGATTTTCAACAGACTCTTAACTGTACTATTAAACTTTGCCACAAGCTTAAAACCATTTTTGGCAAAAAATAAATAAATAAATAAATCAGACTTCTTGTTTTCAACTACAGCAGACCAAATGTAGCAGAAATTTCTAACAATTACATGCATTAAGGAACTCAGACCATACCTAGAGACCAGAATATCATAAAGATTTGTAATGGGTTCTTTAGTAACCACCTATAATAAGCTTGCAAGCCTCTAACCACCATGCAGAACACCCTTGCAAATGCAAAAACTGCAAAAATGTGCACAACACCTTGGCATTCACAAAAGGTCCCAAAAGCACCATAGTGCTACGGTATTCTTAGAACAAAAGTAAAGTAATATTATAGTAAGTAATATTACAAGTAATAGTAAGTAATATTATAGTACATTTATTTTCTGAGATCATTACTATGTAACCTCAATAATACTGTTTTACCCTTAAAACCACCCACAATGCATTAGAATCTTGTCAGTGATTCTGCGCAGGCAAGAACCACTCACATTTTTCCAGCAAATGTAGAAATCTGAATTCATTTGTAATGCTGTGCCTCAGCGCTGTCCGGTATGTAATCACATCAACAGATATATTACACCCCCGTCAGCACAGATGCATGTGATTTATTTTATTCCAAGATTAATTGCATTAACTGAATTTATCTTTAAGTGCCCGCAGATACACATCACTCACAGCTGAGCGGATGGCAAAGTTGATTGGTCTTGCTTCCGCAGGCTGTACAAGCTCCATATGCAGGTGTTGTGCTCTAATTCGTTCATACACTGGGTTTCCGTTCCTCAAATTAGACACCTTGATTGCAATTGTTCAGCATCTGCCATAAAACCTCACAAGCTTACAAACAGCTTTATAATTGTGCCTTGTTAATTTTTACCAAACACAATTTTTACTCTCTAAAAAACGTGAGAAATGAAACAAAAGGTTTTTGTAGGATACATAATGTGTTTTCATTCAGTGGAAAGATGCAGTTTTATGATACAATTCATTCAGGAAAACACAGTAAGCACATAGATTCGCATACCCTAAATAAGCATCCATTCTGTGTTAAACTTTGGGCCAGGTCTCTCTAAGCACCTAGAAAGTACTCCTATCTTGGATGATATAGTTGTGTGGGGCAGCCATTGTTAGAGAGGCAAACAATTTATGGGCAGTCAGCAACAATTCATGGCCCACCCGTCACAGATCGATGAATGTTACCCCTCCTACGCACCGTGCTGTGCCCAGTCCGGAGATGCTAAAACACCACAATCTGATTATCCAAGACAATTTAGGTTCAGCATGAACACAAAATCTTGCATGTCGGATATTTACAAAAGCCAAAAAAGCCAAAAAGCCATGATATACCATCTAATATCATCACACACTCTTAAAAATAAAGGTTCCAGAAGGAGCAGTGCCACAGAATAACCATTTTGGGTTTCCCAACGAACCTTTCAGAGAAAATAATTTGGTCCTACTTTATATTAGGTGGCCTTAACTACTATGTACATACATTTAAATTAATACTTTGATACAATGCGCTTACACATACATCAGTAATTTTTACATTTCCATCCAATACACCTTAACCAACACTTAAACCTACCCATACCACCAAACCAGTCCCTAACTTTACCCGTATCCCACCTCAATAGCAGCAAAAGTGGTTTGCAATACAATATGACCACAATAAGTACATAGTAGTTAAGGCCACCTAATATAAAGTTTGACCATTTGTTCTTAGTGTAAACAACATTTTAATAATCTAAAATACGCACCTTATATGCAGTGGAACCTTTCGCGATGTTAGACATTAAAGGTTCTTCATGGAACCATCAATTCCAAAAAACAAGAACCTATATCAGCACTAATGTGTCTAATCAATTAATATCTTGTCATATTTAAACTTGTCTGCAAAACCTCAACAAAAACAAAAAGGACCATGATTTAACCATGATTTTTGGACACGCACCATGGCAATATTATTGTTTAATGTGTATTATGGATATACCATGTAAATATCAAGGTAAATGAATATGAAGTAACAAGAGTCACACTTTTCCGATATATAATATGCATAAATAATAGTCAGATAAATTTTCCTAAAATGTGCCTAATATCTTAAAAGCATTTATTCGCACAAAAGAAAAAGAAACGAAGGAGAAGTAGAAAAAAAGCTCATGTTGCTAGGCTTAAGCAAGTGGTTTATGCATCTTGTCCTAGATTGCTTGCCAAACAAAGTGCACTATGAAGTTCTGCTGATTTAATGATACTGCCAAATGTTTCAGACTCTGTGTCCTGGAAACACTTTGTACTTTGAGGATGTCCTCTCTTATTACATTTATTGCCTGGTGACAAATGACTAGGTGACAATGTAAACACCACTCAGGTTTAGACTAATGACACCTGTCTTAGACTAATGAGAGTTTTTTTTCTAATGATGTAACATTTCCCATGTGTCTCGTAGAAATATTTCACCAGACTGCAACGTCTGACTCGTATACAGGAATTTATAATGATGACCAATAATTGCTCTGCTTGGGAAAGAAGAGAATCTGTGTTAAATCCTAAATATCCAGATCCCTAACCACCAAACAGAGATGAGCAAAAGCCTATATAGTATAGCATATATGCAAACAACTATGTAGTAAAATATATTAATATATTTCTCCAGAATTAGATTAAATTTAAAGGGATTTTAATACAGCACTTTCCTACAACTACAACGGTCCAGACAAATCCTGTTACCCAAAAACTATTATTATAATAAAAGATTGGAAAATTAATATTTCTTTAACATTTCAAATAGCTACAAACAACACCAACAATAACATAACATTTCTAAACTAACTGACCATGACAGCCAGTGACAACAAACTTTTGGCAAAATCATCCCATTTTTAATATTGCACAAATTAGTAGCTCAAAACAAATGCACACATCCCTCTGAAAGGAGGGAGTATGCTATTAAATATGTTATATTCTTGTCGTTAATTTTTACACAACCTTTTTATTGCTGACTTTATTTGGCAACCTCATTGCATGGGAAAGTGACATTTCCAAGAACTGGTATAAATCGGTGTCTGAATAAACACACAAATCCCATATTCTTTGGTGTGACAACTGTTATAGATTGGGTATAGACCCCTAATATCATCAGTTGAGCGTTGACTATCTTGGTCATGCTCAACCCTGTAACCAAATAGGCTAAATATTAAGAACACACTCTTTTTTTCTAATAGCTTACTAATATTCATAAGAAGCATAAGTTAATTAATAGCCTAACTATATCCAACATTTGGTCTTATACCAGTCGGCCACTACAGCCTTTTAGGCTACATTAAATTAGGCGAAATCTGCAACCCTCTTATTCTGATAGATTCTGTTAGGTCCAAGCAGTTGAATATCGTCTTAAATAAGCGTTTTTGAAAAGCAGCTATTGCACATACTGCTGCACTTCCACTTACCGTCCCAATTCAGACTCCAGCTCATAGAAGTCCGCCAGCGTCTCTTTCTTGGATCCGTCGATCCAGTATTCAGGAGCGGCTCTAGAGGCGGGCATTGTCACTTTCAGCATCTCCAGCGCTTCAGTTCACTATCAGCGGAGCCAAACAACAACATCACCACATGACATGGAAGACAACGGGCACACGGTTTGGAGAGGCAAACAACATATATCGTTGTCGAAAGAGTTTGGCGTTACCTGTAATGAGTGTTGGCGAGGTGCGCTGTGTGGCGTGTATGTGAAGCGTCAGTCTATCGCGGTTGTCATGTCGCTCTCTGAACAGAGCGCGCGGCTTCCACTGGGTCTTACTGTCGCCTATGTAGGGCGCTGATTTTCTGTCTGCGTGATTTACCTGGACTCACTGGACGTCACATATTACATAACAATACATATTTTGGCAGCTGCATTACTCCTAGATGTCATTATGGCAAATGATAGATATATTTCAAGATTTTATCCATTTCCTTCATTAATGAAAGACATCATTCTGTACTGACACGCTGTAAACAACTAGCTGATTCAATCTAAGTCTGTCATGAAATTCAGCGTCATATTTCACCCAAAATTCGAGGATTTGATTTCCCTAACTAAAGCTTTAATTAGTTTTAGTTTTAATTGTATTTCTCTTTTTTTTTAGGCCTAGTAAAAACAAATTGTTATTACAATGTAGGCTACATGCATTTTCCTTTCTTTCTTTTATTGTTCTCTTCATTCGTTCTGCATTTTGAAACGTTCGTGTGTATGTAAAATATAAAAACATAGCATATATGTAAAATATATAGGCATATAAAATAGCCTAAAAAATAGGCTAAAAAATAGGCCTATATATACAAGTGTGTGTATCTAGCTTTAAGAAGTCTATATAGCATATTTAGATACCATTATATCAAAATACCATGGCTTTACCATCTGATACCAAGTATTTTATTTTTTTTTAAGTTGATCTGAAACTCCAGAATGTTTTATAAAATTTTTCCCAGACCTCTGAAGCATGTACTTCAGTCTTCTTTCATTAGGATGATGGCAATTCCCTTACCAAGTTTGACTTAATGTGCATTATTAAGGAACTTTTTATTTTATTTTTCAAATATGCCACTTTCAATGACGATTCGAATGAGCTATGAGGAAGAAATAACCCACACTGAGTCCAGATCTGTACTGGCCTGCATGACTGGTCATCCTTTAAAGCTCAAGCAGTGCAGGAGTGTTCTGGGCTCCCACACAGAGAGACCCATCTGTTCGGTATCTGCTCAATGCAAAACAACCACAATCCCAGCTAACCAGCAGCATCCATCTCTTCTCACACATTCACTTCCTTCACACTCAGTCATACAAAAAATAAGAATTGGGAGGTGAAGTAGGATCATTTTTTAATAAATATAATACATATTTGAACACCTGAACATGTTTGAATGTCAGCTTTAAAAGACAAACATTTATTTTAAAAGGAATAGTTCAACCCAAAACTGAAAATATATTGATACAAAACGTATGAGTAGCTATGTAATAACACTTTAGTAGAGGTACCAGGGATGTAAACGCATGGGTGAAAAAGATGACAAAGACACGCAGACCTTTTTATTTTTAGCTTTATAAATGTGCAGTAAAATTCATTTTTCATTCATGGAGATGTAAAAATGTGCCAATAAACCTTGTGGAAAACTTCTGAGATGACAATTATATGAAACTCCAAAGCAGCAGGGGGATCACTCAATAGCTCAGTTGCTATTTTCACTCCCTTGCTTTCAGGTCTTTATTTTGAATTTATTATAAATGATGATTATAACACATTTTAGTACTGTACTGTACTGAAGTAGTATAGCAAATTCCATGATAATGAATAAAATGTTTTTAGATTTAATTAAAAAACTTTTTTTAAACATTGCCTTAAAAAGGACACATCTAAAACTCATGTTCGTCACTCTTGAAACAGTATACAATTCCTGATAAATCAATGACTAACTACACAATCTCTTATTTACAACTTGTGTATGCCTTTTTTCTCTCTCTGATTATATTGGATAGATCTGCAAGGGATAAAACATAAATAAACTCGTGGTTTTGTAATATGAAACAGATATGAATTAGTAATAATGGCACTTTAACCTTGTTGGCTACATTAATCTTAACCATCTGAACCTTAAAATAAAGTGTTACCGAGATTGTTTCTTCATCAGAACAGATTTGAAGAATTGTTTTTTATTTAATATGTTTTCCTTAAAACCATTTTCTTCCTACTAAAATATGTTTCCTATATATAATATTGCTTTCTCCAGTGAAAAACTTGTCTCATCTGAAACAGGAGATATATATGCACAGATTAAGCATTGTTTCACAAGTGAAAAGTCTAAAACAGTTCTAAAAAAAATGTCAGTAGATTTTGACGTGAGAGGATGAAACAGAGGATGAAAATTTGCACCGAAGAAGCACTATTTACTTTAGATATTATTTAATGGACTGGAGTCATGTGGAATACTGTGATGTTTTAGAAATAGTTTGAACTCTCATTTTGATGGCATGAGAGTAGATTTGTTTGCCTATTACTTTAGGTCTTGTTTTCTTTTGTAACCCACTCAGTGCACATTATGTAAAATATATGACTGCCATTATATCATTACCCTAACAATAAGAAGACAAAAAAAAAATAAAAATTTACATATATTTGGTATAATTTTAATTTGTATAAACAAAATAAGGCAAGAACATTTAGTCTGATACAAACTTTCAACAACATGGCGAAAGGTGCTTTACAGTAGTGCACTCTTGATATAAGACAACAGACAAATATTCTGATTTAAGAGCGTCTGCATGGACATCCATGTCTCCTCCAGGCGTGCGGACACACTCTCTGCCTCCTCCATCAGTTCGGGCTGGTCTGCGATAAACCGAAGATGGAGCTGAAACAGCAAGATCACATTGTTAGAGTTAAAAATGAAAAAGACCTGCTTCTTTTCACTCAAACGCCCCACATTGGTCTGTTACTAGTTGTTGTTTAAATTGATCAAATGACTGTATATAAAGTGAATACTTTTAATAGCATTTAAGGTGCAGAAAAAAGGGAGACAATCCTATAAGGTGCGGAACTATAAAGGGAAATGTTTCATATACGTCTGCTGCCATCTGCTGTTTAAAAACCAAACAAATCCAGTGTTTCTTTTCTAGTAAAATTACAACTTTCACAAACACCTTATCTATGCACCTAAAAATACAAATTCAAAATAAGACCACATATGCATGTTGTAGCCCTTTTATAAATTAAAAAAACAATTATATAATAAAAAGATATTTTGTTAGTATTACATTAATGCCATTATTATATCGTAGAAGTTTATATTGCATATGAAAAATCATAAAATATCACATTTGATATATTTTAACAGCACATTTATTATATAGAACACTGACAATGAAAGTTCAGGAATGTTTCAATGTTTTTGAAAGAAGTCTATTATTCTCACCAAGGCTTTGACTTCTTATTATTCCAGCCTTCAGTGTCACATGATCCTTCAGAAATCATTCTAATAATATGCTGATTTGGTGCTTAGGTGTTATTAATGGTTCTTACTATTATTAAAAACAGTTTTTGCTGCTTGATATTTATGTGGAAACCATTTTTCAGGATTTTTTGATGAATAAAAAAAGTTAACTAAACAGGATATATTTAAAAAAAAAAAATCTCTAATATTATAAGTGTCTTATACTATCACTTTTATTCAATTTAATAATTTGTTTTCTGAACAAATCTTTATGTAGTGTTATCAGGATTTGCATCAAAGCACTAAGCAGCAAAAACAATGTATATTACAATGATTACAAATATTTTCAAATAAAACAAATCTGCATTGTACAGTCTTTATTTGGAATGTGGATACATGATCAATGGGAAACAGGTTTTTTTATGTTTGATGGTGAACAGGAGCTTCCCAGCACGATTAGAAAGAAACAGAAACCAAGCAACCAACATTTCTGTGGTGTAATGGAACTAAAAGTCAAAACTATTATGTTATTAAGTTGATATGAAAATGTGTGCAGCTGCATGCAAATGTAAATAAACATCAGCAGATCACATCGTACCTTAAGGAACAATGCTAGGTAGGCTTGAGCCAGGTCGAAATCTCTTTTGGACTGAAGAATGCTGCTGATCATCTTGAGGAAGCTCTGCATAACTCTGACCTCTCCACCCATATCTGGTGACAGGGCCCGAAGTTCTGTTTCAATGGCAGAGGGGCCCAACTCTCTCAACTGCTTCACTGGCTCCTCGTCTGCCATGATGATTAACACAGTGATCATTCATTACAGCCATTCAAATTCAATAGTACAGCATCAAGTATAGAGTACTTACACGAGTTGTTGTTTAAAGCGTTTTCAAGCTGAAGGTAGAAGGTGGACTTCTGTGCCAACACTCCCAAGTTAACAACTTTAGACTAAAAAAAAAAATATTGCAACAAGTAAACACAGTATAAAATTGAAAATTTTAATTTATATCAAAGTTGAAAATTCAGCAGCCATTACCACAGTATTTAATATCACAAATTCCCTCAGAAATCACTCTTAACATCCTGATTTGGGGCTCAAGAAACATTTCTTATTATGAATACTGAGCATTTATTTTACAAGTAAACATTTTTGTACCAATGAAAAGGTCTTTACTGTCACTCACTGAATTTATTTATTTATTTAAATGGTGGGTTACGTAAAAAGTTGTACATACATATATATATTTATAAATAGAAAATGTTTTCATATTTTTCAGTCAATATTTCAGGTAAATGTAATAATAAATGTATTTAATATATTAATTTTATATATGCAATAATATTAAAACTGACAAATAAAATCCCAACAACAAATACTCAACAGTGTCACTATGAAGAGCTTTACCTGGTCCTCTGAGGGTGTGGTGGGTAGAGCAAACTGGGGCACCAGCCCTGGAATGGTGGGAATGAAGAAGGGTGCAGCTTTTGGCAATTTTGGGGGCTCTTTGGGTTTGTTCTTTTTCTGTAGGTAAAGAGTTTTCAGTTTTACAGGGTTTTTAACTGCTTTTCAAACACATCACAATTAAGCATAGACCACTGTTTTTTGTCTATTTATACATGCGCATACCTTGATGATATCCAGATGCAGCAGGTTCTTCCAGCGTGAGTCAGGAAGCAGAGAGAGTGTGACCAGATGTTCATCCAGCTGTGCTGGTGAAATGTACTCAACCATCTCAGAACTGTCAGCATCTAAAACTTCCTCCTCTTCGGTATCTGTTCACATACACACAATCAACGGGACTTAGTCTCAAGTGAAATAATTTTCAAATTACAATCAATATGATAATGTGGTCAAACCTTTGCTTGGGCAGGTGCCTGGCAGCATGATCACAGTCGGCTCGTAGTCTGCAGGTAGAGGGCGCAATGACACCAGACTGCACAGTGTGTTATTGGACCTTGAAAAGAATCAAACCAATAGCAAGGCTGAATATACAATATTTCAGGAAGTAGCTTCTTTGAATCATAATACTAAAAACCGAGGGTGATGACAGGCTATGCTTGGATTGCAATGACATACTAATAAAAGTTCTTCAGAAGTCTGATGTATCATATTTGACTTATTTTAACGTAATTATTATCCATACATATTTCCATGCAAGTGTTCATCTTGACATTTAACTAATAATAAAAATATTTACAAAAAAGAAAAAAGACATGTACCATGACCTAAAGGGGCCATTTTTAGAATTAAACGTATCAGTCAGCAAAGCGTTGATAATTTATCAAATATGATCCAATCAGGCTTTATATAGGGTTAAAGCTTCTCCAATATAAAGCATGTATAACGCACATAGTGTGCATTAAATACCTACCTGGGCTACTGTATCCCACAATGCACTGAACTCAACCTTGCATTTCAAAGGTGTTAAGATATAAGATATAAATAAAAAAGATTATATTTATTTGTCCAATTACGTTTAAATGGTGGACGGTGTATAAAAATAGTTGTAATTGCTAAGAATTGTGTGTTGTGTATTTTTGTTCAACCCCTTGATTTAAAGCCTAAAATCTGCACTTCAATTTCATCTTGGAATTTCATATATGGAACTAAATGTATATACTGTATATTCACAGTTCATAGATAGCGCTTTGTTTTCGTTTTCATCATTTTCTGAACTTGATAGCCCTTTATAACTGCATGTTATCATTGCATGAAGAACAGACAGAACATTACTCAGCATCTGATTTTGTGATATATGGGGGAAAAAAAAAAAAACAGTTTCGAAACAACATTAGCATGAGTAAATAAACCTTTCCTAAAACAAGCCATTCATACATTTATCAGCAGATTAAAGTTTCAACCTCAACTGGGTTCAGTTATGACAAGTAAGACAATTGTGCTAATTGCTTTCCAAAATTTTGCTGTTCTAATCTTCATCTTAAGTGTGTGAAATAACTAATTGAAAAGTAAAAACAAGAGTTGACAGGCACAGTATCTGCAAGGAAATCTCTTACCATAAATAAATACCTAGACCATCAACGTGCGACGAGGCCAGGAAGTTCCCGGTAGGTGACATACTGAGACTGACGGCTGCTGCATCTACCAGGAAACAGTCGACCAAACTATGAAAGACAGCAAGAGAATGTGGAAGGGTATGAAAGTCAGTCACTCAATTGGGCCAGAGGGGACTTCATCGGCTAGAGGAATCCCCGTTAGAGAGACAAAAATGTATCCGACTTACTAAATGTCACTACGGCCACATCTTTGAAAGATAATAATTATCTCTGAATTTGGTTTTACTGGTTACTTTGAAAATGATCAGTGACAGTTACAGAAAAGGTCATCACAAATATCTAACCAGTAAATAATATAGAAAGTGGAAAAGGTGTCACTGGACTGGCCTGGTCTTTCCCTGCTTCAAAAGGCTACTTTGTGGGTTGTAGTAGAACAATGATGCAATCTCACTTAACACTCTATAAGCATTACCTGTGATATACATGTTACAAGAGACAAAAAGAATTTAGGTTGCCTGGGTTCTACAGTTACTTCATTCTTTCAGGGCCATATTGTCCAAACAAAATAAATAAATAAAAAGTAAGAGAGGGATCTTTTGCTAGATTTTATCACTGTAAGTAACAAGTTAACATGAAAAAAAAAAACAATTTAACAAGTTAGAAGATAAAAGTACATATACATTTTTTTTCAAAAAAAGCAAAAAAAGTGGCATTCATTGTAAACAACAGTCCAAACTAAATTTAAAGTGAAACTGAAACAACTGGAGTGCCTTAAATGCACTATAAAATGAACATAGGCTCATGTAACTTTCTCATCCAGCACAAATTGAGTTAACTGCATTATATAATTTGCCAAGCAGTTTTCAAATGATAAAAAACATATGTATATTTAAAAAATTCTGTATGCAGTATTTATTATTGCTTAATATTGCTTAAAATGTGTTTTTATTTGACCCTTTATTGCTTTATATTTATGTTTTGAAGCAATATTTATATTCAGCGCTTTGCTTCCTGTCATCTATGATCAAGACAGATCTAATAATAATAATAATAATAATCAAATTAAAGGCAAAAAAAAAATCTAATTATGCAAATAATTTAATAAAAAAAATAAACTCATTAATAAGAAAAAATACAAATCAAGAACCTTTTTAGAATCTGAGGTTCTTCGACTACTAATGTCTTTGAATTCTCTTTTTTCCTAAGCAAATTTTAATATATGAAATGGAGAATGCATCAAGCAGCACAGCAATTTCCTCCATTAATCATAGGACCCAGTTGCTATATCCCAATTGAGCAGCCTTGGTTTATGCTCTAAAGATTATACCTGCCAGATGGAAGATCCCATGTTCTGATGGAGCAGTCCATAGACGCTGTAATCAGCCAACGTCCATCTGGACTAAATGTCTAGACAAAAAGCATAAAGCATTTCACAAACACTTATCATACACTACTTATACTCAATTTCTTCATGCAAAACACATTTGACTTTCTTTCTTACACCAAACATAATAAGGAAAAATATATTTATTTTGTCCACATTATACAACACAGTGGTAACCAGGACATGTCAAGCATTGTGAGCAGGATAATTCTTTTGTGCTACACAAAAGAACGCAAGTCAAACCATTTGGATGAGTATATCTAACAACTATTTTTGGTCTAAGTATTCATTTAATAGAATTAGTGTTTGTAATTCATGGAAATTCTAAACTTAATCATAAACGCGTCACAGAAATTCCTGAATCAAATTTGTCCCTTAAACCCACCATGTCATTTATCTGCCCACGATGCCCTGAGAATCTGCGGACAATTCTCCTAGTCTCCATATCCAGAATGTGAACGGTAAAATCATCCAGAGCGATGGCCAGCATTCCACTGTTTGAAGAGATCAAGCATAAATCAACATCATTCAAACACTGTTTGGAAAATGATTTTCCTTCTCATAAACCTATTGTAGCCAGGTAGATCCAAAATGAATTGTCCAGCTCAGTTAAAGTTTAAATAGTATCTGCGCAATCAAATCAACAATATTCATTTCAGCAGAAGAGCTGCATTTAAAATTAAAATGTATTTAAGTTTCTAATACCTGTCTCTGTGAAGCAAAGATGAGGCCGGGGTAGCTGGCAGGCTGTGTGTATGTAATAGCTCCTTGGATTTGAACCTCCAGATTTTCAGAAGACGATCTGCTCCCACGCTAACTGTCATCTGGTTCAGAGCATCCACAGAGACTCCACGAACAGGCCCTGTATGTGCTGCACAAACACAAAAAAAGCCACTGAAATCAGTCCTAAAATGGGATGCATTTCACCCCTGATGTTCAGTATGTTAACTTACCCATGTCCTTTCCATATTGCCCTCGATGAAAACCAGACTGCATGTTATAAACATCAATGTGTCCTGAAGACAGTGCAATCACTGCAAAGTTCCCGCAGGATGTGATATCAACCGCCTGGACAACATATGACCAAACTGGATTTGAAATCATCTGTTATAAGACTGAATGATCAGGTGAACACACAACTATTATCTACAAACTTACAGTTGCATGGACATTGAGGGTACGGTTCTTGTTGAAGCGTTCAGGTTCCAGCTTGTGGGCACCAATCGAACCTTTCTGGTAATTCCATGTCGTTGTCATAAGGAAACCACGGTGGCATGCAATAATGCCATCCCAGTCATTCTGACGAGCAGTTTCTATACAAAACAACAGCATGAATACAGCATTGCACAGTTATGGCTTTCAGTGTTTTTATTTACAAGGTCATTCTAACATTGTTTTGACTATGAAAAGATTTGCAAGTTTAAAATCTAAAAGGGATAATTCATCAAAAAACTTACACTCTCACCCTCATGTCATTCCAAACACACAATGCTTTGTTTATTTTCAGAACACAAGGGCAGATATTTTTAATGAAATTATTTTTAGGGAACCTAACTGTTCTTGCACGTTTATCATATTTGATGTGCTCACTCTATGAGGGTTGATAATGTGGAAGGCCAAATGTAAAATAATAATATAATATATAATACAATATACATAGTTAGACTTAGATTAATGTGTACTTTCAGTGGATGGACAATGATGAAAGAATATAAAAATAATTTTAATTTGTGTAACAAACATGAGCAAAAATTTATTGATGAAGTTAATAAGTTTCTGGGGTGGACCAATGCGTTTAAATATATATATATATATATATATATATATATATATATATATATATATTTTTAAATAAATAATAAATTAACAAAAAAAAAGAAAAAAAAACTCAACAA
>JAUMHE010000048.1:19181429-19193282 GCA_032359235.1 Enteromius mattozi | reverse complement strand
AAAGTATTCAATTTAAATCTCACCTGAGGCAAAAGTTGTGATGGCTGGAAGTTTCCCAGTGTCATGCTTTACACCTTTCTTTTTAGCTTTCGTTTTGTTGAGAGTGCCTGTTGGTAAAAATGACCATTGAAGACTTATATAATGCAAATATTACATGAGGCAAAATGAAATGATTTTTGTCTCCATAATGTGATAATGCTCATAAATAAAAGTAAAGTGTGCAATGTTACACGATTGAAATACTTTCTATTGATGTGCAAAAACATGTAACTATTTGCAGGCTAAGTAAAAAAGTGTTGTTTGTTTGAGTACGATATACAGTAGCAATACTGACCAACCAGTGATGTGAGTTTGGGGCCGGAATTAGCTGTATTTACTTTAGCAATTAATTGACTGGACAGATTCAATTATGGAAACCTGGAGCTCAATGGGTTTTAAAAGTGAAAAAAATCATTTGGAAACATGGCAAGCATCGCTATTACTAATAATATGAACAAACTCAAAAGCATTATACTGGAAAAAAAATAAGTACACCCTAGCAAAGTATTAAACCCTCATATTTGGGTCTCAAAATTATCTTGATCAATACTATCCTGAAAAAAATGTTGTACGTGTATTACAGGTATTGTCATTTGATTGATCCATTTATATTTTTAAACAAGGAAAAGGCATTTGGTATGTTTTAAAAATGGTATACGTCTTTTGTGAAATCCTTAAATTTTAATAAAATAAATATAAGAATAACTTTTATTTTGTTAGTAACACTTCAAGATAAACACTTACTGGACTGAAGCAGCCTAAATGTACTTGATTATCTATACATCATGTATCATACTATTAAGGCCATAATAAAAAATTTAAAAAAAGACTGATGTATAAAATATGATACTCAACATAAAAATATATGCAGATTTAGATTTTGTCTAAAAATGTAATAAACTGTTCCAATACAAAAAACGTACCAAATTCGGACTATTACATGCAGTGGCGTAACTTTGTTTTTAAAAGTTGGTGGGACACTTTTTTTGGCCATAAATTATGCCTATGATTACATTATAACATCATAAAATGCAAAAATCCTATTCTTTTCTAAACAATTGTGTTTAATGCTACTTATTATATAGGCATTACACACATCAGCTTTAAAGAAGAACATGCCAATAACAAAAAATGTATTACCATGGCCCAAACTCTTGTTGAATCTTTCATGAACTGTTGAGAAGGACTGTAAAGTACAATCTTGACCTATTGTGAGAAGAAAACACATTAAGATCATTATGCTCGAATATTTGTATCTACAACTATTTTCACAACTATCTTCAGTCTTCATAACTGACTTATGACAGTACCTGCACTAAGAATGTTTAAGCCGCTCTGGTCACGGTGTTGAATCTTTGTTGGTGGGGCGCTGTGACCAGATCGCTGTCTTAGCAGACGTCCGTCCCCTCTAGCAACATCAAAAATCCACACCTAAATCACACAAGCCATTGTTAACCACCAGAATACACATTGGAATTAAATTTAGGCCTGGGAGATCATTTATATCATATTGAAATGATTAAATACATGATCAAATTTATGTAGATAATGATGAGCACTGGATATTTTTACTCTGCATGGAATAATACAGCAGCCTATCAGTCACAGTACATGGTGCTAACAAGTCTTTATATACTGCATGTCTGTGTGTACATGAATGTTACGGTCTCATCCGAAGCACAAACTCAAACACATGTAATGCTCACTGTGTTTTCAGCATTTGCCACCTCAAAAAGTGAAAACAAACAGATTTATAGATAAAGCTCATCTCCAGAGTTGCTCTGAGAAATGAAATTATGGCAAAAATATACTTTAGAAACAATTTCATAATAAAATATTATCTTAAAAGCAATAAAAATATCGTACAATCAAGTTGTTTTATCACTAATTTAAACACTTCTGTTGTGCAGCGTCTCATTTGACAAAAATAAATTAATAAATGCACATAAAAATAGTTTTGTTGTAAATTATCCTTATCCAATAACTGTAAAATAATATTGTGACGAATATCAATCTCTTATGATATGGAAAAGAAATATTGATAATATGTGTGGCCATATAGCCCAAATCTAACTACATTTGATGAATTTTGAATGTAGTTGCACATGAATTCACTTCATGAAAAACAAGCCTCAATAAACAATACAAACCCTTATGGCATTGTCTGCTCCATTAGTGATCAGAAGAGGTTCATTTTGAAGAAATGTGAGGCCAGCGATGGCTGTTGTATGAACATCCCGCATCTGACTGACTAGTTTCTTCTCCTCTAAATCCCACAGTCCTATGTGTCCGACAGGACTGCCTGATGCCATTATTGGATGTCCATCTGTCCAAGGACAAAGTAATTGCAATAAAATAGGCCGGTAAGTATAGTATACACTTTGTGAAGCCTAGGTAATAACATTACCTGTCCTGAAGGATAAAGCTGTCACCGGACCCCAGTCTTGTTGGAACTTCATCAGCGTTTCATCAAACCTGATGTTGTGAATGATGATCTGGCCAGATGCTAAACCCACACCCACAACATCTACAGCTGGAGTCTAAAGAAAGTAATTTTGACAGGACACAGTGCACACTAGTTACCACTGATCTATTGAAGTAGTAATGGTTTCTGCTTCATTCACCAACTGACTAATTGGTTTTAGTCTTAATATTTTCAGCAGCAATGCTGGAAAACAGATGAGGACATCCTTTTAAATGGGATACAACATCTTGGAGACAATTTTATCATATTTGATAGTTCTGTGCAAATTTTCTAAATACTCAGAGGCTTCATTTGCTGAATATCTGTCAGTTACTCTTTGAATATGACAATTATGAATATGTGCATGTAATGAGAAAGTAATGAAAGTAATGAGACCAACCTGTTGAATAACAGTAACAGCAGATGCCCATCCAGGAAATGTAAAAAGGAGTTTGCTGGAGTAAGAAAAGCAGAATTCTGTTTAAATTTTTGATTATCAAATACCTTTAACACTGCATGATTAACATAATATAGGTCAAAAAGTTTTTCAAGAAATAACCAGGTCATTTTTCGCACATCAAAATATAAATTATGTGTCAATGAATGATATATTTCGCATAAAGAAAATATTGTAATTTCATTTTTATTTTAATTTAATAATTTAATAATTAAATTTTATTACTATTATGTGAAAAAAATGTAAATAAAGTCAAATTTGCATTTATTAACATAAAAGAAAATTACAATTTTAAATAATTTTAATAACATTTAAAAAGCATTTTTTAATATAGATAGTGCTATTCTTGTAATAGTATTAATGGTATTTATATAAAACTACAGTGTAACTGAAAATAATAATATTTACAAACAAAAAGATCTCCAGCAAAAAAGTCCAGCAACACCACAGTAATGAAATGTGGCTAAAAAAGTTAAAACGCTAAGTGAACAAAAATTCATTTTTGGATAAAGAAAAGAAATTTACATTTTGAATTTAATATAGGGTACTTTCACACCTGTAGTTCAATTCATTTGGTCAGAAACAAAAAGTCAAAAAAAAATATATACATTGTAGCTTTTTTTTAGCCGTTTTGGTTCCTTTTTAGACCACACTGTTTGCTCTGGTCGGGGCAGCGGACCAGCACACAAACTTTAAACGTTATGGAAGTCACAGTACTTTCAGAATACATTAGAAAAGCATACTTTGATTTGATGTTCCATAACTGAAGGCTCCCTTGACTGCTTCCAAACAGAATTTTGTTCAGGTAGGTGCTGGGATGCATCAGAGCAGAGACTTCGAATGATGCTTTGTCATATGAAATCTGCAAGTATGAGTCTGCAATGAGATTAACAAAACATATTACATACACTGTGAAGATATCATTGATTCTACCGCAAGAAATAAATGTAAACCTAGAAAAACAATTAAAAAAACCAACCCTCAGACTCCACGTCCCAAATAATGACAACATTGTCCTTGTCAACAGCAATCAGATGATCTCCAAAAGGCAACAGTAAATGCACATCAGCTTGATGGCCTGTGTATGTGTGAACAACCTGGATGAAAGAAACAAAAACACATTATTACGTCTAACTAATTTAGCGTTATGCATCTTTAAGAATAGAGTACATCTCTAACTGTGGACAGTTTACCTCTTTGTTTTTTGCAAAAGCTGAGATAAGTTTTCCATATGCGGCATAGACAAGCATACGATCTGCCGCCAGGGATGAAATGTCTTCAGGGAGGGCATTACCTGTATGAGTGGTTATTACAACTGTTTTAATCAAATGAATAAGAAAACTATAATTGTTTGATCATAGATTTGCAGAAAGTACACTGTAATCACATAAACGCATGGAATCCTACTTACTGACTGCAACGATTCCAAGTTTCTTCACCTGCCAGAAAAAAAAGATAAGGTCATTTCATTCTGCACTTCATTCTGCACAATTAACAATTACAGCTACTAAGTACATGAACTAATTTAATCACCTCCGTATTTGGTTAAAGAGTTAGTGTACCGAAATATAAAAACCTCACCTTACTCACCCTCAAGTCGTTCCAAACCTGCAAGACCTTTGTTCATTTTTGGTACACAAATTAAGATATTTTTTATTAAATCCGAGAGCGTGTACCACGTCATGGTCCAGAAACATAGCAATTCCATTAGTAAATAATTCACGTGACATCAGTGTTTCAACCATAATTTTACAAAGAAAACTTCCCTTTTAGCTGAGAAAAAGAGGCAAAATGTTTGTTAATATAGAAGTCTTCCAAGGTGACTATACCCCTCAGTCTTCATATATTGAATACCGTATCAGAGATGGAAGGAGAAAGGCATGACTACTATGTACTTGGGCAGAAATAGCAGTATCAGGTAGTTTGCAGCCCTTACTAATTTGACGCCATATTTTAAAACAATAAAATTATCAATCTTAACAGATGCAAGCGATCCAGGATCTGAAAAGAGAAGTGCTGAAAGCAAACTGTTTTTAATTCCATTTTTTTCAATAGGAATTAAATTTCTTTTTTTTTTCAAAACCCAGGGGGTTGTATCGGTCGAGATTTCTACTTTATAATCCTCCTGCCAATAGACAAGAGCCCTGGCATTCGCCCGTACAATAATAATAATGTAAAAAACACGGTAGTCCTAGCCCACCTTCATTTCTTGGTTTCTATAAACGTATCTTTGATATTCTGTGAGCTTTAAAGCCCCAGATAAAGAGGAGAATTACTGAATCTAACGTTCTGAAAAAAGACTGTGTCAAATAAACAGCAGCATTTAGACAGCCTATCATAGAAAGAGGAAATGTCCTTCATTTGCTTATGTCGATCTTCAGATTTTCCAATTTCTGAAGGAAATTCTGCTTAAAAATTAACTTAGGGTTTTTGGGCAAAATAACTCCAAGACACTTAAGTCTGTCTGTGATTTTAAAAGGGAGATTATGCAAGAATTCAGCATCAAGATCAGCACTTAAAGACATAAATTCACTCTTCTGCCAATTAATTGTATATCCAGTGACTGTACCAAATGATTTTATAGGATCTAAGAGTAAAGGGACTGACTGTTTAGGATCTGACAGAAAAAGAACAATATCGTCTGCATACAAGGAAATATAATGATCCGCATTTCCCAGACTTACAGGCTTGATAGACAAATGATTTTTGTGGCTAGTGGCTTAAGGTAGTGCAGTGATGGTATCCCAAGGCAATACCATGATTTTTTCATATAAGTTTGTTGATTGATAAGCTTGTTTACATGGCACTCCCGGGTACTTTCAAGAAAATCATAGTACTGCCACGGTACAGGTCCAAGATATTATCTGGGTTCTTTTGGTATCACGATACTACCGTCATATTGAACGTTTACATGGTTTACCAAGTTACCATGGTAATTTTGGATACCACCGAAGTCTCCATACAATCTCATACATCATTGTACGATGGTACTGCCACAGTATTTTTTAAAAATGACACTTTGATATGTAAGTTGGACAGAAATTCAGGTAAAATATTTACAGTATATTACATGGCACGTTCAAGACCACAATTGCACACGTGAAAAAAACAAAACAAAACTTTTTTGATAAGTTATTTACCATGATTTTTAAATTCTCTTCTGTTCATTTATTCTGCACTTACATTATAGGTGTGGAAGCACTGTCCGACTGCAGTGAGCACATAGAACTCTCTGTGCTTCTTATGGAAGCGAAGCACGTGCGCCAGATGATTAGAGTAAAGCCCCAGCGCCCGGAATCCAGAGAAGATCACGCTTCCTTTCTTTCCCGCAGACATACTGCTCGCGTATTTTCACCCGTGGAATCTTAAATTTCACTGACTATAAACAGAATCCCGATAAATGTCTAGTACAGTTTCCTCCACATTTCTGTATCACTAGCGGCTGTTGTCAAACAGAGTGTTACACTAAAGACGTTCGTGTGGAAACTCTCTAAAGTAGGTTCCTACTAACATATTCTTAGGTTTTCGTAACCAGCTTAAAGTTGCTTTACCGAGTTTCCTAGTTGCAACATTAATCATCCCATTGTCAAGTTGTTTTGTTTTGTTTATAAGAACCGTTTATTATTATTTTGGAAGAGCCTTTTTTGAATTAATTTAAACGTATTAACTTCTTTTTTTGTAAAACTTTGTAAAACGATACACACACAGAGGAAGAGAATCTGTTAATAAAAATGTTAAAATATGAAAAAATAAGCAGTGAATTTACCCAAAGACAAAATATTTTAAATATTTAATTGTTTAACAAATATATGAAAATAAAACATTCATGCAGTGTACATTGTATGGTGTATTCTAGAGTATAGCCAACAATCATCTTAAACATTCTGAGATTAGAGTAACAGAAACATATTCGTGAGGTGGCTTTTCTGGTGAATTCCTAAAATGCTAAAATATTCTTAATAAATCCACACCAGCATTTAGTGAAGGAGTCTTTAGAGCAATTCCTAGGGTGTTTTTGGGGAGGTTTATAGGCACATTGATTCTAAAAAGAAAATTGTATACATGTCATTTCTTGTCAGTTACAACACCACATTGTAATAACAGCATTGTTAAAATGAAAAATATTATATATATATATAATTGTATTCTGAATGTTAATATTAATTTTATAATGTGACACATTTGTTCTTACACTGCTTTCTCTTAACATCACTTGTATTTCCGCCATCTCCCAACAATTTCCATTTAAAGTCCATTTAAAGATGCATCCAGGAGGTGATTCTTTATGCAACTGGAAAACAAAAGGTAAATGCAATATTATAATTTCTAATGCTTTATTGTTCTTTTTCATAATATTTAAAAACTGGAAAAATATATATATTTAAGCAATATTCAGCTTTTTATTTATTTATTTGAAAAAACAAATAACTTACTGGTATATTCTTTACTTTCACACAAGATGTATGTTTCTTTCAGGGAAAAAGTTTTAACCAGGTCAATAAACAAGAATTCAAAAAAATATTACACATTAAATTGTTTGCATTACAAATCTTAAAAAGACCGGCATAAAGGCATACCTCCACATGTTGATGTATTAAGTTCTGAGAATCATTTTGAATAGTCCTAAGGCATTCTATCTTTTGCAATTCTTTATCTGACATGCCGAAGTGTAATGTGAGAGTTACAAGCACCAACTCTGTGAAGAAAAAAAAGTCAGAGATGAGAAAAAAACACAGGTGAGTAGAATAATGCAAGGGAAATAGATCTTACCATAAAGCTTTCTGCTGTCCATCTTCAAACACAATTGCAAATCACAAAAGACACCTCTTTTTATACCAAACTAAGTTTTACCTCAGATTATGTGTGACAGATAAATGCACATATGATGACTCAAATCACATTGCTTGTCTTCACCCCACACATTTTCGTAAGAATTCCACAGATATGACAGAATCACTAAGTATTGTCAAGCAGGTGTATGTATGGATATTTCTAATACAGTTTATATCAATTCTAAGAATTTTCTCAGCAACAAATATTGCAATGCAAAATGTCCTTGATGATTTTATTGTGGTGTTTCAAATAAGGTTTGATAATGATCACTATTGCTGTCCCACATAATAAGATAAGAGTTGATACAATCTCATAAAACCTTTGTATAAGATCCAAAAAAAAAAACATATCACATTTTAAATGTGTTAAATTGCAACTCAAGTGGGAAACTCTGGCCCAAATGTTGAATGACAGGTTCCCACTGTGAAAAATCCCAGTCAGCAGATCACTAGATCATTTAGAACACTAGTTAACTAGCATATGCACTCTCAGGGGGGAGAAGAATTACAAAAGCTGTCACTAGGGTGGTACCTTTTTGAATGAGGTACATATTTATATCTAAAGTGTGCACATATACCTAAATGGTACGTTTGTACTTTTTGAAAAAGGTACTGGCCCAGTGTAAAGCGATTATATACCTTTTTTTCTGACAGTATACTGATTTTGATTCAAAAGATTTTTTCTTACGCTCCACCACCAAAAATACCCCAAACACATGTAATCAATCTGATATATCATCCGGGTCAGCCATAAAATCATGCGTGTATTGTTTCATGAGATTTGTTTGACTACAAATCATCAGTGTTTATAGACAACTACCAAAATTGACTTGAATTTAAATGTATGATTTTAAAACTTTGTATAAATAACTTTGTAAATTCCGACAGCAAATTCTAACAGCATAAAATGACAGCAAAACTAAACCAGATTTATCTGAAAATATGAAAGACATTCATGTTTTGCGAATTTTACTATTCATCCACCCATTTACCAAACTTGTCCTATATGGGTTATGGAGATTTTAGTATACATTGCCTCTTTAAACATATTTGTGAGGGTCTTTTCCATAAAATTAAGAAAAGATCGATTATTAATTACTGAAATGTTATGTATTTGTTCTTACACAGCTCTCTTTCCCTGTTTTATATTCTGCAATTTTGCAAAAATTAGAGTTTAAGATGTATGTAAGATATTAGACTTATTTCATGAATATGAAAATAAAATGCATAGGTCATAATTAACATTTATATTCTCTTTCCCTGCCACACGTACATACATACATCTTAATTTATTTATTTAGTTCTTAGTTTAAGATATACAGAGTATTTGTTTTTCAAAGCTTCAAGAAATAATGTAATATTAATATCAGTATTTCTGTTCTCTTTTTTCCAATGTTTACTTACTTTTGGAAAAACAACTACATGTAAACCGATACTTTTTTTTTTTATTATTATTATTTTTTATTATTTGCAGAACACCCTATAGAAAACTGTTTAATGGCAAGTTTCCATTACTAAACATGTGACAATATGCACCACTGTGTGTGTTCTGGATCTTTTTTTCCCCCCTGGACAATAACGCTAAGAAATATCAACAGCCAAATTAGATATAAACTACTGTTCAAAACTTTGGTGTTCATAAGATTCACAATATCAGTAATATTGTAAAATATTACTCTATTTATTCCTGTGATGGTAAAGCAGAATTTTCCACAGCCACTAAACTACAGATTTAACTTTAAGGGACATACGATCCTTAAGAAATCATTCTATTATGCTGATTTAGTGTGTAAGAAACATTTTATCAACAGAAAGTTCAAAAGAGAAGAATTTAATTAAAAGATTGTTATAACAGCTTTACTGTTACTTTTGACTATATGCATACAGTACCTGCTGTTAATTAGTATAGTATAATTAATAAGTGTATAGTCTGCTATATCTAACCTATTTTTCATAACTTTTATTTTAACATACTTAACATGCTACGGCAATTCATGATAGTATTAATAACGCAGAATTCACACAAAACACATTTCAGACATTTATTTTAATCATGGTGCCCAATAAATTAGAACTTTTACTCACCCAGGATCCAGATAAGTTCTACACATGCATTCTTGTGTGTATAATGGCTTCCAATTCAACAAACTGAATTTTTAACCTCTTATATCATGTTAAACCTGACACATAAACATTTTCACTGTTTGAAACACTGGCACAAGTTTCACTAAGGTGCAAATAATTGAATGACATAATTTCTTTAAGATCTTGGCACAATGTTGCCAAAATAAACAATCACATTCACACACCACATTATGAAACTTAGTGGCCATCGACGAAATGGGGAATATAATTACAAAGGTCATTGTTTTAGAAATATTATACATGTTTTGGTGCTGATGGACAGTTGAGGGGGGTCACCATAATAATAATTTAAATCCAGTACTATTGTGAAAGCGTATGGATAATTTGCGTATGGATAAATGCGTCGTGCAATCAACAAGACAACCAGTGCTTTATGAAACAAGTAGACTGACAAATCACAGGAAGAGGTAAAGAGAACCTCAAATGTCTGCAATTATCAATTCATATTAGGACCCATTTTTGGAATGTCCAACTCAACCAAAAA
Organism: Enteromius mattozi; assembly: GCA_032359235.1. Taxonomy (NCBI): domain Eukaryota; kingdom Metazoa; phylum Chordata; class Actinopteri; order Cypriniformes; family Cyprinidae; genus Enteromius; species Enteromius mattozi. The sequence goes on along the minus strand of JAUMHE010000048.1, from coordinate 19,182,861 downwards.
AGGACCTTTCAGTGAATTAGGAAGGAATTTGTTTTCTGCAATCATTCTATTTAAGCGTTTCGCAGCAGCGTCGAGTAGATCATCTTGGTGATCTGCAGAACTGCGGCGTGAAGCGAGTACTGCACCACGATGGAGCCGAAGCCTTTGTAGAAGCCCATGGTGCCCTCCTCACGCCGAATAGCATTAATACAGTCCCTCATTCCTTCATATTGCGTGTTAATGGGCAACACTTCGAAACCCAGGTCAGTGTTGTCGATGATAGTGCGCGTTCCCTGGATATGCAGCCTGTGTAACACCGTTTCTAAAGGAAACAGCAGCACATCTGCGCACAGGCTGGCAGCAAAGCTGGCCATGAGCTCAGGGAAGTATGCGTCCAGCATCGACTGGACCGCGTCCGTTTGCGAGTCAGGGGACGAGTGCTTTGGTGAGCCGTTATTCCGACGCCGCAGCAGGTAAAGAACCAGCCGCTGCACGCTGGAACTGATAACATAGTGGAGGATGCCGTGGAGAACCGTGGGGAACACTAGGTTCCAGAGGGGCAGGAGACGCTTGCTGTGAGGCACTCCCATTCCCATCACACGCCCGATACCTTCTTTCACACAGTCCAGGATACCGGGGTTGTCTCGGATTATTTCACTCTGGTGAGAGAACATTAAGAGAAGGCAGAAAATGATGTTGGGTTGGGCGAGATAACAACAATAACAATAATAAAATCTAAAATCTCAGTATTTTGGCAAAATGTCAGTATATTTATGCATATGCTAAAAAGGATGTATTAAATTAGTGCTGTCAAATGATAAATCGCCTTCAAAATAAATGTTTTTGTTTACATATTGTATACATATGTACTGTGAATATGTATTATGTGTATATAAATACACACACGTCCTGATTTTGCTAGATGTGTTCCTCATGTAGAAGCACCAGCATTGATTGTAAGCCTAAACTTCACAAATAACTAAAAACTGGTTCTTCAAATCGGATTGGTTAATCATAATGTTGTTCCAGGGTCAACAAAGGTGTTGATCCAGGAACATGTAGCACTTGGTAAAATCAGGTTCTGTATTTATTTAGCATATATTTTTGAAGATATATTTAATGAATGAACATAACATACTTTTCTGACATGTAAACAATACATGCATGTTTGTGGATTTATATACAGTGCCCTCCACTAATATTGGCATATATATAATATTTATCCTTTTGATCTTTTATTCAAAAAATTCACAAAATTCTAACTTATCATTGAAGTAAAACAATTGAAAATGGGCAGAAAAACTTGATAAGAGAAAAGAGACCACTCCTTCATGCAGAGTGGACCAGATCCTTCAAAATACCAGCTCCATGATGGAGCTTCTCCTCTTTAGTTCACCTCACTCATTTTCTGCAGGGTTCAGGTCAGAGGACTGGGACAGCCATGGCAAAAGCT
>JAUMHE010000048.1:19126980-19172729 GCA_032359235.1 Enteromius mattozi | reverse complement strand
TTTATATTTAATTTTTATATGTATATGTGTGTGTGTGGCTGCAGATGTGGTCATCATTCGTGTGTGAATCGTCGTAATTATTTTCTACACTTTCTTGCAAGATACTTTACTTCTCCCACGTGAGTCAGTCCGCGTCCGGCGTCGTGCCATTTCAACCAATCATAACCCGCCAGGAGCGCAGCCTAAATCCTGTTTAAATGAAATAAACCTGCTCCCGAGCAGGTTTAAGCTTACTGACCTGTTGCTATGACAGCAAGTCCGAGATGCGCATCGAAGAACAAAACAATCCAAGATCAGGACAAATACACAACAATCAAATCCAGCTAACCTTAACTGAGTTAGCGACGTACGAAGAACGGACCCCTGGTTTCGCCGGAGAACGCAAATATATTTTCGAGAGAACGCAAAGTTTTGCGAGATAAGGCAAAAGATTTGGAAAAACATTTTTTCCTTCCACCCTGATTTGTTTTTACTGCACCATGTCCCTTAAGGGGCTCCGTATAAAACATATATGGGGTGCTGGCAAAATACTTTATCTTGCAAAGTAGGGTTTAAATCACGAACCGATTCTTATAAAGTAACGATCGAATCTTACGAACAGGATCTTATTAATGATTCAAAAAGCGTCTTTGATGAACTAACGTAACGTAATCTGAATCACCTGTAAGTCTAAATTCATTTATTTGTTTACTGAAATAAATCAACCTAGGAGCAGGAGGACATTGTTTTGTAATAATATGGTTAAGAACTAAATGCACAATGCATTTCTTTTTAATAACACCATAATCCATGTAGTAGCTTTTGGCTAAGGGAGAAGAGGGCGCCCTCCTCTGTTGATGAACGTGTTTACACCGGTTTGAGATGCAGCAGAAGCAGCATCCGCTCAGGAGCCGCGGGGCCTGCGGTAGGATAAGGCTTTTACATGTCAATACACAATATCTCAGTAATGACACGTTAATGTACGGTAGTTCAAACGTTGTGGAAACTCGAATGATGCGTATGAAGGTAGATAAATACGTAGATAAGGATATCTTTACCGTCTTAAAAAGTTGTTTACTTGGAGTAGCATCTGATGGATAGCTTGCAAGCTACACGGTGTTGAGTTTTATGTTTAAAAACAATACCTTTCATTATTATTTACTATCACTTTGGTGACATTATTAAGTGTCCTGTAGTTATAATTGTAAACATCTATGTGTTCAGTTTTGTCGTATTGTGCTTGCTGTGACATTGAGGCTGATCTGGGCTGAAGGGGACATTATTATTAGTACCAGCGGCTGGCTGGTTGTTGATCTGATTTTGTGCTTCATGGGATCTTTCACGTCTCCGATTACAAATCTACCTGACATATTTTGTTAGACGTACTATTAAAATATTTACATTGAGAAATTACTAGATCATATAATATTGGATTCAATAGTTGAAGTCAGTATAACTTAAACAAAAACTCACCTCACAACGTTGGTATCCGTGTGATTACATTATATAGCTTTAATGAGTTAAAAGCACTCATTATTTAGGCCTCTGTCCTCCTGTACACGTTTATGTGGGATTTACAGTGTACTTGAAGTGAGTTAAGTCCTTTTTACTGAAATATGTTGTTGATGACAGCCTTCAGCATACCACTTTAATGAAATCAGGTGAATGACATATTAATAGTCACACAAAATATGATATGTTGGGTGTCAGTACTGTCGCGTGTTTGTATTTTAAAAATCAAGAGTGTCTCAGTTGTCCCTAACTGTAATTCAGTAGTATTGCATCCTTGTGTGTTTGTATCCGAGTAAACATCTGTGAACAATGTCTCTGTATTTCCACTAGATACTGTTGGTTGTTGGCAATCGGCGAGTCTCCAGATGTAGTTGAAGGAGCGTCACGTTGCCCCCACTGGTCCACATACCTCCCCACTGCATGGCTTCACTTGCTGGTGTCTCACACCGCGTCTCCATATCCCCAGTCCTGCACACCTTCATGCTGGGGTCTCAGGCCTCTCACAGACTGACCAATGACTGCCTGGATTGTTCTGCCTGTCAGCCTGTCCGCTTTCTCCATCACGGGGATATGGATTGTGTAAGTGTTTTTGTTAAAGGGGGTTAGTTCACCCAAAAATGAAAGTTCGGTTATTACTTATTCATCCTCGTGTCATTCCAAACACGTAAGACCTTTGTTCTTCTTCTGTACACCAATTAAAATATTGTTGATGAAACCTGAGAGCTTTCTGACCCTTCATAGACAACTGTATTGTTCCCAGGTCTACAAACGTAGTAAGGACATAGTTAAAACGGTTCATGTGACAAAGTGGCTAAAACCTCAATTTTGCAATGCTAAAAGAATACTGTTTGTTTGTAAAGAAAACAAAAAACTTCGGTAATTCTTCTCCCCTGAGTTATTGTTTTACACCATTTTGGAGAGTATCAGTTTTCATTGATTATGTCCTAGCGCATGCATACGACGTGCTGCTCACCAAAATGGCATAAGACAGTAACTCAGGGGAGAAGAATTGTATATGCTGTATAAATGCTGTATAAAGACAAGTCATGTATTTATTAACAAATAACCATAAATATTTTGTTCACTAGTTACGCCATGGCAGTAATGAACCACCATGTTTGTCCTGTTGAGAACTGGTAAGTTATCACTATAAAGTCTATTGTATGATATTTGATACACACATTTTTAGCCTTTAACATATCAAGATGATCTAAACATTGCTGAGGAATGTGTTCTATACAATCCACTTGATTTATTCTGTCATCTGTTTGATATTTTGTACCTTTTTTAGCAAGTAAACAGCATTTTAGTGTAATTCTAAATACAGTGCCTTTTCGGGGTCACCTCTCAGTCATCACTGTATTGCATGGCATTATAAGTTTTACCTTCACAGTGAAAAGCAGGGCTTTGTTCATAAAAGTAAGTAGTTAAATATCATTTTACATATTAGACATATTATTGGAAGTTATAGAATGACTATAGGGTATACTGATATTAATTTTTGCAATTTTTGCAAGCTATCAGAATGTACTTTTTGGCCATATAAATATCAGGACCTGCACCCAACAAAAAATAAAAAAACATACACTATTATTTTATAAATCATGCTTTACAAAGTTAAATCCCAAATATCAAATCCAAGAAACCCACATACTATTTAGACAGTTCTTTCATGCTTGATTGTTTGTATCATAGGTCATACAATTTAACATGTACAGAGGAAACGGCTAAGAGGGGCTTCCCAAAAACCTGCTGTACTCTTCAAGACATCCCCCTCATCAGGTGAGACTTCCTTTGAATTGATCTGGAATACCACAAAATGACCACATTTTAAAGATGCCTCTTTTTAGTAGTACTGTTTTGCACCAGCTTCTTGTGAAAAGGTTGCCTAATATCTGATTTTCTGATCTTTTTCAGTAAATGTGGATGCTATCCACCAGAGAGCTGTCTCTTCAGTTTGATTGGTAATGTTGGGGCTTTTATGGGTAAGAATTACAGTTTGAAATGTAATAAATGTGAAAGTGGACCACAGAACCAGTTGCTGCCGTATATTTACAGCAATAGTCAAAAATAAATTGTATAGGTCAAAATGATTGATTTTTCTTTTATGGCAAAAATCATAAGGACATTAAGTAAAGATCATATTCCATGATTCCTACTGTAAATATATCAAAGCGTATTTTTTGATTAGTAAAATGCATTGCTAAGAATTTCATTCAGACAACTTTAAAGGCGATTTTCTCACTATTTCGGTTTTTTTTGCACCCTCAAATTCCAGGTTTTCAAATAGTTCTACAAAATACGTTTTAGTCCTAACAAACCATATATCAATGAAAAGCTTATTTATTCAGCTTTCAGATGATGTATAAATCTCAATTTTGAAAAACTGTCCCTTATGAATGGTTAAACTTAAATTGAAAATGAAATCCACAAAGAAGTTGATTACCTATTCTGTTGTCTTAAAGTGTGTCATTTATGTCAATAACAATGCTTCTACTGTATGTGCGTGTGATGTATTCCTGCAGTGGTTATGGTGTGCATGCTGCGTTATGCTCAAGTGATTGAACACAGCCATCATTGCTGGACCAACACAAGTGCTTTGGTGTCCGGCTGCATTAATGCCCTGGGTTTGGTCATGGTGGGCAACTTTCAGGTGAGCAGGCGAGAATGGACTTTTGCCTTTAGCCCATATACTTCTAAATGAACTTCTATTCCTCTCTCTCCCCAAACCAATTTTTTTAGGTCGATCATGCCAAGACGCTTCATTATGTTGGAGCGGGTGTAGCTTTCCCTGCCGGCTTGCTGTTTGTGTGTCTGCAGTGCGTTCTGACGTACCGTATAGCAGAGACAGCGCTGGACTACTGGATGGCTCATGTGCGTGTGGCTCTCTCAGCTGGAGCTCTGGTATCGCTTGTCCTCAGTATCCTTACCATGAGTGTTTCTGCACTTTATGATTGACCTGAAGACATTGGAAATCAGTTATGATATGGATATGATACATGAAAAGAAAGAACGTTTATAGTACATCACAGTTAACAAAGATCGTGGTAAATAATATTATTAATGCTTAAGTTCATTGTGTCCATTCCTTAACATCCCATTCAAGGTGGTATCTTCTTCATCCATGAAAGTTTTGTATTGCAGCATGCCGCAGCCATCTGTGAATGGGTCTTCACTGTCTTGATCCTGGTGTACTATGGCACCTTCACCTATGAGTTTGGCACTGTCAACAGCGATACTATGATGGCGGCCTTAATGAAGCGCAGTCAACATCACCTTCCAGGGTCAGCGGTCATCATGGGGGGTATTGGGAAGGGTGTTGCAATGGGATGTGGTGCCCGCAGTCTCAAGTCCCCTGGAGGCAGCAGCACTTCCACACACCTCAACTGTACACCAGAAAGCATCGCCATGCTTTAGGGGTTAACCACTACGGTATTCTCTCAGACCTCAGCACATAGACTCAGAACTCTTCATCTGGCTCACAATTTTGTGAAAAACTGGTACAAGCAATACGAAATTACCTGTGAGGTTACAGTAAGTTTACAGACTTGCTGATTATAATCTTACAGTAATGACCAGTTAGTCATAACTAAGGTTTTTTGCATGATATTTTGCCTTCATGTGTAAGATAACTCAAAGTACAGCCCCAGTAACCAGCACAGACAATTCCTTCACATGATTCATGGGGCCTCTGACAGAAATGTTTTAATTTTACTATGTTAAAACGGCAATAACCCATCTCTAAAGGCACATTTACACTGACAGTGAGAAAATGGTTTAGGGCGGTCAAGTGGGTTGTTGGTTGCTTTCTGTATCTGGAAATCTTTTAGAGTGCTGCTGGAATGATGTATTATGTAGGCCTGGAAACTGGGAGTTAGCATTTTAACACTTCTGGTTTCATCGCCCCAAATTAGTGGGTTTTTGGTTAAAATGCCTAAAATGGTTTTCTTTGCGCACAAAAAGTATTCTCATAGCTTTGTAAAATTACAGTTGAACCCCTGATGTCACATGGATTATTTTAACGATGTCTCCTTGTAGTATTCTTGCTGTCTGTGGAGGCTTAGAGAGCTTTCAGAATTAATCAGAAGATGAACCTTACAGGGCTTACAGGTTTAAAACGAACTTTCAGGGTAAATGTTTTTAGCTTTTTTTCTGGTTGCAGTAGGCTTTAAAATTCACAAAATGTGTGTTCATTTGTTAAAATTATCATTATGAACAAAACATTTACCAAATTCTGAACTTTGCTGCTCACTGAGCTTATTTTCTTCAGTAATCCAAAAGCCAATTAAAAAAAAATCCTATTGGGTATTTGTTGAGGAAACCAGGGTGATGCTAATTTCCAGGCTGGCCTAGAAAAATATGTCATCGCTGCATTTCTCTATTGGTAGTCGGTGCTTTGTGTCTCCACTCAATTACATATAGTTGTGAAAAATGAATGTGATTTGTTGCAACACTCTGTCACTCATGTTGCCCTAAATTGCCAACTCCCTCTGAAAATCATTGACTTTGGTCACTTTGCCAGTGTGAATCTGTTACAGAACTGCCAGCAATACCAAGACACTCGTCTAGACAAAGAAGATAATTGGCTAAACCCATCCAACCTTCCGTAACCTGTTTAATCTGTAGAAACTGTGATTACACAACAGGTCAAGAGCCATCACTGTAGCAATGAGGATCTTAAGTCAGCTGCACCAGCCGTTGCTGCCAATAGTTGGGTTGCAATGAGGTTGAGGTTTAGTCACTTTACTTAAGTCAAATAGCGATACTTTTTTATTCATACCTGAGATTCAGGTGGTCCATAGTTCATTCCGGGTGCTCACAGCTTAGTTTGATCTGTGGCACTGTATTGACATGACATCAGATGCTGTGGACCTTCTGTCCTATAGCTCTACATACAATGTGTCTGTACTGAATAAGATTTAAGATCATCTCTGTTCAACCTTTTGAAAGTTGTGGTGCTTCTGCCAAGTTTTTTCGTCACTTTTGTCAAAAACTGCCTGTATCGATCAGCTGCATCCCAGGTATCCTGCAAACAAATTCCTAATATTTTAGTCATTTTTAATTTATTTTCCATGTTTATAAATATAAGGTAATACAGTATTAATCAGATTTATTCAGGAGATTAATCTTGTTCTTGATTAGAGCTTGCAGATGATTAATCGCGTCTCGTTTTTGTTTACATAATAAATATGTGTGTGTGTATTCTGTGTGTATTTATGTATATATAAATACAAACACATGCATGTATATGTTTTAAGAAAAATTTTATGTTTAAATAATAAATATATTTATATGTAATATAAATGTGTATACATGTAAATATTTTCAAATTGTGTACTGCATGTGTGTATTTATATATACATAATAAATATACACAATACACACACATATATTATGTGAACAAAAACTTTTATTTGGGATGTAATTAATCGTTTGACATCTTGATCCCTGGAAAAGCAAATCAGTGTGAATTTTTTATTATTATTATTATTTTTTTTATTTGTATTGTACCCATGAGCAGTAACAAAGGGGAAAACATTTACTTCATATAATTTGTGTTCACTTGCACAATTCTTGCATTTCTCCCATTGAAACTGGTGGAAGGAAAATTATATTTCAAAGCTTTTGCAAATACAAAGTATCTCTCAGGGGAAAACAAATGTTTTGCAAGTGAATGTATTGTGTTCACACATAGAAATTTTGCATTTGCTTGCAAAACATTTGAGTTTGTCTCTTGTGTTTTCACTCGAGAAACTGGTAAAGAAAACCTATATTTTCAGTGCTTTTGCAAGCAAATGCAACGCTTTGTGAGCAAAATATGTATATTTTAGTTTAGTTCTTTTAAGAGCAAGTGTAAAGTGTTAAAGGGGAAATACAAGAATTTTTTAAGTGAATGCAAAAGATGCAAAAAGTTTCTCAGGGGATCGCAAAACTTGAGTGTGAGAATGCATTACATTCCCACAAAAAAAAAAAGTGTTTGTGTTCACCCAAGAAACTGCATTTGTGTTTTTACAAGCAAACTTTTTTGTTGTTGAGAATGCAAAAGTATTGAGAAATTTTGCATGCAAAAACAAAAAAAATACATTGTTCCTCATCTCAGGGTTTGCAAACCCTACTCAAGTTCTGGACTTGAGAAATATATCTGCACAATTCACAAAAAAAAAAAAAAAGCTTTTTGCAGGCAACATCGTATATATCTAGATTTATACGCATATATAATGCATATATATGCATTTGATATGAAAGTTTAGATGGTCAAGCAAACAATTGATAGTCAAACTAAATTATATTGGAGACAATTTATGTGTAATAATGCAGACGTCTTGTTTATTTCTCCAACATGCTTAGTTTGTGTCACTTCAGTATTAATTTAGCATTAAGAGAAAAGCAGAGGTCTTATCCATTTATTTTTTAGTGCATTATTAAAAAATTTACTTTTTGTAAATGATATGCATTGTTACGCAGAGCTGCTTGTAAATGAATGCCTTTAGCTGAGCATAATATTGCATATAGTATGAGTACTGCGATGAGACTAGGGTCTAGTCAATAATATCGAAATGAAGAATGCTTCCTAATCAGCATCGCGCCATTGTTATAACCTCAGTTCCGACACGTCATTTTGTAATATATAGATTACTCGAAAGAAGTTTTCATAATATATTGGAAATATGAGTATTTTTTATTTAGTGGACCCAAAATGTGAAATCCTCCATAATAAGCTGTATTTTGATTACACAGTATTTTAGTTTTTAGATATTGCTCATTTGGAAGCAATGTTATATTGAGAATTATTCTAGAAACCAATGAGAGTTGGTTATGTGTTGTATCTGTTTGTTTATAATTTATTCTTTGTAATGTCAGACAATGAAACCATGCAATATTCAACTGTTCTGTTCGAGTACTTGCAAACAAGTATACCTCTATGAAAATCCTACTGTGGTGAGAGTTTCCTAAAGGAGCTGCTAAGATGTATGTTACTCTAGCTGTTTATGTTGTTTCTGTTCAGTGTGAAAGGCCAAAATCAAACATTTGTAGATGTCCCGATGTCTCATGAAGCTCAATCAAATCAGTTAAATGCTTCCGTTGATTATTCATATATACATTCAATGAGACAATCAGTGCAGCTGTTTGAATAAGGCCCTGATCACCTTTTAGGCTACAATAATTTAGTTACTTTTTGTTACTTGGAAAATTCATTAAGTGATGTCTGTCAAAAGGGAAAGAATTTCTAAAAATAGTTTAGTTCAGTAGACAGATTGGCTGATAAACTTGTGAAATGGAAACTGAAATCCATTTATCGACTTGTCACAGTTCATAATGCAACTTTCTGTTGAATTATGAGCCATTCTGCACGTTTCCTTATCTTTCACAAGGGTTTTGTTTTGTGAAATAAAATGTACCTTACTTTGAAAGATGCTGTTCATTGAGAAGATTGTTTGCTGTTGGTATTAAACTCTTTACAGCAGTTGCGAAATGTTTACAATAGAATTTAAGCAACAATTAAGTAATTTAGGCATACTTATTCAAGAGTTATTAGTGTCAGGGTAGTGTATGTTTGATTGTGTATAATCCTATAAGCCTTGATATGGATGTACGCTATGGTCAGCTTTGTGTAAAATGGATGATATAAAATGGAATTTTACTTCAGTTTGTGGTTGCCTCAAAGAGAGTGCCATACACCGCAATATAAGCCAGTTATATGAAATATCGAACAAATATGCAACCGACGACCACAAAACCAGTCGTGTCAGTTTTTCAAAACTGAGATTTATATATCATCTGAAAGCTGAATAAATTTTTTGTTAGGATAGGATAATTTAGCAAATGCATTTGTAAATCTGGAATCTCTATGTGCAAAAAAAACCCAAAAACAAACTAAATATTGAGAAAATTGCCATTAAAGTTATGGGAATTAAGTTCTTTGAAATGTGTAAGTTTTGATATATTTATGGTATGATATTTGCAACGCAACTTCATAGAACAAGATAATATTAAATATTAAATAAAATATTAAATATTAATATTAAACTCTAAACTATTAAATTACGAAAAAAATGACTGTGAAATATAAATGTCTTTCTGTGAGTCATGGGGCCTTTGTCACGTTACACAGATGCTGCACTTGATAGCAGCAGAAGGAAGGAACATCAACACTCTTCAAAAAAAGCGGAAGCTTTTCAGAAGGCACACTTATGTAACTTTAGGTACCAAAATGGACACTTGGATACAAAGGTGTAGCTTTTTGTGCTTTTGTAACTTTTTTTTCTAAGAGTGAATGGAGAAAGGACCGCAATGGATAAATTGTTGCTGAAATTAAACTATAAGTAAATATAACAAATAAATAAATACGCTCAACATGTTTTATGGCAAGGCAAGAAGGCAAAAAATCATAAGATAAAGAATAATAAAACATTTCAAAACTATTAAAATTGTTTAAAAATTGATTTAAAATTAGAATAAAACAGTTAAAAATAGAAAATGTCTATAAATAAAATATAGTGCAATGAGTTAGGACGTAGCACAGAGCTCATTCAATAAACGCACAGCTAAACAGATGGGTTTTGAGTCTGGATTTAAATGTGGCTAATGTTGTAGCACATCTGATCTTTTCTGGAAGCTGGTTCCAACTGCGGGCGGCATAATAGCTAAAAGCGGACTCCTTTTGTTTTGTGTGAACCCTTGGTATTTCTAACTGGCTCGATCCTAATGATCTGAGTGGTCTGTTAGGGTTGTATTCAGTGAGCATATCTGCAATGTATTTAGACCCTATGCCATTGAGTGATTTATAAACAAGTAAAAGTACTTAAAAATCTACTCTAAATGTTACTGGAAGCCAGTGTAAGGACCCGAGGACTGGTGTGATGTGCTCAGATTTTCTGGTTCTAGTCAGAATCCTGGCAGCAGCATTCTGGACGAGCTGCAGCTTTCTAATGGTCTTCTTGGGAAGGCCAGTGAGGAGACTATTACAATAATCCACCCTGCTGCTGAAAAAGGCATGAACAAGTTTCTCCAAATCTTCATTGGAAACAAAACATCTAATTTTTTAGATGATAGTATGCTGATCTAGTTCCTGCTTTGACATGACTACTGAAACTAAGGTCTGTCTCCAGAATCACACCAAGATTCTTGACTTGGTTTTTAGTTGTTTGCCCCCTAGAGTCAAGGTATGCATTTACCTTGAGATCTTTGTTTCCAAATGCACTCACTTCGGTTTTTTCTTTGTTTCACGGAAGAAAGTTTTGACACATCCAACGGTAAATTTCATCAATGCATTGGCAGAGGGAGCCAATCGGGCTATAGTCATTTGGAGATAAGGCTAGGTAAATCTGGGTCTCATCAGCATAGCTGTGATAGGCAAGTTGGTTCTTTCTCATTATTTGACTTAGCGTGAGCATATACAAGCTAAACAGGAGCGGTGCAAGAATTGAACCTTGTGGGACTCCGTATGTCATGGACGTCCACTTATGCTCTCCTATACTCACATAATAACCTCTCCCTTCTAAGTACGACCTGAACCATTTGAGCCATCCCTGAAAGACCGACCCAGTTTTCCAATCTGTCTAGTAGTATGTTATGACTGACAGTGTCAAACGTAGCACTAAGATAAAGCAGTACCAGCACTGACATTTTGCCAGAGTCAGAATTTAAATGAATATCATTTATTATCTTTATGAGCGCTGCCTCTGTACTGTGACGCACTTGGAAATCGGGTTGAAAACTGTCCAGGTATCCATTTGAGTTTAAGTGGTTGTTCAGCTGAATATAAACAACTTTTTCAATAATCTTTCCTATAAAAGGAAGATTTGATATTGGTCTATAGTTACTCAATATGGAATGATCAAGATTGCTCTTTTTTAGAAGTGGCTTAACAACTGCAGTTTTCAGGGAGTTTGGAAAAGTCCCAGAAAGAAGTGAGGTGTTCACCACTTCTAAGAGATCTGCTTCTAAGCTGTTAAGCACACTTTTGAAAAAAAGATGTGGGAAGTGTGTCAAGGTCGCAGTTTGACGATTTAAGGTGCTGTACTAACGTTCTTCCAAAATTTAGCTATCGATTGCTTGAAAAACAGACATAGTAGCTGTTTTTTGAGGTTGTGGTTGAGTTTTTCTGACCTTTGCATATCTTGAGGATGTATTAATCGCCCTTCTGATATTACTGAATTTCTCAGAAAAGAAGGAGGCAAACTCATTACATTTGCTGTCGGAGAGCATTTCAATGGGAATCTGACTTGGGTTTGTCAGTCTCTCAACCATAGCAAAAAGAGTCCCAGTGTTGTTTAAGTTAGTGTTAATAATGTTTGAGAAGAAGATCTGTCTAGCTGTGGCTAGTTCCACTTTATAGATGCTATAGTGAATTTCAAGCTTTGTCTTCCGCCACAACCGCTCAGTTTTCTGGATTGTCTTTTCATACTCTGAACTGCTGTTGATTTTCTCCATGGTGATTTCTGTCTGCCCATCTTTCGGACTTTTAACGGAGCAATATCATCAATAACATTTTAACTTTTGAGTTAAACGAATCAAGAAGATCAACAGAGTCTGCAGAAATGCTTGGTGCTTCAAAATGTTTAAAACACTTATGATTTCTTTTAGTATTGATTTCTGCATTATTAATGTGTACATTCAAGCCCCCTGCTATAGCAAAACAGTCAAACTGAGGAAATCATTATTTAACAAAAATGATTAAATGACTAATGGGAAAAAAGAGAGGGAAATAAAATTACACATGATTTTTACAGATACTTATATAATAATAATAATAATAATATAGTGTAAAAGAAAATAATACCTTTGAAACACGTAAACTTAACATCCATTTACAGATGGTGCCAAATGGTGCCCTCTGCTGTTTATTATTGCTCTGTGCATGAAAAAAAAGTGGGGAGAACATCTAAACTCCATAAACTGCAATAGCCTATCACAAACTACCTACTTTTATATCAGTTAAAAATCTAGCCTTTGTTGTCATCTTAAAAAATGATGTGAGGATTAATAAAGAAAGTGTACTTTTTAGAGTGAAAATGACAATAACAAAAACAGTCACAATAACAAACATAGCTCTGACAAAAATGATAAATTGAATTTACAAATTTCAGTTTTTAAGGTATCTATTTATTTTATCTACATTTATTTATTTATTTTTTGCTGAAAGTTAGTCAACTCTATTTGTTTATTTAAATGTAGATAAAATAAATTGATTGCAACCACTTACCTTGAAAAATGTAGTATCATTATTTTCAGTGCATGTTTTAGCATTACAGAAAGAAAAACTCTGCTTTGAATACAAAAGGTGTTCTGGATGAGCAGCCATCCTCTGTTTTGTTTACTGAGAAAGGTGATTAAAAATAGAGATGAATGCTTGTATTGAGTGTTTTCCTCAACACAAATCAATTCTGGAAATTCTGGACAATGTAAATTTCACATTGCATTGGCTTTGTATTAATATTTTGACCACTAATATCAAAGTTTATTTATATAACATTCCAAAACATGACAAATATTAAACTAGTTCAGTTGAGCTTACCTTTCAGCAAAATATAGGCTAGATAGTCATGAAAGTAAAATACACTCAAAATAGAATTTTCCGTACTCCTCTTTCGCAGGTTTTTCCCACATGTGTGTTAAAGAAACCTCAGTAAACTGTAGGGGAAATGCATTTTCTGCTAGAATATTATGCGTTTTCTTAGATTTTCTTACAGTTTCCTAAAGTAATTCACATTAATGATGAGAATAATATCACATTTGTTGTATACCACTTTTTTTATAATAAATATTGTTTCAAATAAGCTTTACATTGACAGACAGGAAAAATAGCAGAATAAATTCTGCAGTAAAGCAGCTCAAAAATACAACAGTGTCATTGTTCATACCAAGTCTTGGTTCAGTGTGATAACTTTTTGAAGCAAATCCTGTAGACAGTTCAGCTTGATTCAGTTCAAGTAAAGAGGCTGGGCTGCCTCAGCCTCCCTGAATCCCTTTGACCATCAATTTGTTTAGGTATTTGAATATAAACAGATTTTTAACACATTGCTGTTAAAAGATGCAAACATGGAGCACTAAATCAGATTATAATAGATTTCTGCATTTATTTTTGAGGAATTTACAGGTGTACATAGAATTTGTTAACAAAACAGGATGACAGCTTGAGGTGGTTTCCAACATAGAAATATGGTTGTGAACAAGAAAGTGCTTATTATATACATTCTTCAATCTCAAACAAAAAGCATGCGTTGACTACTAATCACATAGCAAAAACAAAAAATGCATTTGTGCTCCTTTTGTCACTAGGTTAAATAAAAAGGATATTGTGCACTTGACCTCAGAAAATGCCCTTGTTTTTAATCACATCTCCTTGTGTTTACATACCAAACTATCAGCACAATTTTCATGGAGAATGTGTTTTTCTTGATAGCCTTTCCTGCCAAGTCATGTTTATATGACAAAGTGAAACTAATGACCTTTAGTGAATACAACAGCAGATTGGTACAGTAACATTAAGTTAGACATGCATTCCTAAAGGGAAAGTTCACATAAAAAGACTCACTCTCAAGCCGTTCCAAATCTGACTTTCTTTGTTCTGTGGATCACAAAATATAGAATTGGTCCAATGTTGTTTTGGACCCCGTTGGACTTTCACTGAATGCACAAAGATATTTATCATAACATAAAAAAAAATCATACAGGTTTGGAACAACATGAGGGTGAGTAAACACAATTTTTTATTTTGGGCTGAACTTCACCTTTAATTATGCTGGAAAATGTCATACTAGATCAGATGGCACTTTATAACATAAAAAAATAAATGTCAGAAACTGTCTAAAATGAAAATAACAGTGCTGGTCAAACTGATTTATCCTTCTAGTCTGCTGCAGCTATTGCTATGGCATTTCTGTGACATTATGCACATGCACAATGTGTTTTGAGTTGTGCCCTGAGTGACCGTGCCTATCTGTAGTGGCAAGCATGGCAACGACAACAGCAAATATAAGAGCAGCTGAAATCAATACAGTGAATATGAGTCCTTTATTAGCCCGCAGGTATTCCATCTTCTGGTTCACAACAGATTCCTTACATTTTTTTCTCTGAAACTGAAATGAAAATAGAACATATTATGAATCAGTACTTTTAACACAACGTCGAAAGGTGTATCAGTTTCTCCTTCCACAGTAAGACTTTGTTGATAGTTGCAATTTATAGAATACCGTGAGTAATAATGTTTATATGTTCAGTTTATACTAGCAAATAATATGACTGTCACATTAATGAACACAAACGGACATAAGTTGTTGAGACTTGAGCATTTGGGACATTAAGGAGACACTGTACTTACAGTGCGCTGGAGCTTTTCAGGCTTTTGATTGACATCTTTGAATTCTTCTGATTTATTTTCATTTTCCAGCATAGCAACTTTCACCTCTTCTGCCTCACTCTTAGCATTCTGAATATTGTCCTAAAACAGAGTTATCGACAATTTAGGGTGACATGTTTCCTTAGTGTATACAACATGCTGTATATATTTGTCTCTCTGATGCTTTTAATACATAAAAACCTATTATAAACATAACATTATTAATATTTGACCAAATACATAAAATGACATAATACAAAAGAACTACTGTAATTACATGATTAATAGAAGAGCACAGGAATAGTTTTGGATTAGCAAAGTAACTAAATTAACATCATATCAACTAAAAATGTGATCTGCTAACATCTGACAACCATAATTCCAATTTATTTGAACTTTAATGAACTAATAACGTTTTTGGTATAGTATTTGGTATAGTGTGCTTGTGCAATCATAAAAGACATCTGGATTATTATTTTGTATCAAATACAATGACATTCATATATTTTAAGTAAGGCTCAAATGTCATTTCAGGGCCACTGTATTTCTATAAATGGCATTCATATTTTGCTGCCTTAAGGTGCAAATGGTCAAATAATGCACTCTGTAATCTGTCCTGTCAGCTGATAATTTTATGCCTTTATTGCACTGATAAGCAAGTGTTTGGCCTATCCATATGAACAAAAGTGAAAGCACATTGCCATTTCAAATAATGTGCATCAGATTACCATACAATTTGGCCATAATATGTAACATAACATCTCATAATGGCATTCCAAAAAATTCTTGCTCAGCTTACTAGAATGTTAGAGAAATAAGCTATTTCTTAAACCGTATCCAAATGTCACTGAATCCTGTCATTCTTATGTTTGCATGCATAAACTCACCATACTGCTGCAGTATCGCGTTGGAGTCTGTATTTGTGCTTGCTTCTGGCGATGCAGAAAGAGTGAATGAAAACACAGGTGAAGTGAGAGCAAAGTCCGTATATGGTACGTCAAGAAAGTACGCAGCTCCTCCTTCTCACTCTACTTTAGCAGTCCTTCGTCCTTTATTTGTTTTAGTGTTTCCACTTCCACTAATCACCAGCTGATTCACTGAAACAGACCATAAATAACATGCTCATTCTCAGGAAACAGTGACAGACTATTTATTTATTTATCAGTTCAATTGAAAGGATTCCTATTCGATTTTTTTAAAGAAATCACATGTTCTCACCTCAGCCCACAATATAGTTAGAGGTACAAGTTATAGTCATTAGTCAATATCAACACTAACAAGTTTGGATACCTACAACAGCAGGTGGTATGATTTTCACTGTCGGCAAGTTATCACAGTGAATACTTATCTTACATGAACTAATCGCTACTCTGTACTACTTTCTCTTTGTTTTGTGGCATGATTATTCAAACATCATATTCGTATTCAATCTCATTATATCTGTGGAAAATGTCACAGCATAGATGAACAGAAAGCAAAGAACAAAAACAAATTCACAGAGTGAGGCAATAATAATATACTACTGTACGTGTCTTGGAGTGGATTCTTTTTTTTTTATACATGATCTTATGCCCTATTATTATTTAAAAAACTTAAGCTTTCATTCTTTTTTCATTAAAAAAACTTAATAACCAAACAATTAATAAGAAAATAGCCTACTACAACTACTAATAATGTTTTGTTTCAACAAGTGTTTTGACAAAGGTTAAGCTGCCCTAGAAAACATATGCTGTAACATTAGCTCTGTCTATACTTTTATTTGACCAACAACTTAATTTTCACCCACTATGCTGTTTGTCAAAACTAAAAAAAAGATGATTCACATTCACACTCTCTCTTGATTGTGTGTGTGTGTATTCACAAGAAATACTGTACTTTTCCTTGAATTTAGCAGTTTTTTTATTTCCAAATCCAATTATTTTTGGATCCAATGTTAACAAGTAGATTTCCTCAATTACACTATGGCATAAGGTCCAAAAATTTATTAGCAAAAATTCAGTCTTGAAATATGTATATTTATTCAGACTAAATAAAGAAACTAAAGAATAAATAAGAAAGTAAAAAAACAATAGAAGCCCAATAGAAACAGTTACAGAAATTCTAATGGTTTCCACTAAAATACCATTATGAACCATTAACTTTTTCCAGTAAAACCATTACAAAATTCCGTTTGTAGTGTGTTTTGAGCATTTTTCCAATAGGATTTAACATCCCACCAATAGAATCCATCACATACCAGTAGAAACCATTATACTTTCTAAAAGCCTACAATTTCCATTATAATCATTAAATCCATTACATTTTCTGTCGTGTTTTGGGCAGGTTCTATTGTTTTTTCCCAGCAGGTTAGCCTAAGAACTTTTAAGTTTGTGAACTTTACAATATGTTTATTTGGTTTTATACGTAACGTACACGCTCCCCTGGTAACCGTTTTGTTTGTTGTAATTTGTCTTTCTTTCTTTTCCCTTCTTATTTTTATAACATATTGTATTGTTAAAAAAGGTCGATTTCCTCAACACGGCGGTAAAACATTTGGAAGTCCTGCGAATCGATTCTTTTGAACAAATTTCGAACATAAACCAGTTTAAATCACGTCATTCCGTAATCGACCCGTCACGTGGTTCCAGAAAAGCGTGCCGTTTTTACAATATATTTTGCAATAACATAAAACAAAAAACAATTCTGTTTCATATGCACATTGATTCAATTTTCACACAACCAAGTCAACATAACACAATACCAGTTGTTTACGTTGTATTTGTATTTTTGATTAGTTTCATTAAACAGTAATTTCAATATTACAACGACGGTCGCTAGTTGGCGCAGGAGTCGCGTACACTGGCAGTAATATATCTTTGAGCCCAGTTCAGACTTGTAGATCGACCTCTGTAGAAAGTGCTTTGGCCTAAAAACACATGCACAATGTCAACAAACGGCAAGACCTCGAGAATATTACAGTTCATAGCCCCAGATGATCGCCGTCAGTTTGGAATCGAGGTAACGTTAACTGCACTGCACAAAAAGAGCTGGCTAATTTATAATGATGCATCAATTTACAACAAAACGCGCCACCAAGCAATTTCTTTATATGTGTTTATAGGAGATTTATATTAAAGTTAGTTATCTACAACGCATACGAGACAGAATTAGCAGTTTAGAACGGATAAAAACAAGATAAAGAGCTTGTTACCTCCACATGTTATGTATTTGGAGGTGGCCACAAGCTTAGACTTGACCTGACACTGGCGTAAAAATACGCATTTCAGTATTTTCAGAAGTGTCTCCTCATCCCATGATACCCTAATGATCATATATGATGATAATTCCATGATGTTTTAATATAACAAAACTAAACAATTACCAAATTCACGTGGTACTCCAAGATAACTTCCAAAAAAGCAAAAGATTTATATTTAGTCCAGAAATGTGGTATTCTTATGTCTAATGTTGTTGTACTTTTTTACATTTATTATTATAATTTGAATAATGTTAAATAAAATATATGTTATACGATATGTTAGGGGTTGGTTAAAAAATGGCTTAGCTCAGAAAATTTAGCTTTAACATGAATTAAGAAATCTTAAAACATTTTGTAGTAATTTCTTTCTCATTTTTGTTTTAGACTCCATTCCAGCGTCTGTCTTGGCAAATGCAAGACATATTAGGGGATGGAGGAGTTCTCAAAGAGGTCGTTCACGCAGGAGAAGGTCCACCTGTACCCAGCCATGCCTCTGTTTCAAGTAAATAACAGAAATGAACATGGTGGTTTTATTAAGTTCTAACCTGCTTACAATAGTCAAATAATGCACAAATAAATGGTTCATAGAATACACACACACACAACCATTCAAAAGTTTGGTGTCATGATTTTTTTTTTAAAGTCTCATATGCTAACCACTGCATTTATTTGATAAAAAATTCAATTAATAGTGTGAAATGTATACATTTTTATCTATCTATCTATATCTATCTATCTGTTTGGTGCTTAAGAAACATTTCTTATTATCAATGCTGAAAACAATTCTGGTGCTTATTTATTTATTTTTTGAAAACTGATATTTTTTTTATTTTGCATTTCTTAAATATCACGTTTAAATTTATTGCCTCCATGTTGAATAAAAGTATACATTTCCTTAAAAAAATACTTGCGATTGGTAGTGTATGTACTCTTATGTTATCGTTTATCTTTAGATTCTCATTAGACATGAACTTATTTCATCCACAGTTCATTTCTCTGGTTTCATTGAGTACTCCGATGCACCATTTGCGACAACCAGCCACCTTAAATATCCACGAATGATGAAGCTTGGTAGAGGTAGGATAGAAACTGAATTCTTCCATTAGAAGGATAATCAAGTTTCTCCTTTATAATCTCTTATTTGTCCTCCACTGAGACACATCCTAACCTCTTTCCCCATAGATGTTACTTTGTATGGCCTAGAGCTTGGTCTACTTACTATGAAGAAAGGCGAGTTTTCCCGTTTTCTTTTCAAACCCAAATATGCCTATGGGGACCTTGGATGCCCCCCGCACATACCTCCATTAGCCACAGTCCTCTATGAGGTGCAAGTCCTCGATTTCCTGGACTCTGCACAAGTGGATGAATTCATGGATTTGAGTATGGTAAGATTTTTATGCATTTAGCTTGCTCATTTTATTTGCTTGGCTGTTGTGTCAGAGATTGTAATTTCAAAATTGCTCCTCAGGAAGAGCAGAACAATGTTCCCCTGTCCACATTTCTGAATGTACTGGACACACAGCGGAGCTTTGGCAACCTCTGCTTCAATAAGAAGCGCTATGAAGATGCACGAGAGCGATACAAACAGGTTCTGTGCTTACAACTATATTGTTAGTTTCTAAGAAATGAGAGTATGTAAATGGATAGAAGAGAATGTCTACTTTATAAATATACCTACACTCCGATCAAATCAAAAGTCGAGAACTTAAAAGTTTAAGGCAATTTTGGGGTTTTCTCAATTTCTTGTATTCAAGAAAAGAATCTGGCTGCCTTAAACTTCTGAGTTTTCTCAACTTTTGATTTTTTATAGTGTAATAATAGGCTTTGCAGTAATATTCCTGTCACACTACTGTTGGCCCATGGTACAGGCCGTGACACTTTTGCAGAATCGTGAGCCGGTGGATGAAGAAGAGAAGAAGCGTCTTGAGGAAATGAAATTGCCTTTCCTACTCAACCTCTCACTCACGTATCTCAAACTGGAGAAACCCCAGAAGGCCCTTTGCTATGGTCAAAAAGTGCTGGACATCAGCCCTCAGAACACTAAAGCACTCTTCCGCTGCGGACAGGTTAGGCAACATTTCATCATTTTTATATTCTTTGTTGATAACTTTATCATAATTGTTAAAAAAAAAACATTGCTCTATAAAATCTAGGGGCTGTCAATTGAGTTAAAATTCTAATAAAATCAAGATATGCTAATAAATTAATTGAATTAATCACATTTATCACTATTTGCTTGGAAAATCGCCCAAATCTAGTGTGTTTTCAAAATATAATTTTCTTTGTTGCAGAAAGAAGGACTTAAATCTGTAGAGTTATATTCTGGGATTCTCCCACTCACACCAGTCATCCATCACTGGCCTACAGCAATCCATTTTACAGTCATTTACATAAACAGAGTGTGGTCACATCAGCATAATTTGATGGGCAAACAAAGTCTATTGTCAATAGTGAAATGATGTATCATGCACCGCTTGCACAGTAGTCGCTTTCAAAGTAAGCAGCTTTCTGTTGGACAGCGTGACAGTTTCACATGACCAATCTGAAACGGAGTAAAATCTGAGTAGGGAGCTCACTCTAACAAATTGCACAGATTCCTTTTGGAATGACTGTATTTCGCCCACAAAATGTTGGCAAACAGCAGAAAGTGTGACCTTGCTTGTTAGGGACACTTCACAAAGGATATGTTTAATTCTTACAATTTTTACTGAACAAACTAATGTAGTGTGTTTTATCATTCTTTCTTTTTTCTTTTATGCATTTATTTATTTGTTTGTTTTTATTGAGGCCTGTTTGGAGATGAACGACTATGACAAGGCACAAGATTACCTTACACTAGCTCAGGCGAAAAAACCATTCGACCCTGACATCAACACCTTGCTGAAAAAGCTTGCTCTGTAAGTTTGTCTTATTGGATAATTTTGTCAAGTTTTCCTACATGTGTTAATGTGAAAGCTAAACAAATCTACTGATGTTTTACAGCTGCTACAAGGACTATCTGGACAAAGAGAGAGAGATGTGCTCCAAGATGTTCTCAGGGTTTAAAGGAATGGAAAAGTGAAGCTTGCAGCATCGTTGGTGGCGTTTTGACCATATTTCCAACCCTCCAGATTGACCACAGGTGGGCGGTATAAACCCAACAAATTGTAATTTTGGTTTGAGTGAGTCAACATTGCCAAAAATGTTTTAATTGCTTATAGCTCACTTTTATTTTGCATTATTTTGTGCCCATATTTTATAACATGTTATGTTCTCTGTTACTGTAAGATAAGCTTTATTATGAGAGACAGTCAGGATTTTGCTATGTTGTGTTCAGTACTCTATATGGAGCATCAGGATGCCTTTCAAGTGTGTGGCTGGATTTTTAGAAGTTATATAGACTTGCTTTGACTTTGTGTTAAATTTTGAAGTTAACATGAAAACAATAAGTTGTTATGCCTTGCTCATAGTTTTGAAATTTCTTTAGATTTGTATGGAAATTAATAATACTGTATAAGATTAAACAATACTCATAAATTTAGTTCACTCCAGTAAAAAATTAAAAATGTCAGTATACAGTGTATATATATATAAAGGTTATCCTCATACAAGTCTAACACAGGCCTTGTCATTTTGTTGTGTTGTCTTGGTACAATTTACTGCCTAGATTTTCCTCCCTCTGCTAACAGAAATCGGTTGTTTGCAATCATGTGGTTCTGATGACGCGCAAAATGCAGCTGGAGGGCAGGAAGTGAATTTCCTAAATTTCAATTTAGTTTAAAATAGCTTCACTTCATAATATGATCATAATAATAATAATTAATAATTTCTTATTTACATCACGTCTATGTGCGGCGTTTAGCATTTAGTGTATTCTGACTGTCTCACGCTGAATACTTAGTCGGCAGCACTGGATTATCTATCTGTATTAATATCGTAATATAGTATTACATCTTATATGAATCATTTTTACAGATGAGTAGTATCCGACTCGGCTCTTCCCGGCCCCAGACGCCAGTTTACAAGTCACTTTGTCCTGTATTTTTCAGTCAATTTCTTGATTTTTCACCCCTTACGAACAACACATTTTCCTACACAATGAAAGCTCCTTGTGTTTTCTCGGTTTGACCGATTTGAACATCCATAAACAACGCAAAACACAGGAATTTTGCACTACTGATTCCTATGGAGAAAAATCACTTCCTGCCCTTCAGCTGCATTTCGCGCCACAGCAATGACGTCATGTGCAAACAACATATTTGCACACTTAATGCTTCCTAAAAAATGCTATTTCATTATCAAAAAATATTAAACCATGTTGTGTCTGCCCAAAAATTTCTTAACGTTTTCTTAGAACTAATTTCACTGATGGATTTCAAGTGTCCAGCAGAGTAACCACAGGTGTAGCTCATCACATTTACTATGTCAAAAAAATTCATAAATTGACATTCCACTTTTGCTCTACCTTGTTTGCCATCTAGTTATTTATTAAATGTAGCACTGTATTTTGAAAGCGACTTTGGATAAAAGCATCTGCTAAATAAAAATGTTAACGTAAACTACAAAATGTCACAATATGTTGGGAGCAGTTAACAAGAAGTTAGCAGCATAGCTTTAAATTTTTATGAAGGTTTGCACTAAATTTTTCCATGTGAATTAACTGAGCTTACCTCAGTATAGAGTTGTAAGGATGCCCTCTTTCAACAGAGCCAGGGTTTTGACCACGCTGACCTACAATATTTAAGAAAACCCCCACAAAGATTTGTAGAGTGACATTCCACTACTATTATATGTAACTGTTATGAATAGTCTTTTCTTTGACTGGATGAGCAGTTAATCTTAAAACAAACAACAGGTCTGTAAATCCTTGGACTACACATAAATTGCTCAGTTTGGTTTCTCCGTCCTTGGTAATTTTATTCCAGTGAAGTCCATCCTGTCTTGTTTTTGTTTCTTTTAAGTGTTGCTCTGCTGACATTTACCAGATGTGAAGATGTAATTATGTGTGTACAAAGTGAGGTTTATTATTCTTGACCCAGACCTGTCCAGGTTCTTTAGGTTTTCTCCTGAGCTAAGCTCTTAGTGATTGGCATTCAGTTAATTTCTCAAAACCAGGTCTTTAAAACTGCTGTTTTTCCAAAACAACATGTACAATATTTTCTAGATTTCTAATATCCTTTTAATGTTTGCCTTACGGTGAAATTCTGTCATAATTTACTCACTATTATGTTGTTATAAACATTTATTTTGTTCTACATTACACAAAATAAGATATTATGAGAATGTTTCTATTTTCTCATTCATTGAATTTCTGGGACTTCTAATTTATGAAAAAAAAAAAAACCCCTGAGATTTGGAAAATTTGGAAACATTTAAATTTAGGGACATTTGTATCTGAATCTGTTGCACGTAATGCGTAAAAGCCATTTAAAGAATATTAACTTGAAGATACATTTACATATGTCACACCATAGGACACAGTCCAATTTTTAATTGTATACAGCTACTTTTTTGAATATCTGTTGATAGAAAAACTTTTTGCTCAGTTAAAATGAACACTATGAGGCAGTAAAACTCCCAAAACTTTTATTCCTTTTCACAGAAAAGTATGATTTACAGGTACATTTTTGATTAATTTTCACACAGTTAGTTGCAGAATGTTATGTTACGACTTGAAATGATTTGCACGATTTGAAAATTGTGCTTTTGAATGTTGTCGTCACATATACAGCTTCATATATATGAGTTTTCTAGTTCAGCAGGTGTGCTCGATAGCTCACGTGATACAGCGTTGAACTTCAGTGGTAAAAAGCACTGGTTCAAATCCCATGTAAAACAGTTCGAACAAACTGCTCAAATTACATCGTAAATCAGCGAATGTTTTTATACTTTTGCATTTTTTAACACTGTTGGGTAGGTTTGGGTTTGGTGTAGGGGATATTTCCAACATGATATAACATTAATCTTTAGCGACACTGACTGGATGTTTGAATTCTGAACGGCCACAAAACGTACCTCAAGCAGCATTATAAAAACACTGCAATACATACCTGTACCAACATAATACAAACGTGCCACAGTTACGTATCAAACGTGTTCTTTAGCGCCACTCTCTGGACATTTCAATTTGAAACTGCGGCGAAACGAGCTTTAAGGTACATAATTACGGGGTTGCAGAAATGTATGTGAGGCACGTATTTCCAATGAGCCTGCTTTATAGTCACAATAAAACCGAGTTAGTGACATATACTGTACTGTACTGTAAGAATGAAGCCGGTTTAAGCATACTAAATAATTCGAGAAGTCCAGTCAGTCTGTCATTTTACAGAAACGTTAAGTTATGAAATTCTAATTGAAAATTACAAGAAGGAAAGTTAAGAAAGTTAAACATGCATGCCTGAATCATTCACCAGAACGATAATATGGATTTTATAAAGTGGATTTTTATTTCATATTGACATTCATACTGAGAGGTGAAGTATGTTATTTTATGGGAATGCAGAAATAATGCTTATTTTTAAACAGGTTTTTAAATGCACTCCTACCACTGCTTTTGCCCCATCCTCCATTGTGTAATGAAAAAGGCCATCCTTCCCTGAACTTTCAGACAGAAATTGATACTCAGATTCTTTCTCTTTGGCTACCAAGACCATAGAGTTAAATATCAGACAGTAAGAAAGTAATATTAAGATTGTGTGTGAGAGAATCGGTGGTATGTCTGGATGGTGCCCACGATTTTGCCAAGTGGAACATATTCCTGGAGCAGACTCCTGTTGGTCCTGAAATAACATTCCTATCAACCAGTTAGAGCTTAAGTCTCGGGTTTGGGCTTGAACAACATTCATATCAACCCACAGTGTCATTTCCTCCTCATTTTAGATTAATTAAAACTTAGGAATGTTATACCAAGACCACCAAGAACACATCCTAAATTCACAGTCAGCACGTGGCAACTGTGATTTTGCCAAGTAGGATGTGTTCCTGGATCATAAACCTTACTGAGATATGGGTTGGGGTGATGATTGGGTTATTAATTAAAAGGGATGAGGATCCAGGAACATCCAGTCCTTCCTGGGTTACAGGCACCTGCGTGCAAACATGAAGCAGATCCATATCTCCAAATCGAGCTGATAGCAGTTGACACAAAGACCCCAGTTGTCTGTTCTAGTCCATACATGTTTGGAGAGCTTGTATGTGAGTCTGTGTGTATTCAGTCTGATATGGATCTGAAGGATGAGCTACCTTGATAAGATGTTCTGATGGCCACCCATCACTGCAGATACTATCACAGAAAGAATTCCATTGACAAAGTCTGAATGCCACAGACCATCTTTTCTAGATAGGTTGATGCTGGAAGCAGGAACGTATGCACAGTCTCCAAGAATAAGGTTTCATACATCTTTAGCATCGTGGCAGTTGGTCTTTCACAGTCATTCAAGTGATGATAGCACTGAAAACTCGAGTCCAACAGATCCTCAGATTAACACTTGTGGAGTTCTTCCAGGCTAAGATGCACTTTAGCAGCTGTTGCATATAGTTCACTCTGGCAGTCGTGCAGACGCGTCTGAAAGGCCATAGTGTTCTACAGTGAACGGCATCCAGGTGCTCAAGTCAGTGGTCAAGTGTCAGTCGAGTCAGGGAGGAATATGTCCAGGATGGCGAAAATGGTATTAAAATCTACTGTATTCTTAAAACATTTGATTGTTTAGTACTAATGAGTATTGATTTACAGAAGATAAAAACTGTTGCTTTTTTCACACTGTAAAATGGTTTGTAATTTGGAAAAAAAAAAGACTATAGAAATGCTAAACATCATTGGTAAGTTACTTTACCATAATGAAAAATGAAAATTGCTTGGTTCATTATTGTCACTGTCAATAGGTTACAGATTAAGTTACCATCTTACTTTATTTAAATAATGTAACTGATTACATTTGATTAGTTTTGAATTACTTTCCTAAGTTACATTTCTAATACTGTTAATCATTTACAAATATTTAAACCAGACAGCATTAACCTTACAGTACTGTCAGACTGATGATACACTGGGCAACTTTAGGAAATGTTGCCATAAACGGTCAACCAGGTGAGACACAGGGCTCAATACTGATCCCTATTATCCAGATATAAATTTGTTACCCATTCTCAATTGAAAAGTCCCCAAGCAACATTGCTCCAAAAAAGTTGCTTGGAAAAATTGCTCAAAACGTTGCCCAGTGTGTCATCAGCCTCAGACTTTCAAAACCTATATTACTTTATTTAAGATTATAATATTTGAATTTTAAAGCACATCCACCACAAAGTCTTTAGCAGCACTTTTTGGTTTTCAAATTTCGAGCACTGAACGGATTTTTATCATTCGCCATGGTAAAACTTTCCGTGGCAATGTGGATTGATGTAATTTACAGACATGGTGTGCTGCATATTAAAAAAAGAGAATCAATCAAAAGCATCACAATAGCATTGTTTTACTAAACACCATTTAAATGACAGAAGGCATTCAATAACAAGCAAAGCAACAAATTAATATTATGTACCATAATAAACATTTTACAGAAAATATTCAGATGTAAACCCCTTTGTAATTGTTTTTTTTTTTTTTTATAAGTAACTTTAATTTAATCACATATTTAAAAAAAAAAAAAAAATTATAGATCCATTTATTTTGTAATTAAATTACATAGTGCCATTACATGCAACTATTCCCTGTCACTTCGTAGGAGTGAGGAGAATGTGTAATACAACAAACAGTTTTTTCACGAGTTCCCACTTCCTCATTAATAACTGATATCTAAGCATGTTTGGACTGTCCGGGGAGCAGGCAGGGAGCCCAACGGACCCCGAGCCCTAGGAGATTAACCCCTAGGAGGCGAGGGCTGGGGAGAGCCCGGCCTGGTTAAGGTGGTCTGAGTTAGGATGGAAGCGGAAACGGTTTGACTAAGCAAGCTAGGAGCTATAGTGGCAAGGAACAAAAAACTCCACTAGGGAGAAAAAAAACCTTAGTGGGGACCAGTTCTCCTCTGGCCGGAGACTGACACCCGGCTTCCGCTAGGAGGCGTGGGGGGAAGCAAAGAACGAAGATGCTAGGGAGAGGAAGTTAGCTGTATATAAAGGGCAGGATTACGATCTGATAGGGTAATTAGGTAATAGGGAGATTGGCTGCAGCTGGTTAACATTCGTACGTGCTCCTCCCGAAATTAGTTTATTTAAACATCATTCATATTCAAAACAAAGGGAACATGAAGACATTCAACACTAGATACAGGAAAAATTGGGCTTAAGTAACTGAAATAGGAGACTAATTAGGAGAACAGGTGAATCAAATGGAAGTCAATCGGAACAGGAACATCCAACTAAGGGAATAATCAAACACAAGGGAAAATTAGGTCAAGGAGCACATGAAACAAAAACACAAAACAGGTCACTAATCCTGACACTCACCAACACTGATTATTCATTTATATGTCATATTATCAAATGTATGTTTTGCTCTGTTTTGTTTAAAATAGAAAACTATGGATTACCATATCATTTATGGTTAAAAAAAGAGTAAAAGAACATTCCTAAAAAAAATGAGTTATTTTGCATTTTTAATTCAAGTTTGCATAAAAAGGAATTTCTTAACTTTTGTCAAGAAAGAGAGATTACCAATCACAATTGATTTTACTTCCTGTTCATCACTGGAAATAAAAATTGCTAACTATGTGGCAAATTATTACAATATTACAATATAGCATATACCCTGCTACAGATATCCAAACTCATGTTTCTATTTTTTTGTTTTTATTTATTTATTTGCAACTTTGCAAAGTTTGTGGGTTTGTGGGGTCCTCCTGCCCCCTTTTGCTTAAGTGGGACCGCCAAAGTACGTATACCAACAGTACTGTTATTGCTGCTAAGCTTCATGCATATAAAGCTTCCTTTTTAAAAGTGTACCTCAGCCACTCTATAATTAGTTACAGATCTCACTACATTTCCCAATGTTTTAATTCAAGCATGCTTACACAACAAAATTAGTTATTGCACAATAAATCCAATTTTTATCTTGTATGATAATATTTTGTGAGACTGGAATGTTTGGGTTATCAGGGCATGCTGGGAAGCTGTGTTGGGCACAGTAACTCCATTTAGTACTAGTTGGGCCCTCTGGGGCACTGTTTGTCCTGGCTTATAGGGCTGAGGAGGTGGTATGATGCACCATGGTTGCTACAGACAAATTGGCGCCCTTAGATGTTGAACATGAAAAGCCAAAGGGTGCATTTTTTTCGCGTCAGGACTAAATGTATGGTCAGAGTGATGCTTTCAGCCCATTACTCTTAATTTAATAGGACTGCTAAAGAAAAACATGACAAATTTGTTTTCCCTCTTGTTTAAATAAAACTTGAAGAGGACTGAATAGTCTTTGATGCATTTAGAAAAACATGCCAGCACTAAAATATATTAGGCTATATGTTATAAGTTATTTTAGTGTTATACAGTTTCATGAAATAGGCTTGTATCAAATGTGTGTTGGACAGCTAAACTCTTGGCCAGCAAAAAACCCCACAACCATCCTGCATAGTTTTAACAGGCCAATAGAGGCTATTATCTGTTGCCTCCAAATGGACACGTCGTACTGCAAAACATCAGTTTACTCAAAGCTGTATACAGTGAGCCTGTGCCTCAGGTCTATTTCCTTCATTTTGCACATTTTATGCTCTCTATTTCACAGTGATATTATTATTATTGGTCCTTAGAGTTGCAATGTTTAGAAATAGAGTCTGTTTCAAAAGAATAATTCTGGCCTATAGTATATATATGTTTGTTATATATGTTAACTTGGTGTAAAAATAGGGTAATTTAGATTTTTAAACAGTGTGATTAAGAACAGACAGTCTGTATGTTTATATAAGCTGTACTGCATTTTACATTTAACACTGAAGAATACATTGACCAATGCCTTGATTATACATTGAGAATAGTTTTTTATTAAAGATTAATTTTGTTTAATTAGAATCAAAACATCACAGAGTCATAACATTAGGTGTGGACCTCAAGAGCATGTTGTAACATTCCTTTTCTAAACTTTATTGTGTGAAGGTGGAGTCTATGTGCATGATGCCATTTTCAGATAGTGGTGAGGTATCAGTGCTATCTAAGGCTTGTACAGGCAGGAAATACAGGTTCGGATTTTTGTCCTTCTTTTACAAATATGCCATTGTGTATCACACAGAGTAATATTAACATATTACCATCAATCTAACAGTTCAGTTCATTTATATTAAATATGAGCTATAATAATAGCACATAAAGATAGAGTTGTATAATTATTAGGGCATATTTAACAACATATTTTAATCTCCTCTGGCCAGATGAAACCAGCACTTAATTTTCAGTTCAATTTCAAATGTAGATTGTGTAAAGGAATCATTTTGTGTGTGTGTCTGATTCCCGTGATCTGTCTCTGGAGCTTAACTAGGTGTCCTGGTCTCTGCTGACTATCAGCGCTCTAGACATCATCTCTTGGTGCTGATCCAGTATCTGATCTGGACATGGACTAAGAAACGGAATAAGAAAGAAACAGACTAATATTAGCGTAGATGCCATTCTTTTTACGATGTAACGAATACATTGTGTGTTATGGGGAGTGTTCTCGGTTCTGACTGATTAATGCAGACTAACAATCATTTAATAGATTTGATTTATAGAAGCACAAATAATACACAAATTGTGTGACTGTTTTAGGAGAGATGTGCTATTAATAATAATATAATAATAATAATAATAATTTGGCCTTGCAGAGAGTAAAACAGGCCAAAAGCCTTATAGACAAATGAGGTTTGATTGATTGATTGGTTTTAAAAGATTTCTTTTAAAAAAATCAAAGAATCCTGAACAAACTATATAATGATTTCCACAATAAATATTTAGCAGTTGTTTTTGATAATAATATGAAAATCAGCAAATAAGCATTAGAATGTTTTTTTAAAATACCTTCCAACAACCTAAAACAACCAGAATAGCCTAGTTATTACATCGCAGTATGCTATTAGCAACTCATCCATCATAGCCTATCATAGACTTTTGCATGCGGGCAAGGTATTCCACAGGTATTCAAAGTTTCTAAGATTTCAAAGTCTCTCATTTTAAAATCCATAGAAGAATGTAAGCTGTCAATGTTTGTTTCATTTAGCATCATAATTCGTCATGAAGCTTTACTGTAGGTTTTAAAAACAAGGCTTGATCTTGTGTAGTCCTGCCAGCCTTTGCCAAAAAACCATATGTTTTTTTTATTTGTTTTTTTTTCACTCCCCTGCATGGAGGAGAAGAATCAGCTCTATGTGAATATGAGTCCCATGTTTATGTTAGCCTAGCAGTAACTGGAACAATGGCATAACAAAACAGAGAGGAGTGTAGAGTAAGTGCGATGGGAGGTAAGATGAAGAAAAGCAAGCACCATGGTGTTGGGAAGAGAATAGGAGGAGAATAACAAATGTGGTTTTTGAGTGACAGATGATTAAGAAATTGGATTGGGATAACATTTTTAAGCTCCAAACACAACATGCTGATAGGTGGAAAGAGTGCCAAGGTCTGGAGAAACACATCACTGATTGCCATTCTGCCACATCTGACAGGTTTTCGGGGAAATGCATGGTTGAGAAGTGTAAGGTATAATCAGGGGGCTATGCGTATTTTGTCAGATTAATTAGTTCAAGGGATCAAAATATTTGAAAACAACCATTTAAAATAAGTTAAATTAATTTCTTTGCATGCTCAGTTTATTTTTGTTATTCTTTTTATAATGTATTTTTTTATAGGCATAGCAACCATTATAACTGATTAGATGTTACATTAAAAATTCTTTTCATACTTTTTGACAAGAATAAATGTTGGGAAGAAAAAGGATTTATATCCAAAATTGTGGTGTTGGTTGTCTCTTTTGTTTACCATTTTCATCCACCATATAATGAGATAGTGTATCATATGCACACACATTCATTTCATATCTTTGTTATGGCTTCTGCAAAAAGTTTGATTATTTCAAATGCCTTGCAGGAGTATAGGGTAAGTTGGTAAGTTTTTGTTGTTGTTGTTTTTTTCACAAAGATAACACTGATAGGCCTAATTTAGGATGTCAGAAGTAAAATTACAGTGACACAACTTGACACCAAATGACACCAAAATTAATAAACATGAATTCACAATATGGGGCAAAAATACCCCTTAGTAGTTACTTGTTTTTATTTTTTATATATGTTTAAAGTTCATAAATTAGTTGGGCAATGTCACACAAGCAAAATTTTTCTTCCTAAGTACTGAAATTAAACAACAGTTAAATGAACACAAATTTACAGTACAGACTGTCAGCCCAAATCCGATTGAAATCCAAATTTAGATACTTTAGATACGAACTACATAAAAACTGATTTGAAAGAGCACTTATGGACACACAAAACAATATGAATATTAATTCATCGCCAAACAGAATTCATCTGGATATGTGAAAAATTGGATTTGGAATGACAGTCTAGACTTAACATTGTAGACAAAATTTTGTTTGTTTTGTTGTTTGGATTGCTCTGTGTTATAGAACAAATATGTTGAGTGAAATTTTCAATGATCTATAAAGTTTGTATAATTTTTGAATGAATCAGCCATTCATCAAACCAGTTAAATGAGTGGTTCAGTGACTCCCTCTTTAAGACAACTATTGGCAGTTTTATTTTTTTTATTTTTAAGATCATTTCATATTTCTATATTAATTTCATGTTTCTTTATTCTGTACTTATATCTACTTAAGATGCTGCTTGGCACCTCTTGTGTGCAAAGCCATTTTTAATTGGTAAGGGGGCATGGTGCTGGTTGCATAAACGTCTTAGACTAGTGAATCTGAAAAGTAAGACTGGTTACCACTTTAACTGCTAGGTGATTTGAATTAGTTCTTAAAGGGTTAGTTTACCTAAAAATGAAAATTCTGTCATTAGTTACTCACTCTCATATTGTTTCAAACCCGTAAGATCTTTGTTCATCTTCGGAACACAAATTAAGATATTTTTGATGAAATCAGAGAGGCATCTGACCCTCCATAGACAGCATAGACAACTGAAATGATTCCAGATCCAGAAACATAGTAAAAACACCGGTAAAACAGTCCATGTGACATCAGTGCCACACTAGGAGAATACTTTTTTTTTGCACAAAAAAAACCAAACGTGACAACAGTTGATCAACTTCAGTTTTGCGACGCTAGGAGAGTACTTTTTTTGTGCAAAGAAAACAAAAATAACATCATTTAACTCCACCATACTTCTACCCTGACTTACATCTTCTGCCATTTTAGAGAGTATCACAACATGTGCGTACGCCTTCTTCTAGGCATAAACAACCACAGATTACGTACACGTGCATGCTTTCCCCCGGATGTAAACCATGCAGGCTTTTTACGTCAAATACGTTAAAGCTTGCGAATGCGCTGCGTTGTGATACTCTCCAAAATAGCAGAAGACGTAGGTCACGGGAGAAGAATGGTAGTTAAACGATGTTATTTTTGGGGTTTTTTGTGCAAAAAAAAGGTATTCTCCTAGTGTGGCACTGATGTCACATGGACTGTTTTACCGGTGTTTTTACTATGTTTCTGGATCTGGAATCATTTCAGTTGTATTGCTGTCTATGGAGGGTCAGATGGCTCTCTGATTCAGTCAAAAATATCTTAATTTGTGTTGCGAAGATGAACAAAGGTCTTATGGGCTTGGAACGACATGAGGGTGAATAATTAATGACAGAATTTTCATTTTTGGGTGAACTAACCCTTTAAGAGACAGTCGTAACACAGTGGCTATGTTTATGCAACTGATGTGAAATGTGAAGAGGTCAGCTGAACCACTGAAGAATAAGTGAATTATTATATATTATCAATATAATATGAACATAAATGTGTTAATAATTAAATGTCAGTACTTTTAGAATCCCATTTAATTTCATATATATTCACATTTTTTAAAGCTAAACAAAAAAGTTTTAATATTCAGAATGTTTTATTCCAGTATTTTTAGAAATGGAAGATTCTTGATAGAGTAATAAAAGAAAGTTTACACAATTTCCTTTTATTGGACTGAACAGACTAAAACCGTATTATTCCCCATTCAAACTATGAAGGTTACAGGGAAATATGAAATATTGCTCCCATACTTGCTGACACCTCACCCCCTCGACCCTGGCTATAGTGAATACCCGAGTCCTTCCAGCCAACACAGTCAAGGTACTGGCACGTATCAGCAGTATGTCAAAGTCTGTCTGCATATACACCACCAGTCTTGTGAACTTAAGCCAGTGAGATGACACCTGATTCCTGTTGCCATCCACACCGTATTAATAGGACTTGTTAGGTGTCTGTGACTTGCTGGAAACCCAGGCGGGGGGAGGCTGGTATAGGTGTGTTAGGCTGTCCAATTTATTTTAATCTACTGGTTAAAGATACTCACTGAAAACCTTGCCATACTTGCCACTTAACTATATCCTCTACGTACAACCTGGAAATTCCTGCAATATTCTATCATCAAACAGCTGCTTTTTCGTTTGTGCTTATGGTTTAGTAATAATGTTCATATATTTTTAAACATGGCTTATGTGTCCAAATACCTTATGGGGCCTGTAAAGTGTCCTGTGAGGGTATATAAGCCTAAACTATAAAAAAATGAAATGCATAGAACCTGATTCATAATTTCATAACCCTCTGTGGGCCATAGTGTTGTTTTCTATCATTCGACTGTGAGTGTGTGTGTGTGTGTGTGTGTGTGAATATTCTATATAGCCTAAGTCCTTTTTTGTACATGTCATTTTTTATGGCATGTCCATTCGAGACTTTAATGCTGCAAAGTGAGCACAACACATTCAGCCATTATTTTTCTGAAAGTATTCGCTTTCCTTGGCATCCTCTGTTGTTCTCATAGTTTGGACGGGACTGGATAGTTCTGCCGACTGCCAGAAAGACTGTGCTCAAATAAGAGTTGTGTGAAGACATAAGGCCTTTCCTGCCTCAGGCTGATGGTTAGATTAGGAATAGCTATTCATGATCATACTGCACTCATACACAAACAGAATGAGATCACTCATGTCTGGATCATTCTAATTCAGATTTATTCAGGATAAAGAATGGTTATACTTAAGAATTAGTGGATATTATCCTAGTGGCCCTGCTCTCTGCTTTTATAATTTATAATGTTGTTTACTGTACTGTTAATTGATATTGATAAAAATATTGCTTTCATGCCAGTTTAAGTGAGCAAATAAATAAATGTGCCCTTTATCTTTGTAAGCTGCAAAAGACATAATAAAGAATAATAATGAAGAATTAAAAAGATGGTAACCCCACATGACATGTGAAATCAATGTAGAAAAATAAAAAGATTTAAAATATAGGTTACACTTTATTTCGATAGTCCATTTAGACATTCTACTAACTATAAGTAACTTTGTAACTACATGTCAACTACATGTCAACTAATTCTCATTAATTCACAACTACATGTCTACTAGTAGTCAGATTAGACTGTCAGGGATAGGTTTAGGGTTAGCAGAATAAGTTGACATATACTTGCAAAGTTTCTGATAGTCAGTATGTAGTATGTTGTGGACTCATCAAAATAAAGTGTTAGGAGATATTAAGCAGACAGTCTACTAATACTCTAATGACTGCTAGTTGACATGTAGTTGCAAAGTTAATTACTGTTAGTAGAATATCTAAAGTGGACTATCGAAATAAAGTGTTACCAAAAAATAAAATTAAGTCATATTTTATGTTAGCAAAATTGCCTGAATCAGACTGACACACCGCATTGTACATAAACTGATTTTTATAGTGAGTACTGACTGTTTGCATCCCAGTCACTAATAGTTTTGGAGTCCCCATAAAGTTTGGCACATTTTTTCTTCCTTTACTTGTGGCTGTGACATTTTGGTATCCTTTGTCCTAATTAGCTTTCTAAGATGCTTTTACAAAATCTGCTAAATAGCATGTTCGTGGTTCACAGAAAAGCAGTTTTAATGGCTGCATTTGTATCTCTGACTGATTGCCCTTGTAGATGTGATTGCTCTGCTTTTATTTTTTGCTCCATTCATTGAGCATGAAGAATAGGTTCTTTCATGGCAGACTTGTGGTCATGGACATGGAAAGCAGTGCTTAAACAGCTCTCAGCCAAAACAAAAACTGCCGCCAAAAGGAATCCCATTTCATTTATATGAGCAGGAAATTGACGAGAAAACCAGGGAACTGATACTCTGTATTGCAGGAACATGTCCAGTGCATCTGCATCCTGAGTAACGGGCTGAGAGCTAAGGTTAGGGATAACAAATTCCCACACTAAGACTCTAGAGGCACTCTTCTTCTCTTCTGTTTAGCATGAGAATGGTAGAGATATGGGCCATGTCACAGGTGGTGCTTTCCCTACCGTACACCCCAGAAACACATCAGCAGGCACTAATGGTGAAGTGAAAGCCTCCTTGGCCTCGAATGGACTGGAGGATGAACCTGTGGAATTGTGTTTGGGAGTAGAAAAGGGTTTGTTTGGGAATGGCATTGGTGTCACTGCACACAAACAAAAGAATAGAAAACAGAGGGTTTTGAGGGTACAAGGAAATCTGAGATGCATTTATCCATCCATTCTCCAAAGTATTTATGCTATTTTGCAGGGATGCTGGAATAATTATTTTATTTATTTAAAAGTACTATGGGAATGAAACATTAAATGTGCATGCATTTGAAACTACTAGGAAAAAGTGTATATGACCTTGAATACATAATGAAAAAACGTAATATTGGAATACTTCATATTTTACACACACACACACAAATGTCTAATATTGTGTTGTCATACAGAGTGAATTACAGCTTGATTTTAATGGATTTGTTATAGTAGTAGATATCTTATTAACATTGCATTACAGTAAGCTATTATGTAATATTGCATTTCACCATTTTAATAATTCCTAAGTAGTTCAAATGAAGCATTTAAATGTAGTTTTAAGTGTCATATAATGCAATGCAGTGACCAGAAAAACAGTCATAAGTAGCACAGGTATATTTGTAGCAATGAACAACGACTGTACATACATTGATTATTAGTTGTCAAATTTATTGACTATTCTTTTATGTCAAAAATCATTAGGATATTAAGAAAAGGTGAAGTTCCATGAAGATATTTAGTAAATTTATATCAAAATATACCAGAACTTAATTTTTGATTAAGAATATGCATTTCTAAGAGCTGTATTTTTTCATTTTTTAACATGACAGCAGTAGGCTATAATAACAAAAACCACCTCATGTTATGTGAGACACACTTCAACACTTGGAACTTGGAACTTAAGAAAACAAGCAAACGAACAAAATGACTATTTTACACATTTTAACCTGATATCTTGAAGTGAAATAAAGAGTATCCCCATAACTTCCTTCACAGGAATGAGAAAATATTTCACTGCAGTTACTTTTTTCCTACATGTCAACTGTCCGTTTTGCAGTAACGTTCAGTGACTGTAACAGAACCGGCGCCTTCTCAATTATTTCAACACATTTTTCTAGTAAACAAACGCAGCTCTGTTCTGCACGAGCACGCTGTGATCCTGTCTGTGACAAGGAATGACTGTGTTTTTATAGTATCGTGGAGGAGGTGGAGTGTGAGGAGGAGCTTGTCAGACTGTCACCGATCAAGAGCCCGTTTTTAAGAGCACAACGAGAAGTGAACGTGAAGCGCAATGTTTCCATGCGTGGAGCCGCATAACATCGGAAGATTTCACGGATGGACACTTTCAGCCCGTCCTGCTTTGTTACTGAAAGTTTATTGTCGCGGATGTGAACGGGAACGGTGAATTGAGCGAAACACTTTTGAAAAGAGCGTGTTGTAAAGGGCTTTAAAGTTTGAAATACTGTGCCGGTGCACGAGATGTTAGTTTTGACATCCGTTATTGATTGTTCGGATTAATCGCGTGGACTGACTGTCTTTCATTGTTCTTCCTTTACATTTAGACGTTTTGGATGTATTTAAAACTGAATCGCAATGGATTTGTTGACAGTGACATGACAATGATGATAATTTTTCTTCAAAACAACTGAGGATTCAGTGTCAGTTACTGTATGATGAAGCATGAATTGAATTTCTGTTGTAAACAAAACAAGACAAATATCGTCTGCATGGCATTGGATGTACTAATCATTTTAAGACTTTCTTGAGGTTATCACAATGATCCATTGCATACAGATTGTGATTGTACTTTTCCAGTTAATGATTGCTGGATCTACACTGGAGATCGGAGCATATGATTTGGAGCGCGGCCGTCCGTCAAAATGTGAGCCCATCACCATTCCCATGTGCCAGGGAATTGGCTACAACATGACACGGATGCCCAACTTTATGAATTATGAAAGCCAAGAGGAAGCTAGCATTAAACTGAATGAATTTGCTCCTCTGGTGAAGTACGGATGTGATGTTCATTTGCGATTTTTCCTGTGCTCTCTGTATGTGCCAATGTGTGCCGATCAAGTGTCCACCACTATCCCAGCATGCCGTCCTATGTGTGAACAGGCAAGACAGAGGTGTTCACCCATAATGGAACAGTTCAGTTTCAGATGGCCGGACTCATTGGATTGCTCAAAGCTGCCGACCAACAATGACCCGAACGCATTGTGCATCGAAGCTCCCGAAAATGACACTCAGCCTGAGACTAAGAAAGGTGAAGGAATGCTGCCAGTGCTTCCGAGGTCCAGGGAACCCACAGCAGGGAGTGGACGTACCTCAAGCAGCTTCCGTTCCTGTGATAACCCTGAGAAGTTCCAGTACGTGGACAAGAGCGAGTCATGCGCGCCGCGTTGCACTCCTACGGTGGATGTCTACTGGTCTAGGCAAGATAAGGACTTTGCATTCATTTGGATGGTGGTGTGGTCAACGCTTTGCTTTGTTTCTACAGCATTCACAGTTCTTACCTTCCTCCTGGACCCCCAGCGCTTCCAGTACCCCGAACGTCCCATCATTTTCCTCTCCATGTGTTACAACGTCTACTCGGTGGCCTTCATCATCCGTTCGGTGGCTGGGGCTGAGAATATTGCTTGCGATCGGGAAAACGGAGAGCTATACATCATCCGTGAGGGTTTGGAGAGCACAGGGTGCACCATAGTCTTTCTCATCCTCTACTACTTTGGCATGGCCAGCTCCATATGGTGGGTCATCCTCACCCTCACCTGGTTTCTTGCAGCAGGACGAAAATGGGGCCATGAGGCTATTGAGGCGCACAGTAGCTACTTCCATATGGCCGCCTGGGGCATTCCAGCGGTGAAGACCATAGTCATCCTCACTATGAGGAAGGTGGCTGGGGACGAGTTGACGGGATTGTGTTATGTGGGCAGCATGGACAGTAATGCTCTCGCTTTCTTTGTCTTGATTCCTCTATCCTGTTATCTCATTGTTGGAACTTCTTTCATCCTTACGGGGTTCGTAGCGCTCTTTCACATCCGCAAAATCATGAAAACCGGTGGCACCAACACAGAAAAACTGGAGAAGCTCATGGTTAAGATTGGAGTCTTTTCCATTCTCTACACAGTGCCTGCTACTATTGTCATCATATGCTATTTCTATGAAAGGCTCAATATGGAATACTGGAAGTTCAAAGCTCTTGAAAACAAGTGCATGTCCTTTCCTGGTCGCAGAAACGAGGACTGCACCTTGGACTCGTCAGTTCCCACAGTGGCTGTGTTCATGCTGAAAATTTTCATGTCATTAGTGGTGGGCATCACTAGTGGGGTTTGGGTATGGAGCTCAAAGACACTACAGACCTGGCAGGGGTTGTGCAACAGGAGGTTGGCCGTGCAAACGAACCGCAAGCCCTGCTCCAGTGTCAGCTGCAGCAGCTCCCACTGTCATTACAAAGCACCGGCTGTGACACTTCACATGAATAAAACAGACATGCATACAGACAGTCCCACACATGTTTGAGACTAAAGGCCTCTTCTATGGAGCCATGCACAGACTTTTGAGGCCCGTATCATGATGAAATGCTCAGGTTCGAATACAGATCACGGTAATAGTCACAACATTTGTCAGGGGTGGTATTTCCTTGACATAGCAGAGGTCACTTCAATAAGGGAAGGTTTGTTGTATGGAATGAATGCAGCAAATTACAGAATACTTTATTTATTGTGGATATTTAAGTATTGGTGGTTGTATAGTTTTTTACTGTATGTGCTGTACTGTATATAAGGAAGAGTTTTAAATAATTTTACAGTATGTTATATTTTTCTTAAAAGAGGAGCAATAAAGCATTTATTATGATGTATTTTCTCTGTTAAAGTTTTTAAAATTAGTTTATTTAGTAATAAAGGTTCTATAGTTTTACTATGCAAAATGTTGAACTGTACAAATTGTTTTCTTCTGTTTTTTTTTTTGTTTTTTTTTTACATTTTTTAATTAAAATGGATTTTAAATGCTAGAATAAAGTACATTTTTTTTTACAAAGTTTATTAAAGCTTAGTATATTTTTCTATACACTGAAAATTAAATAACTTTATTAAGGTTATAAGAAGAAAAATATGCTTAGTGTCTTATTATTTCAAACTCTAATTGAATACTGCATTCAGTGTGATTTAATTAAGAATATAAAGTTCTGAAAAAGTAGTCATCAGAATTCTAAGTCTAATACTTCTCTGTTAACACATCTGCTTATCACCAAATGTAAATTAACTGATTATGCTACAACTGCATCCATTTATATTTACAGCTATCAATTCCACTTATAAAACCACACCATTTCTAACCAAGTCAACTTGCATTAAAGTACAAAGTCGCAGTCAGCCGAGAATGATGCTGCTTTAAATTTATGAGAAATTAAACAGGTTTCTTTAGCCTAATTCCTTTAACCTTACATAAATTCTGTTGTTTTGTTTTTTTTCATATTTTTTGTGTGTTCTAAATGCACAATTCTGTGGTTATAGGAGATCATAAGCTGATAAAGAGGAGATATGTTTATAGTTCTGTACATAACTCATATCAGATACACATTTTACACTGATTTTCTCTGTCTTATATTTGACATAATATGTGTTTGCTCTTTTCATAAAAGCTGTTTTTTTTTTTGCAACCTTAAATGATAAGCTACAATCAGTTTGTTAGACAAAGAATATGAAATTATTTTAGGAATTGTATTTCTTTACTTTTTAATTTCCAAACAGTTTAAATATAAAATGCAATGGTACATAGTATATTTGATTAAAATATACCTAGAATAATTATTTTATCTTCTTTTGTTTATCTTTTGCACTTTTCCTGTGCCTGTGTAGATATAGTCCATTGGTTTGGCAGGTCTCAGGCGTTTGAGCTTACACTGCTGTTACATTTGGTAATAAAATAAGGCATGTTTATCTTGGAGCTTGTAGCCTAAACTTAACAGTGCATTAACCACATGTAGCAGTCTAACACATGGCTGTTTTCAGTTTGCAGGTTTACAGTGCAGTAGCATTTGTAAACAGTAATGTCTTAAGACAAACCAGAGCCTGCTGCATCAGCCAGCAGACTAGGAAAAACTGAATGAAATGTTAATATACTGGAAGATGAATGTTTAATTCCTGTTAAATATTACCAAGACATTACTCATTTGGCAACATAGACGGTAAAAGCTGTGCTGTTGTTAAAAAAACACAAACATAATTCTGCACTATGGATTTATTAGCATTTAATAAGATTATGGAATACTTTGAGTTTGAGCTTTTTTAACACTCTGACACATTTATTCATTTAGCACTTTTTTTTCATGTAAGTGACATTGCAAACACACAAGGAAAATTGAAAAACATCACAAGATTTTTTTTTTGAGAGGAAACAATATTTGTTGTTCTGTGCATAATTTCAGGTCTACAGCATAAGAAAGAACAGTACATAGGATATTAGAACTGAGTTGATAATAGCTCTTAAATTCTTTGCGATTACAACTGATTTTAAGTGATCTGATTGTGTAGTGTAGTTGTTTGGTAATATATAGCATTCTATGTTTCATTATGAACTATCCATAAATGTATCGGTAAAACATAATAAAGGGTTATGCATATCCATAAAAATTATCATGCACAGAAAACAAAAAACAAAATAAAAACAAAAACACAGGAATTTACAGAAACACTGATATTACTAAGTTATAATACTGAATAACTGTTTTTAAATTACCATTAAGAAGTTCAGGGTCTGTATGTTTTCAAATATTTTTGGATATTTTATATCAAAAACACACAAAGCTGCATTTATTTGATCAAAAATACAGTAAAACAATAACATATTATACAATAACAATAACAAACATAACAATTACATAAAACAATATTATTACAAATTAATATACCTGTTTGCTATAGTAATATATTTCCAAATGTAATCTATTCCTGTATTAACAAAACTGAATGTCTGAAATGAAATCTGATATGCTGGTTTTATTTTAAAGAGCTTTTCATATT
Source organism: Enteromius mattozi (assembly GCA_032359235.1). NCBI lineage: Eukaryota > Metazoa > Chordata > Actinopteri > Cypriniformes > Cyprinidae > Enteromius > Enteromius mattozi. Next base: position 19,131,212 of record JAUMHE010000048.1, on the reverse strand, counting down.
ATTATAAGCACTGAAAAAGTTAATTAACTTTGTTGATTAATTATAAATATAATCTATTTAATTATTTAATTTAACATCACATTATATTAAATACTATTTATATTAAATGCAACATTTATTGTATTTATGCATTATATTTATTATACTTAATTTTCAATAATTAAATAAATTTAATACATTAAATAACAGTACTTTAGTTCCCAGAGTGCTCTTGTTTACCTTAAATCTTGATAAAAATAGAAACATAAAAATGTTTTCAGTAATTTCAGTAATGTAGCGTCAGCGCATTGATAGAATTTTAGTTTTTCTTTTTTACTGGTATACAAACAGACCTCTGTGTTTCCTAATGTTTTGAGCCTTGAAAAGTGTGTGTTCGCAGTCCTATAACAGCAGAACTGAACCAATATTACAGCTAATGTTCTCAATTCCCTGTCAAGGCCCATGGAACCACTGCTCAAATACACACGAAGGCCATTTTTGTTATGTAGAATCTGCCAAGATCAACTCTGTATACATAAATGTTCTTGAAGTAGTTGTACGACACCACCACATTTATGCCGAAAAAGCTTTCCGTTTAAACAGCAACACAGTTCATTATTTTGCCCATCAAAACCCAGGGCATAAAGGCTCCATTGTACACCTTGATGTTTAAGGTTTTTAGTTCTATTTTAGGCAAAGCACAGTCAAAAGAAACCCTTTTTGCCATTTGAGTCCATTATCAAGTGAATGTTAATGGGCTTGTAAGTGAGCTTGAGAATGGACAAGATAGAATAGCCTTGTAATTGTCTGCTAGTTTGGAGGAGAAGCTATGTGTCTGGTAAAGGGAGGATCATTAAAGCATCTGGGACTTTCCCTCCTCTTAAAGAAGCCAGCGGAATCGAGAACAAGAATAAAGGAGTGGTGCTCATTACTCTCTACCCCATGGGTAGTATCCCATTCCTCATCATTTGATGTGGAAATGAGGCTATGGTAAAAGACCATTGAGAAGCTGTTGTCACCAAAAGGACTTTTCACCGAAATGCTTGAATCTCAGCCGTGAGTGTTATCCACACAGCAATGTCCCACCTGTCCAACGGCTATGCCTTTCGCTTGTGTAAAACACACACACACTTACACTCGCACTCGTTCTCTATTTGCTTTTGATAAACAGTTGACATTGGACTTAAAACTGTACAATTTGTCAGGGTTTTCATATTAGCTGGGCTGGTAATAGTTGACATTCAAAAGAAATATACTTACTTACTGTAAGTAAGGTACAGTAGTTAAGTGCAGTGTTAATTAACTACAGTATAGTCGTAACAGTAATTATGCATAATTACATGCAACTAACCCTAAACCAAACCCTAATTCTAAACCTATATGTGACCCTGGACCTCAAAACCAATAGTTAACAACACAGTGTACAGTTCAAAATGACTGAATTTTATTTTATGCCAAAAATGATTAGGATATTAATTAAAGATAATGTTCCATGAAGATATTTTGCCAATTTCCTACCATAAATATATCAAAACTTAATTTTTAATTAGTAATATGCATTGATAAGAACTTCATTTGGTCAACTTTAAAGGGGATTTTCTACATAATTCGATTTTTTTGTACCCTCAGATTCTTTTCTAAATTGTGTCTCAGCCAAATATTGTCTTATCCTAACAAACTATACATCAATGGAAAGCTCATATTCAGTATAAATTGCAATTTTAAAAAATTCACCCTTATTACTGGTTTTGTGGCCCAGGATCACATATGTATTTATTGTTAATTAATCAATACTTAATTGTATAATTACACCATAAGAAGTGTAACCTAAATAATTTCTAAATTATGTTATTGCCTTAGAAAATCAGCGCAATTCTTTAAAGCGTGATCATTATAACATAAAGATTTAAAATGTAGAAAAGTGAGATTTTTTTGCTTGCAGATGGCATTTTGATAATGCTAATTATTTTTTAAAAGTGTAATAATCTTTTTAGACTATGTACTGCTTTTTTAAATAATTATGAGATGAATTACACTCACTTACTGTATACAAAGGTCAATAAAGGAGTTTCTCTTTGATAAATGTATGAGTTTTTTTATATGATTCTGTTATCACATTCTTTGGTTAGGAAAGAGCTTGCAGAAGATTTACACCACAGCGATCTGGATAACATCACAGCAGTTCAAAACAAATGACCTGACAGTAAGGAGGACATTCCTGCAGAATTCAGAAAACAGTGTTACGTACTGTCTAGCAACCATTTATGGATCATTGATCCACATTTTTCTCTTCATTTGAATACATATTCAATCTATCTTTTTTCTTGTGGGTTTCTGTGTTATGACCTACTGTTGATTTCATCTCAGTCATAGAAAGCAAACAAACTGGATTTGAGAGAATGATCGAGTCAGTGAGAAGCAGCCAACCTGAACCAAAAGTAAAATTACCTTAAAGTGAGATCATACATTTTCACATTAAACCCAGGAAGAGGTATGCTAGTATAATTTGTGAGGAGTAGCTTTTTATTATCATGCTTTTCATGTCAAATGGAATTACAATTTGCCTTGTTTGGTTGACAGCTTCAGTACAAGGCATTTCTTCAAATCTAAACTGCTCTTCTTGCAGGTGGAACCATGAGAGGAATTTGTGTAGCTTCAGGGTTTTGCAATCACCTACTTTCATAGAGTATGTTTTGCACACACATTGCGTACAATGGAAAGTAATAAGTATCACACTGAGTGGTGTGATGGTTAGAAATTATGTGTCCAATTGTAGGACCAAAGTTGAAAATGTAGTTTTGAACGTGGCGCAATTCTCAGTTTTATGGGTTGGTTCTGGAGTGTTGTGAAGGATACAGCAGATTGCACACTTCACTGGAATTGATTGCTCCATCGTTACAACCTCAGGTCTTTTGTGTGCCTTTGTGTCATTTATGTTTAATACAAACCCTAAATCACATTGAAAAGAGTAGTTTTCAAATACTTCACAGTGCTAGTTCATATAGCTTCTGAACCTGGTTAAATATAAATTTTATTTATGAACTATAAGTAAATCTTATATATATATATATATATATTTTTTTATGGAAGTACTTTAAAATAAACTGAACATACTTAGTAAGATTCTGAAAATTGCATTAATTTTATTGGTTGCATGTTTATTATTTTGTTGTTTTATAGATTTCGTCACAGTTACAATTCACAGACAGACAGGCGTCAGTGAAAAAATGTTTAAAGACTGCATGGACAAAAGAAAATATAGCAGTTTTTACTTTAAGGCTGAAAATGTATAGTGTGTACTCTTGTAAATGGGAGTAAACCCATGGGAAAGTAAAAGTGCCTAATTAGTAACATTAGCAAAACATGGTTTTTATATGGATCTCTGTTTACAACGAAAGCTCATAAACAGGCGTCCCATGGCAGTTGTGTCAGTCCGCTTGTGATTAGCGAGATGAGACACACTAGTCCAATAAAGTGGGAAACCCCCAACTGGGGCATATGCTAATGGTTACCCCCCCTAAAACTAGTGAACTAGGTACACTGGCACCTCACACTGGTTTCCCTGGAGCACTTCGGACTGGATGGCGTCACCAAAGACTGGCACAAGACATACACATGCACATGCAAACAGTGACTCGGGCTGCTTATTTTCCCTGACTTGGCAAGTCCACTTGCCTTGCCAGTTCAGGAAGAGGCAATTGGATATTAAATTGTCTCAAAATGAGGCAGGCTGGTCATTTTTTGTAGGGCCCAATAGGACTGTGAAATTTTGTTCTCTTGGCTTAATTTGCCATCTTCTAAAATTACATTTTCCATGATTATTCTGCAGAACAATGATGAATAGCAATAACCTTCAGTGCTGTCCATTGTAAAAGTTTTTTTAAAAATGCATGCAATATATGTATTACCAATCTAATGTAAATTAAATGTAATTTTCTCACAGTGAACTCCAAACTTGCAGAACATGCTATAATTATGAAAAGAAAAATTCTTAAGATAAAGGCTTAAATTAGGTGAATAAACACTAAAGTATTCTGTTTTGAGGGCATTGGCTGTTTAATTTAACGTAAGGTGGGTCAGCCCTGCCATGTCAAATTTCTTTATTTGCATATGCAAATTGTAACGTCCTATTGTAACGGTGTGGTATGCGCGCAGGCAACAGGCTGAGACACAGGGGTTGCGGTGAAACATGAACTTTACTTAAAGACTTCCAAAGACAAAGACTCATACATTCACACCTACATAACAAGATA
>JAUMHE010000048.1:19094311-19116800 GCA_032359235.1 Enteromius mattozi | reverse complement strand
TGCAGACGACATGACCACAAACTTGAAAATAAAATACAAAAGATGTTCTTAACAGTTTTAGTCAGTTTTCCTCAATATGTTCATGTTAGCTCACGCTTATGTTAACGTACATCTGTCAGTGAATTTAGGGACCGTCTGTAAAGTTACATACTTCATCGGTACCCACGTTTCTAAATTTACTTCGCTTACCTCAGTATTTCACCTTAATTCGCTGTTAAAGTTAAATGACGACTGGCCAGACAATCTAACTTGCATTAAAGCGCAGGAAGACCTACAAACGTGTTTCTCAGTTTACCTAGAGTTTATTTCGACTAGCGTAGGTGACCTCGACTTACTCAACATTCGATGTTGTCAGTGTTTTGGCGGTATTCTGGCCGTAAGTCAGAAAAACTCCCGACATGAAAAACAAAACTTTTGCATAAAACAGAAATAATACCTTTATGTTAAGTTAACGGTGCAACATCTCTTTCGTCTGCCGCCACTTCAAAAAAATACAAAATAAATTATCCCTTGGCCATTGGTCAGTTTTTCGCGAGCAAGTAAATTTACAGTAGTGTACTGTACAGTAGTGAAAAAAATACAGTAGTGACCATATATTTCCCATAATCCTCTGCTGTTTACAGTAAAATACTGTTCAAATTACAGAAATCGGTTACAGTGTATGTTTATACAAAAGATTCTGAAGGGGATGTTGGATGGCGTCGCAATGGGAACATGAAAAGATTATTCTAAAAGCAACTCATGTAAACAACTTAATCATAATATTCAAAATAAGCTAAACAATTAGATTACTGTTGTCCATGTAAATGTAATCAATGATGGCATGACCTACAAATGAACGTGCCCATTCAGTGCTGGCCTGCCTGAATTAATTTAGAGGTAAGACAATGGTCCAGCTGAAACAATTTCTAAAACAGTGTTTAATTGGAGTCGTGATTTCCTCCTGCAAGAGAAGTTGAATCAGAGGGCACATGCCCTCATGGACACATCCCTGCTTGGGATCTCTCTGTGCTCCTTACTGGATTACAGAGAGCCCCCTTTGAGCCCCTTGAGTCAGTTGAGCTTAATACCTCCCACTTCCATCAAGAGTACCTGCAGGCATTTTCAGTCAACGGAACGTGTCTTAAGTTTGGCCTAGCTGATTCTCTTGTAATACTGAGACCCTGATTGGGATATGTGCCCAAAATTCCCACCACTGCTTTTCAGTATCAGGTGGTAAACTTGCAAGCACTGCCCTTGATGGAGACAGACAGACCTTGCATTGCTGTGTAACGTGTGTTAACATTGAAGTGCTTGGGTAATTAATTTTTCCACAGTTAGTTTCCCCTTTCTGGGGTCCCATGTCATTTCTAGCTGTTCTATCCCTAGAAACTACTGCAGTGGACCTTCTATATGTTGTACTGTTCTCCAACAGTCATGCGTTGTGATTGCATCTGTCTTGGCATGCTCACTTGCCAGCACCTGCATCACTAATCCTTGTAAACACAGTTCTTGGTTGTGCCACTTTCCATAGGGACCCAATAATGTAAGTGTTGACGTAATATTAAACGTGACTGACTGAAAGAGACTGTCATGGTTACGTATGTAACCCTCATTGCCTAAAAGAGGGAACAGAAACAGTATGTCTCTTGTGCCACAACCTTGAAATACCTCTGGCTGGGACCCATTCTTGGCTCCTCAAGCACAAATCGGAATGACTGAATGTATGCCGCCCTTATGTATACCTTTGTTTGGGGAGTGGCTCATTGGACATTTTTCATACTTCTCAGAGGTGATTGGGCTCCCAAGTAAGACCATATAACATTAGTGCCTCTGTTCCCTCCTTTAGGAAGTGAGGGTTACATATGTAGCCAAGACATTTTCAAAACGCTCTAATTTTATTGCAATTGTAGATCTCACACAAATTTTGCAAACAATGACAACAAAACAGACAGCTACACAGAACAGAAGTCACAAGAGCTTGACCAAAGCTTTCCGCCATTGTTGCATATAAAGGCACAAAGGAAACAAGATCTTTACTTGGCAGGCAGCCTACACAGTGTTTTAATCTTCTCTTTGACAACACATTACCAGACATACAAACACACTCTCTCTCCCCACCAGACCACTGAGAGTAAGACATGGCCCTCTGGTATTGTGTGACAAGCCACCATATGTGAGCGTACATTGACAAAAATAGGATTAAGTCACCCAGAGGGTCATATGCCATTCAGAGTGAAGAATTGCTTGCTTGCTAGGCAGGGATTAAAGATATCCTTTGAGGCTTGGAGAATAAGAGGCTATGCCTTAGAGTTATGCCCAAGAGGACTGACATAATTACAGTAATAGCATTAAAGGAATACTTTATCCAAGAATAAACAATTTGTCATCATTTACTTCCCTCATTTTTTTCCCTTAGTTATTTGACAGACTGCTCTTTTACATATAATGTGTATAATATAAGTGGATGGTAACCAAGAATTTCAAATTGTGCGGTCTATTTCAATCTTTTAAAGCCTAGTGGGAAATATAGTCAGTGTGAAAATAATATTCACCCTATTCACCCTCTCTGACATCATACTTTTTAATCAAAATAAAAAGTTCATCTGCTTCCATTTTTGAGTGCAATGCCCACACTTCATTGTTATGTGCATGCCAGGCTCCACTGCACTTATCACTCATCATTGCCCCAATTCACTCCACTATAAAGATCACATTAACCTTTCATTCAGTGTCTGACCTCATTTGGAATACAGGCTTATTTGCCCGAATCCTAGACTTCTCATTCAATTTCCTGTGATCTTCTAATATCTATGGTGTTTTCTCTTACGAATCTCCAGTGATCTCCAGTGTCTTCTCCTATGACTCTCCAACAATGTCCAATATCTTTTCTTTTGTATATATCCCTGTCTAACACATGTGTTGCCTCTGTGGCCTCCACTACTAATGTCATCCTCTTCAGTCATCATCTGCACTTACAAGGACTCGGATGTTATACAAGGACTGTCTTCTTCATTTAATTTTACCTGAATCTACATTAATCATCAGGTTTTTTTTTTTATAGCATATTCTATAAACTGCTGTGGTTCACTTACCTCCATGAGTCAGCACTATCCTTACAATTATATTAACGAAATAAATGTATGTATTAAAATGAAATGTCGTTATTACAAATGTGTACTACATACATGGCACATCAGTTTCAACATGAAATATTAGTTACCACAAATGCTTGTCAGTACGTTCTGCAGTAACATTACAAAGACATTTAACTAATTGTAACTATTATAAATTCTACTTTTATACCAAAACTATCAATTTAATTCCAATACTAATAATGGTAATAGTAGCCTACTAGCATTATTAATAATCATTTTCTTAAGAGTCTGGGAATTGTACTTTCTGTGGCATGAATTCAGTTGAGAGTTCCTGACTTTTAGTTGGCACAGACTCGGCTGTGGCCTTGAATGCCAGCACACTCCAGCGCCTCTGGAAAACTCTACAGTGGGTTTCCGTGCCTCAAGTCAAATCTGAATCCGAATGGATCTCTACATACAGAAGCTGTTTGTCTCAAACTTTGCCTGAACCAGATGTACTGTAACTGAAAGTAGGTTTAATCTGAACTATGCAGCCGCAAAAACACATTTTCATCCATGTATTTACTTTCCTTAATGGATCCCTGTAACTGACCCAGAGACGTTTATTTGCAAAGCTGATTTGTGGAAACAGGAATGCATTCCTTGCAGACATCAATATTTGCTTTTTGATTATCCCCTTTTTGATAGCTGGAGCAAGGCGGCGTGTGAAGTTGCAGGACATTGGGAAAAAGAAAAGCTGTTCACTGTTACAGTATTAAAATCACAGACGTGGTGCTGAAGGTAATGCTGTTGCTCACAAAATTTGAGCTGTTGGATCACAAGGACCAAGTCTGAATCCAACCTGTGTCCTTCCCCTGTTCCCACACTTTCCAGTCTCTTTTACTGTTCTGTTTCTGATAGCTGAAATAATAATAATTAAAAACAAAATGTGTCTTTTGGTATGTTTTTCATTCCACTAATCTTTTACCCAACTATCAATTGTTTATGGAGTGAAGGAGAAGCACATGACATGCAAAAAATATTGTGGCCACAAATGAAGAATTTGCTCCCACATGTATTAATTCATGGCATGTTTAATTAATTTGCTCATAGTAATGATCTGACTAAAATGAGGAAACTAATTTTTAATTAATGGCCACTTTTTTGTATTTTTTTCCCTCACATGTCACGTGTAATATGTCTGCAATTGTTTGCAAAGCTAAAAATGTATTGATTTTGAAATAAATGTATATATTTCCTTTGATATGTCCCTCCCACACTTCCTGTTTCAACAGGAAATGCATTAACACATGAAGATGGTTCTATTTTTCCAATGAATTTTTTTTAACAGCAATTTTTTTTTCTATTATCCGAGCTTATTTTCTACTTTTATTTATAATGCTACAATTAGGGTTAATGTGATTTCTTTTAATTAAGCTGATATTTTCATTTTATTTTTAATTTGTATTTAATTAGAATTTTCTCTTTCACTTTTTGTTTTAGGGCTTCCCAGTTAATGCATTAACTAATTAAAATTTATATTAAATGAAATAAAAATTTAAATTAAATTGTATTAAATTACATATTATAATAAATTAACTAAGTTATTTTAAATTTTTGTTTAAGCAATTGTAGTATTTCATCTTAAACTAAATGAAAATTAGAAGTGAAAATGATCTGGCAACTACTGAAAATATTTAATATTTTAATAATATTTTTATATTTTTATTTAATTTCAGATAATATTATTAATTTATTTTAATGAACATAAATGTTTTAGTAGTTTAAGTTTTAGTTACAATAATAACACTGATTACTGCTAGTAGCTATTTTCATGTAATTATTTTCATGTTCAATGGAGGCAGGTTGTGAAGGTTTCAAATTTACAATAACCATGTGTCAAAAGCTAAAAATAAGTGGTTGTTTTTATTTAGTTTTCATAAACATAATAACACTGCCTGGAACTTTTAAATTACCACAGCAAAATAGAGCACAGACTGATTTGGGATGCCTTTGTGTTGTCCTTGTTCCCTGGAGATATGTCCCAGCTGTAATGGACCGGCTGGGCTCCAGAGCCAGTGTGTAAAAATAAAGAGCAGAACAGTTGCTCACAGCTGTGAGCTCTACTTTCACCCTTCACAGCTGCGCTGCTTCTCTTCTTCTCCTCCTCTCTCCACACAACAAGACGCCCACCCACCCACCAGCATGACTTTTCATCAGCAGTCTGCTATGTTACAAGTGTGAATGTAAATACTTTACTAGAGTTCTTTGGATGCTAAATGTTTCCAGCAATAATAGTCTAATATAGACTTGCTTAGACTGACTGTTGTCGACCATTGTGTGAGTTTGGGGTGGGACCATCTTGGCTCGCTACGGCTAACAATCCTTTACTGTTTCTCATAGGTTGAGGAATGAATAATAGCTTGATGAGACTCGATAATAGCTATAACAATAACCATATATTGCATGATAATGCACAATGGTGTTTTGTGTATAGTAAGTGATCTGTTATATCATCTATCCCTTTTCGGCTTATATTAGGCAAAAACGTTAAAATAAACTACTACAAAATGTTTAAATACATACACCTGAGCAACAAGCAAGATACAAATAACACATATATGAAGACACAAATAGAACAAACACTGTATTACCCAATATAATCAACAAACAATAAATTGAAAAGGACAAAAAAACATTGTACAAAATAATAAAAGGAAAGAAAAACACACACACAAAAAAAGCTTCAAATCAAAGTCTTTTTGCATGCATATTACTAGAAGATTAGCCATTTATAAGTGCTAATTAAGCACATATCAATGAGTTATTTTACATGACCTTATTCATTCCTAATCCCAATACCTAAACTTACTAAACTTAATAAGCAGCAAATTAAGAATTTATTGATGCAATAGTCAAAGTTAATAGTTAACAAGTGTTACCTGATCTAAAGTGTTACCGAAAAATGTTTGACTAATCAGAGGTAAGACGCTTGGTGGTGTAACTTTCAATACCAGTATATTACAAAGAGGACAAATTATGTTTCATGAGATGAAAATGAATAGCAATGGGATTCTTTTGATATTACGCATAGACTCTGTCTGTGCCAGGCCAAACCAAACACTGGCATTTAATCACCTAAATAACATTAATAATGTTACATGTGCACATTTACCAAATCTGTAGTTACTATCATGCACAGAAAAAAATGATTTGAATGTTGGGTGTATATTTGTTGCATGCTTAAAGAGGTTCTATAGATGTTCTCTGAGGTTCCATAGATGTCCCTATATGCATAGAATTAGAACTGTTTTATAAATTTATAGTCATAGTTATCATTATAGCACACTTGGTGTGATTGGGAGACTTTGCTTTTAAAAGCACCACTCAAGTTTTCTTCAAAAAACAGAAAAAGAAACCTCTGTTCTTTTTCCAGCTATTGTTACAGAAACTGCACACTTTTCCTTTAAAGGCAAAAACTTATTGACTCGTGGTACACTGCATTTTGTGCTTTCATGCACCTTCCCCTTTCAGTGGTGTGAGATACCAGGTCATCTCTATGGACAGAGCGTGGCCATAACTTGCATTCTGGCGGCTGATCATTAGAGAGCAAGAACAGAGATGGGACTCAAGGTCAGCTGGTAATCAGCAGACAGCAGTGGGCCTCTCTAATGAAGATGCCTGGCATGGCTGACAAGCTAAAGCAGAAGCAGGAGGGATGAATGAGACAGAGTCATATGCTAATAGATGTCACTGTGATGACAGGATGAGGTCATGCTGTGCCAGGCATGTCACCTCAATGCCACCAGGAATTCCATTCCAGTCTGCTTTGCATTGTTTGCTATTATGATGATATTCTTTCTTTTGAATTTTTAGAATCAAAATGTGACAGAGAATTCTGTCATATCTAAATGGCACAACATAGAAGTATTCCAAAATCACCTACATTAATTATTCGGTTAAAACTCTTATGTGTATTACTTGTTTTTTTGAGATGTTGAGAATGCAGTGTTGGTGTTGTATTAATATGACAGACTTTGCGGCACTATATATAGAGGCCATCAGCAGCTCTCCTGCCATGTACTACAGTAGGTGCAGTGCTTATGACATTTTCATTAGAGCCAACCGAACCACACACACTCTCAGAAATAAAGGTAGACTACAAAAGCTGTCACAGGGGCAGTTCCTTATTAGGTTCAAATATGTACACATTAAGTACTAATATGTAGGCTACCTTTAAGGTGCCAAAAGGACCTTTTAGGTACAAACATGTCCCTTTTGAAAAGGTACCACCCCAGTGACAGCTTTTGTACCTTTATTTCTGAGAGTGCACAGAGAAGAATTCTCTGCCTGTTAACTCAAATCGACCATCAAGGCCATCGGCATAAGACCACGGGAACCCGACTGGTCCGACTGGTCCACTGCATCTGACTTTGCAGCAGCCTGCAATTAAACTGCGGGATTCGTTTGGCCAGAGAAGAACAGTGGAATTTTGGTTCCTTCGACATACAGTTTTTTTTTACTATACTGTAAAGCGGACACAATCTGTATTGTAAAAGGTGCTATATAAATACAGTGACTGGCCTTGACTCCGTTCAGCTGAACTGTAACACCTGGTTCATATTTTTATTCTGACTTCTGCTTCAATTTAAAGATGTAATTGTGAACAAGTAGTAATATTTGTAAATATTTAAAGGGATAGTTTAACCAAAAATGGAAATTTGCCGTTATTTTACTGACCCTCAGGCCATCCCAGATTTTTTTCTTTCTTTCTTTTTTCAGTAGAACAGTGAAGATTTTTATCTGAAACAGTGGTCCTTGGAGATTCATACACTGCACAATTCATACAAATGCAGATTGTCATTAAATAAAGGCTGTTATGTGTTTTAGTGATTGATAGATACCAGTTAATAATTTTCTTAAGATCAGTATAAAATATAGTTACACGGCATTTTCTTATGATACCCAAATCTGAGGTAAAATATAAACACATGGAGTAAATGGTTTTAATTGACACAATTTGCTGTAGTTTTCTAATATTTGACCAATTAAAACAATGTAGTTGAATGGAGTATAAAACTATTTATTTCAGTAAAGCTGAGCCAATTAAAAAACAACAATTCAGGCAACGCTTTAAAGACAGAAATTGACTGAATGTGAAATTTCTGTGGATCTAGTTACTAAATAATAATTAGTTGAAACTGCTTTAATTTTTTTTTGACAGTGTTAGTTGATTAAGTTTATATGTGAATTTAAGTCTCAATTAAATCTATTTATTATATAAAGCAGTTGAGTTTCTTCAGAAGACTTGTTTTTTTGTTGTTGTGGTGGAGTCTTTGACCTTGTGTGTCCAGTGACGTGACATCATGGCAGGAAGCATTCTGACAGAAGCAGGTGTTGTAGGCGCCAGGACTGAATCACATTGCCACCCCCTCTTCACACCCTGTATTCCTGTATTATACTCTTAAAAATAAAAGTGGCAGGATAAACAAATATGGCAATCGCACATTTGAATTTTTATAGTCTAATGAACACTTTTCTAATACAAAGAATTTCTGTGCGGTGGGAAAGTTCCATGGATTTTGAAGATTCTTCATGAAACTGTACACCCTGACAAAGAACCATTTAAAAACCTTTATTTTTAAGAATGAAAATGGAGAACACTTCACACAGCACCAAGTTACCCAAAGAGTTTGCGCATTTCGCTTTACTTTACACATGGACAGGTGGTCTGAGGGACAGTGAGCTGTGTTTTAATCCTCCTGTCTGCCTCAAGGGCTCTGAACACAGGAGTGCTGATAGCTGACATTATGTTCTCACTATATCCATCCTAATCTGATGAAGGCCATGCGATCATGCATGTCTTTTGATATGCATTGCTTTCAGCAGAAACTGTAGAGAATGAATCTGTAGAGAACTAAGTAACTGAAACAATTCCCATGAATCATATGACTGCCCTACCATGTTTTATTATGACATGTGTGGCTTGTTTATAGATTAAATGGTGCCCTCTGCTGTTTATTTAGGTGCTTGGCATATACAGCGGTGTCACTGGCTGCGTTAGACTTTTGTGCAATTACTTTTAACCGACTCATCATTTAAATAGATCGAACTACAAATAAATTTAGTCCCAATTATCAAATTCACCAGACCGCCCTAACCACAGATGTGAACTCATTTTGCCCCTGACATGGCTTTGATTGTTACTAACTTGCTCTGGTCATTATGGACACGAGTCTGTGTTCTTTCTTTCAAATTTCTCATTGTTGATAAGTTACCAAAGCAGTCCTGTTCAGTTACAATAACCATGTTTTTATTAAGTACATTTGCAAAAAGTAAAAATAGTTTGAATTTACATACTTAATACCAGTAATGCATAAAACACCACTGAAAATTATATACAGTTCAAACTATACAAAAATGTACTATGCACATATAAACACAAATACTGTAAACAGTATTATTATACACGTTCCATGTGTATTGTTCCTATGCAGAAGACTCAGAGTTTAATTGTGCAGAGGTGTTGATGAGATCTCTGGGTAATGTGTCTCTTGCTTCCTGCATGCGCTTACGTGCCCTCTGAAATGCCTCTGAAATCATAAACACACATTATATTAGAACATACATAGTAAAATATAATATACATATCTGTATTGAGGTCAATAGACATTAGGGTTAGTTACTTTTTTTTATCTCTAACCCTTACTGTGAACAATTACTTTAGCTAGTGGCACTAATTAATAGCAATAAAGTCCTGAAGCGATTTAGTCTTGTCTTACCCAGAACATTATAGACAGAGCCCTGCTGACTGTGTCCTCCCAGCTGATCCAGAACAGTCTGCCTTCTTTTCTTTAGGGTGTTGGCATCAATAAAAGCTCTAGATAAAATACAACAAGCTCTTACAGTCTCAAAGGGGCAAAAGAGTACTGCCGCAATCACAAAATTCAGTAATTGTGTTGGCCAACCTGGCATGCTGGATACAATTAAGAGTAAAGGTCACACTTCCAGTGGTTTGAGTGCGAAAGCCAAAGCGACTCAACCGCTCTCCCTAATAATAGAAGCAAGAGAACATTAAATTGTTACACTGAATTACTGGATATGCTATTGCAAATCTTTACAGCAGGAAATTTATAATGAGTCACCTTAAAAGTGCCAGGCACTCTAACATAACTGATGTCCTCCAGTTCAGGTGCTCCACCGATGAAGAAGCGTCTCAGTTCAGCCACCGTGCCGGACTGGAGTGGTCTCCATGTGTGGCAAGTCATCCTGTGATACCCTGAAAACATGAAGTCACTACTGAACAAGCTGATACAAATATATTAAATAGAACTCAGTTGTAATTTACTAGAGTTCATTATATAATGATGTCCTGTGTTTAAATTCTTGAAATGGAATGGCATGTGAGACAAGTACATACTTGCCATTAATGAACTGGATCACCCAGGCTGCATTTATTTGATTGACATAAAAATATTTTATATTAAAATAAGATTTTTTTTTTTTTAAATGTAAATATATTTTAACATTTATTTGCTGAATTTTCAGCAGCCATTAAACAATTCCACCAACATGTTTGGAAAATATATTTAATTGCATTTTATTATATTTAAAAATGTATTTATAGCTGAATTTTTAGCAGCAATTATTCCAGGCTTCACTGTCACATAATCCTTCAGAAATTATTCTAATATCCTGATTTGGTGCTCAAGAAACATTCCTTCCAGAAATGATTTGTAACATGCCTTAACTGTCAGTTTTGAATAACTTAACATATCCTTTCTTAATAGAAGTATTGATTTCCTCTTCAAAATAAAATCAAAATAGTGATATGTTTCACAATTTGCCCATAAATCTATTTTTACAAGATGCATTTTACAAATATGTGTTTTTTGCTTACAGTATATCACCCTATCACAATTATACTCTAAAAATTAATAAATGCTGTTTACAAATTGGGATGTACAATCATTTTATTAATTGTCCTACTTGGTGTTGAGGAAATTACAAATGAATGTTTGTAAAAAAAAAAGTTTATGGTATATATCTGATATATATGTGCTATACATGGTAAATGAAACTAAAAAACTTGTCAGATGTTTATGGTGTCAATATGTCACCCACATCACAATTTTGGTTTTACCAAACAAAATGAATGCTGTGCGAATTGGTTATATATCATTAGAAAGAACAGTTTCAGGAGAACATCGGAAATTAATGTCACAACATTACATTTTGCAATACTTCAGAACAAAAGACTGTCCTACCCGGTGTTGAGGGAATGACCAGGAAGCCATAGCCTTCAGTTCTGTAGCGCTGCCAGAAATCCAACGAAAGAACTTTGAAATACAGCACTGGCCACTGGGGTAACGACCCTGCACAGATTATCAGCACCTGTGTTTATTCACTGGTAATTTTTTTTCATATCTTCAGTACGTTGTCTGTGTAAAGTATTTTTCAATTCTTTATCTCACCATCAGACTCATCTTCCTTATGGAAGAAGGACTCAAAGCTGAATGGATAGGAGAAGAAGGCAACATCCTCCTATAAAACAGAGAACATGTTTACCACTGTTCCATGAGAGCTGGTTGATGGGGTTTACTAAAATGACATCTTACCCTTCCCACACTGCGTGTGCGACACGTCTGAGTCACACCAGACAGACAGTGAAAGGGAACACTGGACCAATCTATGTAAGAACATAGAACAACCTCAACATAAATTAATGGCAAAAAAATACAAAGACTAATGTCTGGCCACTTAATTCACATTTAAATGTCAGAATGTCATTAGTTTAAAAACCTAAATGCGTACCTTTGTCTTTGTTTAAAATTTTACTATTTAAAGATGAGCAAACTTTGCTAAAAAAGTGTATTTGTGCTTCCTTAAAAATCTTTCGGTAAAATAAAAAGGCCAACCACTTGGTTTGATTTTGTCATTAGATGCAATACATACATACATACAGGCATAGAGTTATAAATGAGACTTAATATTTTCCCCATTGTATGTGGTTGAGAGTAGGTTGACTTACTATTTGGTAAATCCAGGAAGAAATGGACATAAAGATTGTCATACTCATAGCCCTGAGCAGAAACTGAAAGTAAAAATTGCCATATTATGATGTGAACAATAAGTTCGTAGACTGCAATTTAAGCATGTGTTTAATGTACTGATGTTACACTGCTTTGCCCACAATAAATCTGGGCTAAGCCTTATGATACAGGAAAACTGTTAATACTCACCAATCTCTCCATTTACAATCAGGCGAAGTATCCCTAGAGGTGGCTAAAGAAAGTGTATGCAGAATGAAAATGTAACCTTTTTTATTTGGAATGCATGTATGACGCCATAAGTCTGGATAAGAATTGTAGTTCTTACCATTTCAAAGTCTTGGCCAACCAGGCTGTTGAGGTAATCTTTGTGACGTGTGTACAGCTTTGAAAAAGAAAAAAAAAAAAAAGGAATGTGTGAGAATGAAGAATCCACCAGTAAGCCTTGGGCCAGAAGAAGCCAAAGAATTCCATATTGTTCCAGGGACAATTTCTGTGCTTTTAGGATGCGCTGGATAAACAGGGTTTGTTTAAAAAAAGAGCTTATTTTCCGCCTAAAAACAGTATCATGTATATCCTTTGCACATATGTCAATCCCAAAACACATTGCCCAGATGATCAACATTATTTTACTTTTTAATTAATTTTTTTAAATTTATTTACTAATTGTGTTTAAAGATTTCTTTTTTCCTTAAGAGTCATAGAACAGATCAGAGCTGACAAGAAGCAAAGAGGGCGGGATTAGGAAAGGTCATTGAGTTGTGATTCGAACTCAGTATGCCTCTAGTGTTGTATGTCAATGCACTGCCCACAAGGCTATTGGTGCAGACATAGTTTTGCATTTTACATTAAATTTTTATATTCCATGCTGCAAAGTATCATTATAAAACAGTAAAATTTAACAATAAAAAATTACTTGTGATATATTTTGTGAAATAACAGCAAGGGAGTGCTATCTGTGCAGTGTGAATAAATGACCGTTATTAGAAGTGTTTCAGATCCATCCCTTATGTGAATCCATGTCAGGATGCTGTCTTAGAAGGTACTCGCATAGACAGTGAGTGAGACAGTAAAACCACCAATCCCAGGCAAGGACAAAGGGACATACATCTCTGTACATGCGCTGCTCTCTCTCTTTCTCCTCCACATGAATGTGTGATGAGGCGTTCTCCAGATACAGCCTCCACACCTCCCTCTTCTCCCCCTGCGTTTCCAGTCTGGTGTAAAAGACAGTTTAAATACACCTTCTGTAATCACAATGTACTCATCCCAATATTATTCACAAGAGAAATCGCCAGAAGTGGTAGGTCTTGCCTGTAGGCTCCTCTATTGCTGTTAAAGTCTGGTTTTATTGTGATTACTCCATTACCATCTGCTTTTATGGTGCATAATACATATTCATTCTCTTTCAGGCCCAACCTGTAAAACACAGTCACATGTCTGGTTGTTTCACATTACTTTAAATAGGTCATAAAATGTTTCTTTATATTTTTGAAATAACAGTGTCTGTAACATTTGTGTAGATTATTTACTAAGAAGATAGTTACTTAAAGAACTTAAAGATGCAGCAACAAAAAAATCTGTTTAATTCTATAGGTAAGATAGAGAGTGGAAAATGGTTATATAAAACTACAAGAAATAAAAAAAAATTGTTTTTTAAAAAAAAACGTTCTTATGCATTATTAATGGACCTCCGGTCAAATAAATAGTAAGAAAATGCATGGTATGTGGATCATAACACTTACTTCCCTGAAGGCCCAAGATCTCCCATGATGTACATGGTCTGCACTGGTGTGTTGATGATGTGACTGTTCTTTATGAACTCCTCCGAAGGCTCCCATGTGATTAAACGGGACTTGGGAACATTAGTCTCTCTTAATTGTGTGAAACAAAAACAAAACAAAAAAAAACAGTTAAACCTCCTTGACTTTACAAACCAGAAGGCTTTACAGAAAACCACCTTATAGGTAACTATACTATATACTATACTATACACTTACACAGGACGTCTCTCTTGTCTCCTGTGTCTAACGTTAGCCATGCGTTCTGCTAAAAATGTTGGTGTAGGCTGAGCTGGGATCAGCATACTCTGAGCTTGCTGCAGATACAATCACAACTTCAGAAAACTGCAAAAACACATTCAGCCAATACAATACATCCATTGGTGAATCTCACCAAATCTGTTGAAACGTGTCTGGGTCATATCTTACAACAAGTAATTCATTATTTATTGAATAAATAAAAAAATAATACATTTTAATTAAAATAAAGACTAATTTCAAAATATTAAGATTCTGTATTATGAACAAGAAAACTTATTCCATACCAACTGACTTTCATTATATCAGCAAAAATAATACAATGCAGGTCACTGAGAACTGAAACTGTTTGGTTATTAGCATTCTTCCAAATAGTGCTGTGCAATGATTAATTGCATCCAAAATAAGAGTTTTTGTTTACATGTGTGTAATATATAAAAAAAATATATACGGGTGTTTAATGTGTATGTTTATTATGTATATGTAAACACACACATACAGTATATATTTAGAAAATATTTACATGTAAATATTTATATTAATATAATTTTATATATAAATATATTTAATATACAAACATAACATTTTATGTACGCGTGTGTATTTATATATGCATAATGTACACAGTACACACATATATTTGTAAACATGTTGGATGTGATTAATTGTAGTAAATTGTTGCACAGCACTACTTCAGAATATATATACTTTGTGTTCAGCAGAAGAAATAAATGCTCACATGTTTGGAATGACATTGGGTGAGAAAATGCTGACAGAATTTTCATTTTTGGGTGGACTATCAGTTTAATGGTCCTAAAATTATGCTTTATTTTCTTTATACAAAATACAATAACTTATTTTGTGGTGAAATATGATATGGGTATGTTTTTGTCAGGTTTATACAAGAAAATGGTTGAGTCAACTCACCTCTTCCCATTTGGAAAAGCGATCAAAGTCTGTGTAGGTGAAAATGCGCTGATTTTGTTTTCTTTTAGATCTTTCCATTGCGCTGATTTCTGTATGATACTGACGCTCCAGCGGGGTTTGACAATTTGACTCTGTTTGATAAAGGTCCACTTCATACTGCATATGAATGACAAAGTGACAAAATGACTATTTAGTATAGTATAGATGACTAAATGTGCAAATTGCCCGGGCACAGTCCAGTCCAGTTCCAGTTTTACGGCAGGAACTGTCTCCTGTTTCCATTTTTAAAATCTGGTTGTCTTAATTTGGTAGCACACACACAGCTTTGCCCTCACTAGTGGCCTACCTGACTAAAAAACTTCTCTTGCCAACCAACCACCAGTTCCTCCACATCAGTGGCTGTGTTAGAAAGAAAAAGACAAAAACATCATCCACTACACAACAGGGAATTGTGGTGACAGGTTTATATCAGCATCCTTCACATACTGGAAGCTGCTTGTGTCTGAGAGCTGAAGGTGTCCAGCTCTATAACTCCTCTGTCTTGTTGAGAAAGCACTTGCTGATGGAGATGTTGAGACAAAGCAGCTGTGGAGGTCACACGTTGTATGCGCACTCTAAAACAGAAACAAAACAGTTACAGTAATATGTAATACACATTGTTTTTGGGCATATTGCAACTGTATTATTTTAATACAGACTTGAAGTCCAATGTACAGTAAATACAGTGATATGTGGACTTGGTAAACATTCAGGAATCATGGTAAAGAGACTTACAAAACAAAAAGTAGTATGGCAGTATAATGGTGCACTTATGTATAAGATGGGCATGGTACTTTAATATATATCATTAAACTGAAATTCATACCTTTTTACATTGTGCTACAAGTTAGAATACCATGGTACTAGACATAGTAAAGACATTTGGTGCATTTAATACTGCGTAAACTATTATAGATGTCAAGCACACTGAATCAGGCGACGACGCTTACCGTATTCTTAAGTTTTTAAATGCATCCCGGGAACGGTAAACCGATTCTCCGGTGTCAGTGCACCAACCGTCCGCCATATCTGACACTCGGCCTCAAAAGGTAGAAGTCTTTAGCTTAAGTGTATCACTTGCATCGGTTTACTCAAAAAAACTCCAAGTATGAACAAGGATAAGCAGTCTGAACTAATTTAGTTCTTAATAACAACTAGGAAGTTAATTCTACGCATCCGAGCGTCTCGTTGCATAGTAACCGGAATAGTACCGGAAGCAGCCGGAAGTCAATCATGCGCATGCTCGGTGCGGATATAACTACTAACGTTACCCTGTTCTCAAATCAGCTAGCGTTGTTCTTTGACGCAGTACACAGAAACGAGGCGGATTACTGTAGCTGACCTGGGAGCGGAAGTGATAGTAAACACACTCCGTGCTTCACTTTGCCCACTGCTAGTGAACTGAAAGCTGTTCCACGTGGTTGGTTTTGTTGCTGAAAAACGAATATAATGGAGTGGAATAGATATGCCTGAGGTCGGTTCTTTTGATATCTCATTGTACGCGGCTAATATTGAAATTTCTGCTTTATTTATCGAGCATACAGTGTTGTTGGTGTTTTTAATTGTGAAGGGCACTGTATCCTGTTGGTTAGCAACAGCTTCAACACTATTTCATTAATAATTTCATTTAAAAAAAATGATTAAATAAGGAATAATATGTAAAAGCAAAATAAAATTGGTTGAAATTAACTTCTTAAACCAAATTGTCCTCTTTTCTTGTTTCCCAGCAGGAGTTCAGCTGATTTTGCTTGTCAGTCAAATCTGACCAGTTGACCAGCCCAACACGACTTTAAAACTATGTAACTAGATTCATTTTGGTATTAAAATGCTTTAAGCTGTTTATTAGGGCATAAATGAGTTAAGTTATTAAAAGCAAATATGCGTGCATGGAAAACAAGTATCCAAGTATTCTTAGCCTCCAGTCGAGCTTCGAATAGATGTCGCTTGGTAGGGCTGAAGGAATTCTATTTTACACCTTTCACACAACGTGCAGCCTATAGTTGCACAAGAGCACTTTTTTGTCCAAAAGACAGTGTGTCAAAGTCAGGTGAGAGATTTACCTCTAGCAAACTCAAGAAGACATTTGTGTCTAAGCAGCATAAATATTCTGCTGCCAGAGATGAGATTTCCAGATCAACAAAAACACAGAAGGGAAAAGTGTCATCGGAGCTTCAGAAACTGAGGTTTGAGGATTTCAGTGAGTCGGAAAGCGGATGGATTTTGAGAAATATACGAAAAGATGAAGATAAACAGTTAGAGATTGTGTTCGGCGTGGCCCCATGTTTGCTGGCCCTCACGCAAAGTAGGAGGAAGCTGAGTCGTCTCTTCGTGAAGAATGGTGAAGAGCCACAGAGAGACACGATTTTGAGGGTCTGTCAGGAGGCTGTCAGACGGGGTGTGCAGATACAGAGAGTCAGCAAGCAAACGCTTGATAAGATGTGTGGTGCTAAAGTGCACCAGGGGTTGTGTCTGCAAGCAAGTCCTCTTGAGTTTATCACTGAGAAAAAACCCATAACATCTCATGTGGTGAAGAGTCATAGGGCATTATGGCTGGTTTTGGATGGAGTGCAGGATCCGATGAATCTCGGCGCTATTTTGCGGTCTGCATATTTCCTGGGAGTGGATCGAATTGCCAGCAGCATTCATAACAGGTGAAGTTAAAAGAGGCATTTGTGTTTAATTCCTTATAACATTGGTAAATGGAATGTAGGACCATTTATTTGGTCATGTGTTTTGTTAATGATTGAATAAAATGTGTTTTACATAAAACTCTGCATTAACCATTGAAATATGCTTGTGATTATTTGTTGTCTTTGTTAGCTGTCCTCTAACGCCCACAGTGAGTAAAGCCAGTTCTGGTGTGATGGAGGTCATGGAGGTGTTTGGCTACAGCAACTTAAGAGATATGATTAAGGTCTGTAAACTTATCCCACCAGTAGAGGGCAGTTAAATAACTCAAATGTGGTTTTAGTTCATGGTTTTACAAATTGGTCCAGGTGGCCATAGCGATTGATTGATTTATGGATTTATGGGTGATTATTATGTATTAGCAATGCTAGCTAATCAAATTTCACAACTCTGAGCCCCAAACAAAATGTAAGTTTCAATTGTGCAAATCAATGCAAGTTGAAGTGTTATTGCAGTGAATTTCATCAGGTAGTTACTAGTGTCACTAATACTAGTTGTATAAATACATAATAATTTTTTTACTGCAAAGCAACACAAAAATTGTATTAATATGTGCACAATTATTAAGAAAAGCTAATTTCATTGTGGGTCAAAAAATCAGAAAGAAGTCCCATAAATTATACTTCAAGGTAACAAAAAAAATAGTAAATTGCTTTGTTTAAAAAAAATACAGTGACACTGCAAAAGCCTAAATAAGAAACTTTTATGCTATCACTATTTTTCTACGTATATATTTTGATATTAGTGAAAGAAATGCAGATGCAATTAAGAAAAAAAAAAGTAAAATGTTAAAAATAAACCATTTTTTTTGCTGTTGTTTCAGCAATTTAATGAAGTTGTGAAACAGCAGTTTTTCATAATAAAATAACCTTTTTTTTATAATTATAGTGAATGGAAAATCCCAGCTGTAGCCTGTAGAGGGCAGTTAAAGAAAACCATTGAGGTTTATGGCAGTTTCTCAAACGGTTTCTCATCAAGTCTGGTCATAAGCATAATACAACAATATACACTTAATTAAGAATAATGGGCAAATTTCTAACTGTTAATATTCTAAAGTAAGATATTTATAATGTATGCAGCCTACAAATGTGACCTCCCGAGGATGCCGTCTTCTGTTTGAAAAACGGCCTGTGTCTGCCTTGGTCCTTTTGAGAAACACATTTTTTACTTAATCATCAGGATTTCCATTGTTTAATGGCTATAACCAAATTTTTCTTGATATCATAGGTGAAAGCAGAAGAAGGCTGGCAAGTAGTTGGTACTGTTGGGTTAGAGGAATGCAGTCCTGAATCCACAGTTGTGCCATGTTCAGATTTCAAGATGTCCAGACCTACACTGCTGTTAATGGGTAACAGCAAGTGTGTGTTCAAACATATTTAGACTGATAATTGTTGTGTTCTCTTTGCGTTACACTGGTCTGTCTGTGTGTGTGCTATCAGGTGGAGAGGGTGACGGTCTGTCTCCAGAACTGCGTCAGATGTGTGACGTCTTGATTACCATCCCTCCACGCAGAAACCTGCACCCTGGAGTAGAATCACTCAATGTGTCCGTAGCTACAGGTATGTTTATATAAGTAAATACTGTTCTGAATTACTAGTAACCTGAAAATGTATTTAAAAAAATGTAACCACAGCTTAGGATAAACGTAAATTCATTTCTACGTTTTAAAAAAGATGAATTTTACAGTTTTACATTTAAAAAATAATGACTTATAAATAAGTTGAAATAAAATAATAATGACAGTATCGTCTGTAAATGTTTATTTTTGCCTTTGCAGACATTAATATCTGCCACATATCTTTATTTACTTTTATGAGGCAAGTTTTCTTGAATGTGCAGCTGATATGTAGTTTTTATAAAAAAATATATATATATATATATATATATATATATAAATAAACATATTGCAAGCAGCAATAATTGGGATTCAAACGCTTCAAGACATTTAAGCACATAAGGAAAAATAGATTACTCATTAAATCAAATATTTAGCAGTATGCAGTATGGCAAATCCAGACAATGTACCATAGAAATATGTTTTTTTTTAGTGTCATGGCTGTTATAGCATCAGCTGTGGTCCGATCTCCTTAAAACTTTGCATGCTTGTTTAGAATCATCTGTGGATTGCTTTCACCAGGTGCTTGTTTCATAAAACAAGTTCACCAAATAAGATTTCATGAAGTTCTGAGTTTTCATTTAGGTTTTATAGGCTTTTGGATAAATTTGCACAGGCCCCTTTTATAAATGACAGCAGATTCCACAGAGTTTCAGGACTCCATATGTAAATATAGATAAATGAAACATTGATTGTTAATTGATAATGCATTTAATGTGTTTGCTAATTTTTCCTTCTGCCAGGCATTCTGCTGCACTCTCTTCTGTCCACACGCAAAGGAGCTGATGATGATGGCAACAACGACAAGGCAGCAGCATTATTTACTCAGACGTCTCTCATTAGCCCCCTACAGTGATTAATGACTGGATTACTTCATCAATTAACAGTCTGAGTGTCTGGAGAGGCTCATTGATCAGATAAGGAGAGGCTGTAGATGCATTCTGGACCAGTTACTGACTATGACCACCTTGTTTAAGTCAAGACCTCACTACACAGGGTCAATAGTGGAAAACATGATTTTATAAACAGAGGTGTAATGTTTATTCATTCTTCAAAGTTATGCTAATTTTATTTTTAATAAATATAGATGGTGTATTTGAAACAGTATGGATTTAGCAGTACAATACAAAAAATATTTTAGGCCAACATGGCTAATGACAGTGTGTTGTTGGATGCAGTATTTTCATAGTGTGGTCTGTTAATTTATTGCTTATTTTGGCAAATGTAGAAGGTCATCCAGGTATGTCTTGTGTAGTGTAAAAATTAAGTGGCCTTAACTCTTCTATTCTAACTATTATGTTCTTATACATCAAAAATAAGTGCAATGTACTTATTGTGTTCATGTTGTATTTCAAAACACTTTTTTCTGCTTTTGAGGATACGGGTAAGGTTAGTGACAGGTTTGGTGGTATGGGTAGGTTTAAGGGTAGGTTAAGGTGTAAGGGATGGGTCAACAGTGTAATTAATTACAGATGCAGTTGCATTGCTAAATAAAAAAAATACAATGTAAAAACATAAATGTACACAATAAGTGAATTGTACCAAATGATTAATTTAAATGTAAGTGCATAGTAGTTAAGGCCATTTAATATAAAGTGGGACCTGAAAAGGTTACATTTTTAGTTTGCACTGAAGCCTGCGCTGCAGTAATAAAGCAAGTTCCATCTTAGTCAGCAGGTGGCACTGCATATATATAAATTAGTAGATTGGGTTTTTCTGTGACAATTAAGATGAGGGATTGACACATGGATACCAGTGCTAAACCAGTAACAACTAACAGTGTTTACGTAAAGTTCACTGAATGGTTATCTCACACCTCCATTTCCCTTCACGCTTCACAGCGAGATGCTGACTGCAGGTTATGGACCAAGATGGTTTACAATTAAACTAAAACGTGCACGATTGGCATGCCTGCGGGGAGCAGGACAGGACGATTAAGCTGCTAATACTATAGACAGTTAGACCTCGCTATAATTTTACCCATAGCTGCAGGGGAGAGGGAGATAAGAGATTGAATGTAATGAAGCACTCTATTGTTTTTGCAGGGAAGAATGATCTGAAGGTCTTTGTGACTGGAACAGCTATCTGCTGATGTTGTGTTGCTCACCAAACAGCCAATTTGTTAATCCTTCCCATAGTTAAATGGACAGTTTTGTGGATTTTTTAATAGTAGTAACCTCAACAGGCCATTTAGACCAGTGGTTTTCAATCCTGTTTCTCTGGACCCACTGTTCTGCACATTTTGCATGTCTCCCTTGTCTGACACACTCATTTGAGTTCATGGAGCTCTTTCTTAATGAGCTGATGATCTGAATCAGGGAGCTAGACCACTTTTTCAACTTTTTCATCTGTTTTGGCTTTAAGTCAGAGATGTATTCATAGAGTGTGGGGACAGTTGTTCAATTTCATTATAGCAGAGTTTCATTGCATTGCATTATTTTGTTACTGATTTCATTGCTTTGAGACATCATTGGAGGATAACTGATGCTCTTAAGGTCATCTCACAGTCTACTTTGGAGTGTTTCTAAGATCAGGGTTATTACAGTTAATTAGACTAAAACCTTAAAAAAAAAAAAAACCCACACGTATATATTTATATTATTAGAGTTTATTATATATAAATATATTTAATTTATAAACATCTTATACATTGTAAGATCTAATTAGTTAACCTTACTTAAAAGCATGCTACGACGGCGTTTTAGTGCCACCAAAAAAAAAAAAAAATCTAAAACTACGAGATTTAAAGTCGAAATATTACGAGAATAAAGTCGAGATTGGGAGCACCCGGAGATATTCTCAGCTTTCAAAATCTACCAGTTTTATAACGAAATACAAACGATATGTATATTATAACATGACATATATATATATATATATATATATATATAGTCTGTCATATTGCTGAAATCGCTTTAGTTTAAGCGGCAGTGTAAGTCAATCATTTTCCAGATTACAATGAGACTTCAGTATGAATTAGTCTCTAGCCTGTTTTCCCATGCCTTCTGATGTTCCTTCACTTTTATATCTTGCTATACATTTGAAACAAAGAGGAAAAACACATTCATTTGAAAG
>JAUMHE010000048.1:19075689-19094211 GCA_032359235.1 Enteromius mattozi | reverse complement strand
CCTGTTCAGTCTTTTAATAAATATCATATTCTTGATATTAAGTGGTTTCCGCGAGTTCTTAGATCTCATCCCAGTAACATGAAGCCGCTCGGACGCAACAATATTCAAATACATGCCTAAATTCCGATGACCTTCTCTCAATCCACGTCATTTACAAGTGCACTATACTAAATATTATATTTCGACTTTAATCTTGTAATATTTTGACTTTATACTCGTAATATTTCGACTTTAATCTCATAGTATTTCGACTTTAATCTCGTAGTATTACGACTTTATTCTCGTAGTTTCGACTTTATTCTCGTAGTATTTCGACTTTATTCTTGTAATATTATGACTTTAATCTCGTAGTTTTAGATTTTTTTTTTTGTTTTGGTGGCACTAAAATGCCGTCTTAGCATGCAAACCAATTGCCTTGAAAAAAAACAACTAAAGTCAAATAAGAATTGAAATTTGTACTTACAAAAGTTTATTTAGTGTTGTAAACTTACAATTTCTGCTACGTCATGTAAGAGTTCCTGCAACTTGTTAGTTGTATTTACTTAAACATCAGTCTAATTTACTTGCTAAAAACATGCAAACCGATTGCCTTAAAAAAAGCAAGTAAGTGTTACTCAAGTAAATTGAGTGTTCTAAACATCCATTACAAATGAATGATAACAATGTTCTTTATAACACACGCATACAATTTCAGACAAATTTAAGGTAGTGACAGTTCAAAGTTAAAGGTAATGATTTTCAATTCAAGAGTTCACACTTTCCTCATTGAGAATAAATGATTAGCGAGTTTGGCGTGCTGTCAGGGGAGTGAGCTGGGAGAACAGCGAACCCCGAACCCTAGTGGTTTGAACCCTAGCGTGGGCAAGAGTTCGGTGTTCGGCTCGGTCTTAGACTGCCCCCCCGGAAGGCGTGGACCGAAAGGAAGGCGGAGAAGGGGAGGAGGAGGGATGCGCGACAGCGAGAGGCGGATAGAATGAAAGCTGGGGGTTTTATAGTTTTTAGTTTTTATACGTTATTTGCCAAACGTTCACTACAATTTTTACTTGTATTACAGACGTTTTGAAACAAAGCAAAAATAAGCTGATTTGGGAAATGCTTGTAAACAGTGGAGATATGATGAGTTTAGTGTGGCACTGGGCTGGACACACAAATTGTCAAGAGTTTTTTTTTTTTTAGTCCCAAGCATCACACTGTAAATGTTCTTCACAGTATTGGGTAATCCAAATGTAGCAGTAATGCAAACGTAGCACATGACAGTCCGTAAGCAAATGGTTGAGGCAGATTCTTTGCAGTGCTTTCCTGAACAACGATGGCAGAAGACACAGGGTCAAGGCAGACAAGATCTGGAGAAGTAATTCATCTTCAGTGATAGTCAGAACCCCAACAGACACTACTGCCCAGACTGCATCAACATATGACACCTGTACAGAACAAAATAAAAACAATATTAGTAGGGTAATGTGGATTATCAATTTTCAGTGTTATCTACACCTATATTGACATGCCATTTCATTAATTCACCCAAACTTTACATTTACTCAACCATGACTTTTGTTTTCTGAACACAAATGCAGACATTTAAAAAAAAAAAAAGAAATTTCTATCCTTCAACTGAATGTCTGTTAACTTCAGACAGATTATTATAACGCTCCAGGCGTTCTACAGCACAGTTCAGAATTCCAGATCTAGACAATCCGACCATGCCTAACCAATTTCAAGTAGAAATATAACTAAAAGAACAGTTTGGCCCATTTTGGGTTAACTAGGTATATAATCGACATGAATCTTAATGCAAACATCTCAGTGATATAACAGCAAAAACAAAGCTGATTTTCCCATATTTATGAATTTGTTGTAATTATAAGTACTTACAAAGGTTGGTTGTAGAAGTATCTGAGGTATAGGGCTGGGTATCGAGTTCGGTACCCACTTTCGATACCTAAAGGTGTTAATCTCATCAATGTCAGTGAGCCAATAAGACTGCAGCACTAGCCAGTGTGTTTGACCAGAAGTGTGTAAAATTGCCTTATGTTATTTATATCATTTACACGACTGCAAGTCATTTCTGTTCCTACATTAAGTTGCGCTTTCTGTATCGCGCATGGCACAGTTCTGCCACACACACACACACACACAGTACAAGATGTTCCTGGATCAACATCTTTGTTGATCCTGGAACAACATTCCAATCAACCAATCAGATTTGAGAGATAATTTTTCAGGAAATATCTGTTTTAGGCTTATGATCAGAGTTTGGTTGCTTCTACACCCTTGTTAATCAGCTATCATTTCCCACTGATTTTAGGCATACATTTTGGGTAGGGGTAGGGATTGAGATAAGTCTAAATTTTAGGACAGTAATGTTGATCCAGGATCATGTCTTACTTGGCTAAATCACGGTGACCGGACTCTCCATAGGCGTAATGGTTTTTATACTGTACAAACTGTATGTGGTATTGCCCTACACCTAAACCTACCCCTTACAGGAAACTGTGTGCACTTTTTGCATTTCATAAAACAGTGTTTAGTATGTTTTTTAAGCCTTTTGTTTTACGGGGACCCAGGAAGTGTCCTCATAAACCATGTTTACGTTGCAGTACCCATGTCATTATACACATTTGTGTATCACACAAGTGAGCACACTCCTGCTTTCAATAGTATTTGCCAATATTTAACTGCAAAAAAGATGAATTATGCGTGTCTCTGTGTTAATGTATGGTGCAGACACGCGGTTTTGTTTACTACATTGATCTATTTAATGTTCTCTATTATAGATCAGCATACTAGCATACTGACCTGCGCGTGACACTTCCGGTGATATTAACGTAAAGGTAGCATAACAGATGTGTAAACTGAAAACTATTTGAAGTTTGTTAAAACTAATTTGCACTGATTCATTGCGTTGGATATTTTTTTTTCTCCGTGCAGTGGCTCAGGAGATGAGGTTTTGAGTCTGTATAAATGTCAACAAGCTGAAAAAAAATGTTTTTTTGAGATAAAACTGATTTCATAAAATTGGTATCGAAAAGGTATCATTTAGGAACCAGTATCGAACTCAAGGTATCGGTATCAACATTTTTGAACGATACCCAGCCCTACTGAGGTAGTCACAAAGTAAAACAGATACAGTAGGTCTCAGATGGGTGTGCAGTTTTGTCAAATCTGGGTTCTAGAAGTAAGAAAGATACAAGTAAGGTTTAAAACATAAAATACAGTACAAATATTAGTCAAAGTTCCAATTAAGAAGTCAAGTTAAAATATTCAATACAATTAAAGTCGCAGGATGTGAAATGTCCTCTTAAATCTGAGAAAAAAAATAAATAAATACAAGAAATATAGTGGTTACAGTTGTACTGCATCTGTAATAAATTATTTGAAATTGTCAAAGTGTAGCAGTGTTTATGCAGTCAAAACTGCTGGGTATAACAGCTAATAAAATCGCTCACCTCCAGTGTACTGGAGGTCTGTGTGATGAGACGCTGTTCAGAGAAGGCCTTTGTCCTAAATATGAAAAATAATTCTTCAGTTAAAAGCAAGTTCCACAAGTGTTGTGGCTTGTAGACAACATTAATTTCTGAATATCTGCATGCTTTACAGAAAGAAAGAAAAAAGGGCATTTCTATACACATCTATTTGAGGTCTCAGTCATAAAACAAACTCAAAAGCAGCATTTTCTATTATTCCTATTACCAATTACAGAAAGACAAAGAGCTAATTAATTTTAAATGTATAATCACGAAATGTACATGATTGTTATGTATTAAAAATATATAAATTGAAAAAACACTTTAACCCAAAAAGCGATTAAAGCATCACATTGTTATAAAATTGTAGCGGGAACACTGCAAAAGATTACTGTTGGCCTAAACAATTAACTCTACTAAAAAAAAAATATTGACTTTAAAACCTGCTGAAAGCTCATCTTGGCGACTTTTTGCATGTTCTTGAATTATACTTCAGAACTTCCATACACAAACACATTTTTAAGTTTACCTTATTATTTTTGTGTAGAAACAATCAGTCTTTATCCATTGGGAGTCGCTCTCCTTCTTCCCGGTTTCAGTAATCTTGTTGCACATAATCAACACATTAGCGCATGGCTGTCTCCCTCTGGTGAATAAATGTCATTAGTTTTGTTGTGGCGACCTGAATATTCTTAGTAAGGCTTACTCATATTAGCGAGTAAGTCATTTTACTCGTCAAAAAATTATCTGTAACTTAATGAATCCTAGTAAGTATAACAACTAAGTAAAGGTAACGGGGGTTTGAGCCAGATGCCGAGCTCTGCCCTCGCTAGGGTTCATACTACAAGGGCTCGGAGTCCGCCGAGCTCCCGGCTCGCCCCCGGACAGCATGCCAAACATGATATTATTATTCGTTTACGATGAGGAAGCACAAAATATACACAGTATGCACTCATACACTATGTAAGCAAATATATATAGTATGAATAAAGCTCCCTTATTATTTCTCCCTTATTAATACATTAGTATTGTTCAAAGTATTATTACACTACATAAGTACAATTAGTTATGTATAGCACTATGATAAATAAATGTTTTATAAAAATTTAATAGTAATACACTGGATTGATTGGTTAATTGAGAGAGAAAAAAAACTACATTTTGATCTTAAAATATGTCATTCACTGTTTTTGATTATTATTTGGATCAATGAAGAATATTAATATCCATAGAGTTATTTACTGTATAGTGGAAAAAGGATTTAAAAAGAATGGTTCTTTTAAAAACTTGACAAAAAGGGTCTTTGGGGAACCCAAAATAGTTCTTATATGGCTTTGCTGCAAAACCCCTTTTTGGAAACCTTAATTTTTAAACAGGTATATGAACAATAGAAATAGTATTGCTGCTCTCTTTACCAGGAACCCTTAATAGTCTCCACTTCACTGGTACTTGCTCAGTGAGCAAATTATTCAGATTCTCCCTCTGTTTACAAAATCGAAGGCAAAAGTCAACATTCATAGAGTTACACTTTCCTCTGGTGTGACATTTGTCTTTGTTTTATCAGCTCTCAGGATGAGTCGCGGGTGTGTCTGCTTTTCTCGCCTTTGTGTCGGCAGGTTAGATTGACTGGCATTTCCCCCTCCCCGGAGTGCAGTTCTATTAATCTGTTTAATATGCCACAGAAAGGAGCAAAGTAATGGAACAGCCGAGCGTAAAAGCTGCCTGCTAGCTGTGATAGCCGGAGGACAAGGTTGAGGGAATTTCTTAGTTCTTTTAGAACATGCAGTATAGGACCAAAATGGAGACTTATGGAGAGAGAAAAGCAGTTGAACAGATTCAGAAGGATCTATCTATCTATCTCCTTTAATTACTTGTGTTCACCCACACTATTTGCGGTCTATGTAGTAAATGAAGCAACTCCACTGAGCAAATGAATATTCCTCATAAATTCTGTATGACACTGTTTTAGTTCATTACAGATTGTGAGTTATTAGCTAATTTGTTCATTAAAAGTGCAAGGCAAATTGACTGAGCTGGTGTGCTATGACTGGACTAAATGGGGAGCATTAGAGCTTAAAAAAGCCACATTTTAAAGTTCATATATTTTTATTATTATTATTTTAAATTTTTTTTTTTTACTTCATATTCAAATGTTTTATAAAACAACTGAAAGTATCAGTCTAGTGAGTTTTATACAGTTTGATTATAGTTGTCTATTTATAGTTGTTCATTTATTAAATCACAGTTTTAAATATAAATATTATAATATTAGCATTGAACATTATTAATTTAAATACTAAATAACCTACAATGAACACGCAGAAGTGAATATTAAAGACTTAATAAAATGACCTGCTGTGTTGTATTCTGTCAAATACTTTTGTAACACATCCATTTGTAACCAAATGCAAAGTCACTGGCATTTAACGTTATTCATTTTCTTTCAATCTCTTTTGTCATTGTTTTCTCTCTAATGTGCCTAGAGGGAAACTAGGCTCTATAATAATTCTTTTTGCCAAATTACAGAAATTCATATAAATAAATACTGCCTGGATATAGGTGCAATCCTCTATAAAAGTTTGTATATACTTGGATTAATTATATTTAAGTATCTAAGTGCAGTTATATGATAAATTTTTTCTCTTGTATGTGGGGAAAATATACTCCAGCAACAAAAAATCCAAACTGATTTGCATTTTAATGAGTCAAATAAGTCTTTGCCGCTTTGCAAACCATTACTTAGTACTTGGTTCAAAACTCTTGTTGGCAATCACAGTGGTCAGACGTTTCTTGTAGTTGCACACATCTCAGGAGTAATTTTGTCTCACACTCTTTGCAGATCATCTCCTAGTCATTAAGGTTTTTAATGCTGACGTTCGGCAACTCAAACCTTTATCTCCCTCCACAGATTTTCTGTGGGATTAAGGTCTGGCTAGGCCACTCCAGGACCCTATATATGCTTCTTCTTGAGACGCTCCTTTGGCTGACTGTTTTTACCTTCTCACCAAGCTGCTTGGCAATGATCTTGTGGCCCATTTCAGCCTTGTGTAGGTCTACAATCTTGTCCCTGACATCTTTGGATGGCTCTTTGGTCTTGGTCATGGTGGAGAGTTTGGAGGACAGGTGTCTTTTCGTCTGGTAACAGGCTCGTGACCTGTATAAAAGACACCTGGGAGCCAGAAGCTCCCAGTACTAATACTAATTGTTTGATAAAGCAAATGACTCAATACAGCATAGTTAGCGTAGGTCAATGCAGCTGTAATATATTACGCTAACTATGCTGTATTGAGTCATTTGCTTTATTAATCAATTAGTACTACCAAGGAAGACATCAGTTATGCTTTGTCATTCCATTTGGCTTCTGGTCAAAGTGTCAGACAAAAAAAGAACACTGGACTTGAGTGTGTGTGTGTGAATGCCTGCATGTGTCTGTATGACGATAATGCAGCATGACACATCTGAAATGAGACTGTGGTTGCTACGGCACAGAGCCAGGAGGGGACAGACTGTGCCATAAATGATTTGCATTTACATCATGTACTTGCTCACGGACAGTTTCTATATGATATTCCCTGTACAGGATCCTTCCATACCTCATTTCCCTACCTGTCAACATTTGCCCCCTTTCTTTTCAAAAATCTTTTCATTAAAGAGGTAAGACAATTTTTTTTCCTTTCTTTTTTTGTTGTTGTTGTGATCAATAGTAAATGCATCATCTAATTTATAGAATATTTTGGACTCATTACATGAACTATTACTGCACTACCAATGATGAGTTGCAATTTGTGTTGTATGTGTAACCATAAACCAATAAAATCTTTGATTGATCAGTGGTTGACCATTGCTGTATGAAGTCTGTCTTTGAACATGATCCACTAGCATTTGACAAAGAAAAACTGCACCCACATGCTTGGTATTAGATAAACAACTTACCTTGCACAGGTATGTATAGAGTCATTGCAAGTCATTGATGTTTTTGATGTCTGCATTTAAACTCAAACATCAAAGATGTTCAACTGGGATTAGGACATTCTACACAGAAGCATTGTCATGTTAGAATAGAAAAGTGTCCTGCCCAAACTGTTGCTATAAAATTAGAAGAACACAATTACATGTTTAAAGGGGTACTCCACCCCAAAATGAAAATATTTCATGTTGTTTCAATCCCGTTTTTGCTGGTCCTGGTCAGACCAGCTTAGATCCAGCAAAGGACCAGCTTAAACCAGCAAAGGACCTGCATAAACCAGATCAAACCAGCATCCACATGTTCCGAGGATGAACAAAGCTGTTACTGGTTTGAAACGACATCGGGGTAAGTGATTAATGACAAAATTTCCATTTTGGGGTGGAGTAACCCTAAGATTTGTACTCACTGAAATTACTATAGTAGTCAAACATCCTTTTCTTTAGAACAGGATGTTCCAATACTTTCGCCAATATTTTGGATGCAGCCTGTGTATACAGACAAACACACTACTCATTTAGCATACCTTTTTGCACACTATATAGACTATTATAAACTGAAATACTAGTAAGAGACTGTCACACTCGTACAATAATATGCTGCGACTGTCAGAATGATTTGTCTCTTTTATCACTGTCTTAGGTTATTTTAGTGATCTCAGTTAGTAACGCATGTACATTCATGCATTGCTTGAGATAAAAAGGCACCGATGATTACAGACCATTCATTGCTGGTAGGATGAAGAAAATGCAGCGGTCTTTTTCCTTGACACTTGCTGGCAAGAAAGAATGTGCATCTATCGTTATCTGCATCCACCCTATCTCTCCATCCACCCACATCTGTCTCTGTGGCCTGTCCTCCTGATCTGTCTTCTAACAGCATAAATCAAGTTTCCACTATGATAGATCCTTTCTCAGCTGTGCAGGAGACAGGTGTCGTCAGTTATTGATTTCACTCAAGCCCTTTACCAGCACAGATACCAAATCATTACAGAAACACCTGATCTAAGATTCGTAGCATGTGTAATGAAGTATGCTTTAACCTTACTAAATGTTGATGCATGGGGAAGGGTAATAATGGGCAATATAAGAGCACATGGCTTGGAGATGATATAGATCAATTAAGCAGATATAGGTTTGTTTTGACTTCATAAATGAGGACAAAGTATGATGATTGGTTTCTTTGTAGTTCTGTAGTATGGTTAAAGTTAGAACAAATGAGTAAGGTGGATCACAAAGAACACTACCATTTATTCCTAACACAACAAACTCAGACTGAAGTATGCGCCAAGTTGCTTGGAGATCCATGGTGTGCATCTTAAGACATGTTTTAAGATCAGTCAGTGCAAGTTTCTTTCAGTTTAAACAGCTGATATTTACATTTTAGTCTACGACTAAGTGTGACTTGTCTGTGAAACCAGGGGTATATGTTATAAAATCAATGATCAATGAGAATAGTTCTAAATAAAGTAGAACAGTTGTAGGAAGTGTTTCGATACTGAATGAGTCAACCTTTTTTGAGCAAATTAGGTGAGTCAATGATTTAGTAATTGCCCTTATAAACAGGGTTGCCAAGTATAAGTCATAAAAAACTTTCTTTAAAAAAGTATCGAAACTGTAAATATGCCACTTGCATACCTAAAGTACATATTTTATAGTCATTCTATGCATTATAAATAATTTCCACTTTAAAATCACTATATAGTAATTAAAACAGACCTGTAGCTTCCTACCAGTGCCCTTCCCTCGCAAAACATCTGGCACAGTTTTGAGGTTGAATTGAAAAAAATATTTCATTACATCTAGTTTTTTAAATAAGCTATTGCTATGTACATTCAATATGACCAAGATATATTGTACCTCTGTGTTCTCTTTTAGTGTGTTAATCGCTTTAAACATGAACTGGTGACTGGAGAGAGACAGAAAGCACTAGACAGGTCCAATTACTCTGCCCCCTGCCATTAGCATCCTGTGATACAGTGCAGAGGTGCCAAGGGCTAATAGAGGGGCTTCTGGCCTCTCCTTTCACCCAATTACAGGCCACATTGGCCACCAGTGTCACCACAGCCACTGCTGCGAGACAAGACTGTGTGAGATGAGTAACAGTGTGAGAGGTCAAGCTGTGGGGTGGAAGGTTGCCAATGTACTTTAATCTTCTGTGGTGTTTCTGCTCATTTGGACACTTGATATATTCCTGTAAGTTGTAGCTTTTTTACTGCTTGGTCTGTTAATGACATGCAATTCTTTTTCAAAAACTTGACATCTAATCCTAGCCCATTTCAGTGGTTACAGTATAGAAATATGGGAATTGTATTTTGCAGTCCTATGATGGACCAACTTTAGAACAATTTCTTAGCAAAGCATTTCAAGAAACGTATTTTTCCATACCAATTTCACTGTCATGAAATATAAAAAAATGAAAATAATCAATGTTTGTTACTTCCTCCACCTCCACCAGCTTCACCTGTCTATATCTGAATTCTGTTTATCTACTGGAAAGACAAAATACATTAACATCCTGAAAACAATATTTTTTGTCATGGTTGAAATATACTGTATATGCACACCTGCAGCTATACATCAGTTGTTCAAAGCACCAAGTTGCAACAGCTCAAAATTAGGCTAATGACATATGCAATTGTAGAAGCTGAAATCAGATAGCAATTAAGACACAACATCAAAGAGTGTTGTAATGCATCTAATTAACAATTAAATAGTTTAATTTGACACGTTACATATAGATATTAAAATATGATTGCCAACAGGCAATACCAAACCGTATCAATCTGCATTTATTTAACAATTTTAACATCATATCTGCTCATTGATTTATCTTTTTTATACTGTATTACTACAATATTTACTCATGATTTTACCTATGTATTTAATAAACACACCTATAACAACTGGAGAATTATGATGCTACTAGCTGCTGTTTTTGGGAACATGAATGCCCATTTGGGGTTCAATTATGTTACCACATTGATTCATATTTCAGGTCACTGGTGCTCCTGTACAATGCCAGGCGGCTCAATTTTTAGTGATGCTTCCTCTCACAGCTCACTGTAACAAATGAAGTGTCATCCTGCTCCGTGCTAAAGCCTGACCCCTGTATTGATTAATCCTCATCATCCAATTTCTCCCTCAGCCTTGATTTATGAGCAACTGTTGTTTTTACATTGGCCGTCAAATCTGTCTTTTCAGGTTACGATGGACAGGCTAATAGCATGCTGTCTTTCTCTCCTTGATTCCAGTGCAAAATCCCTTGCCCTTTAAATGTTTTAATGAAACATTGCTAATGTACTCTGTTTTCATACTGTTCATTTAGTTTGTGTTTGTTCTTCCCTGCAGTGCCTCTGAGTTGTCCCAAAAATCTAAATAATAAGTTCATGTTTTAAGAATGTTCCCATTAAGTTATTTATTAAATGTTTTGTAAATGTTCGATGAATCTTATTTCAGAATAGTTTTAAGAATGTTCTGGAAAATGTTCGCAGTATGGTATATAGAGTCAAGTGCCATAGATATGAAGTGTTTGTGGATTGATAATAAGGAGCTTTGTATTCAAAATAAGAATCCAGTTTGTATATTTTGCAAATATACATGTATATCTTGCAAACTTGAGTCTTTCAGCCACATGTCCAAAAAAAAAACCTGCATTAAAAATGACGTATATGTCATGTGACCAGTAATATCTCACTGACCTCTACATGTTCTTCACACATAGCTGTGTGACAAAGATCTGGTGAGTTTATCAGAAAATATGGCCGATCTTCACGGCAAATGCCACACATGAGGCTATAGAGTTATGAGTGCTTGCATGATATAACTATGATTATTAATGGAGGGTTGCTCCTTTATTCTTTTATTTTAATGAAAACCTTAAAAATGTGTTTTTCTTCCATAAATATATATTTTACTTCATATACAAGCTGTTGTTAGCCAAATGCATATTGTTAATTGCTAAATAGTAACTCACATTCTCCTATCTACTATACTTCCCATGTAAAATTTCAATTACAACATTGTAATTGCTGTCATTGTTTTGTGTTTAACGGTGTTAGTAAGGGATATTCTCTATGGTGATTAGGTGTTAAATAAATGATAGGATTCTGGGTGGGTGGCTGAAGGGCTGCCAACATGTGAAGATGACTCCTGTCTGTAGCTAGAGAATTCTTGCCAGCATTTGGCAGTCATGATCTATTAACCATACATCCCCTCTCCCTTTATAGCCCAACCTATTGTCTCAAAGCTCCATTAACCTCAACCAGCCTTTTAACTAATAAACACTGTTGTTGTCATAAAGCCAGACAAGAGGGTCTTGTGTGTTTCCTTTTCAGGTCTCTAGTTAGTTAAAGACAATATCCAGCCACATGCTCATATACAATTTCCGAATGAGAAAGACTTATATATATATATATATATATATTTAAGCTGTATCCCAAATAGTGCACTAGGCCCTTATACACTACATATTTATGTACTGGTAGCTTTCATTGGCCAAGGTGCGGCCATGAGGCAGTTTGACCGACATGTCAAACAACCAATCACAGTTTGTTTTGTTCAGAATCATGTTTTGGGGCATGGAAATGTCACCACAATAACAGGCCGGTGTAAAACTCTTAGATCTATTTTAAAGATTCTGTGCCGCAAATGTAAATATTTCACATACTTTTGAAAATCCAGCATACAGTTGTTCCTGATAAGCACTGGTTGTCAGTAAACACAGTGGCTTTAATCTTTCGTGAGAGAGTTTGGCATAACGACATCTTTGTTTCCAGGTAGAACATTAAAGAATGTGAAACACACGTCTCCCAGAAATCCTGTATAATTCAACCAATCCAACGACGACTTTGAAACTCTTGAAGTGTTTCCACTTTTGTGTGCCATATATGCCTCAGACGTTTAATCAACATTTTGTGGTTGTGACGTCAAAGGCTGAGACTAATAGCAAGTTTGCTTTGTGCCAAATTGTGATGATTTATTTAAGGTAGTCTTACATTATATTCAATATCAAAAATGTTAAAGTCGGCGTGAAATCAAAATTTACGTGTTTTTTTTGTTTTTTTTTAGCTCACATTGCCTTTTTGTGGTGAACAATTCATGTGTGCAAGTCAATCCACACACAAAAAAATGTTGTTTGCCTTTGTAATCTTTAATCCAAATCTGAAAATGCTCCTCAACTGGCCTTCTCTGATGACTTTGGTTTGACGGCTTGAGCATGAGCGTGACATCTTTAACCACGCCCCTCCAACTGTCAGTGCTCTTTCTGAATGGAAAGCCTACTTTACTTCATACAATCAATTTGAAGTAGGAAAAACAAGCCACACCCTCTATTTTCCCCATTCAATATTCTATTTCTCTTGGAAGCACATCACAATACGCAAACTTCCAGTTCACAAGAACTTTAATAAAAATCATGTGTTTTGTTAATTAATTTTTATTAAATGCCTCAAATAAGGTCTGTGTTACAGATCTGCCAGGCTCTACCCCCAGCCAACCACAGCGTTCACTCTCCCCAGAATTCTAATCAGCATCACCTGCACCTCATCACCGCAATCACCAGCCCTATATAACCACACACCACCCCTCAGTCAGTGTCCACGCTCGTTTCTACGAAGTGGACTCAATCCTGTGCTCCTTGAACTGTGACTACTGAAATACTTACCCTGTACTTACCTCCTTGTTCTCCTTCATTCCAGTTTATCTCCTGTGTTCCTAGGAAGTCCCAGTGTTTGTGGTGTTGTGGTTGTCTCTCAGCTCCAATGTGTCTCCTACGTCTCCTGGTGTCTGCCTTTCTCCGATGATCCTGCAAAAGATCAAGAGATCTCTATTACTCTGC
Source organism: Enteromius mattozi (assembly GCA_032359235.1). Lineage (NCBI taxonomy): Eukaryota > Metazoa > Chordata > Actinopteri > Cypriniformes > Cyprinidae > Enteromius > Enteromius mattozi. The sequence goes on along the minus strand of JAUMHE010000048.1, from coordinate 19,080,945 downwards.
CTTACTAAATTGAAACTATCTGACTCTTGGATACTCACCTCTCAAGACCGATCTTCTCTGTTCATATTCTGCTGTGCAAAATAAACAACTTATTCTCACTTACCTCCTGTGTAGAGTCTGCTTCCATAACAGTCTGTAGTAGCTCAGTTTTGCTTTTTGGCTTCATTTAGTTTCATAAAATACAATATGTTTGTGTATTGCAGTTCTGAGTGATGCTGGGCAGTGTGTCAAAGGGGGGGCCCCGAGGCCGTCCACCAGAGAGCTCGCAGGAATCGAGTGATAATCGAGCTGAGAGTCTCTCAGAGATCTGCTCAGTTTGAGAGCAACCATCCACGTGTAATTGCTATAATTGTGGTAACTTTGTATCAGGTTGAGTGGCATCATCATGTCAACGAGACAGTGTCTATACTGGAGAGCCCTTCCTGTTAATTAGCCTGAATTGATTTCAGCAGCTGACGATAGTGATGTTGATATTCTATGCATCCACTTCACATACACAGTCACCACAGGTTTACATGTCACATGATATACGTCAAGTCAAAAGAAAGATTTTGGGTCATAGGAAAGATTGGGTATTGTTAATTTTTAACCAGTTTTTAGATGCAAAATTTTTGTATAATATTTTCAGATGCAAAAATCTGCTCTGCCATGCTTACAGTAACATGATGACACAGTACATGGCAGGTGTTTTTGTCCTGTTTTGCTTGTCACTAACATCAGAGATGTTATATAGTTTTTACTTTTTGGCTTGAACCATGAAATCTGTCAGTACATGGTGTATTTACTTGATATTTTTGTCAAGTTTTATAAATCTGTATTCTGTATGTTTATGTAAAGCAAATATGAGTAAGTAATAAAGGAACACTTTTGGCTAAAAGAGCAGATGCAACGCAAAAGTTGTCTTTTACTCAAAAGTGCCAATAACTATTTAAAATTGCTTAAAAAGTTTTATCCATTTGGATTTGGAGTTTAATCAAAATCTGTAATGCTTTTTTAAATCATATAACAAGAACAGGATATATGTAATAATACCAGTCACCACAATAATACACAATTACCACACTTTCATATTTAACATTAACAAATACAATGTATCATATGTAAAAAAAAAAAAAACATTTTAAGTAATTGAATCATATTTAAATTTATGTTTATATAACTAATTCATTATCAAGTATTTCGATATTTTGAAAATATAATTATTTAAACAACATTAGATCCAAATACAAGCCATGCCATTTCCCCTAAGAGTTAAAAATGAAGATAAAAAATACTGTTGTATGCAAACATCTCAAAATGACCTGCTGGACACAATTTTCAGCAAGATAAGAAAAAAATAAAACACTCATTTTGTAAGCACCACCAAATAAACAGCAAATTAACATTTTAACAAGTAAGCAAACAGCCCCAAATGGTCTACTGCTGAAATACTGAGAGGACTAAAGAGCTGTGCTCCTTTAGCAAATGGAGAGGTGATTATAGTAGATTGCTATATTTCTCCACACTTCCTCTTCATCTGTACCTTCAGCACCATGTGACTGTTCAGAAAGCCTCCTTTAGACAAATGAGTGTTTACACTGTCATGTCCCAGCACTAACATGTCATAAAGTCCCATCAGAGCCAATTATACCTCATATTGATTCAGACACGTTCTAAACAGTACAGACATCACCCATTGGCGGTCATTAAAGCTCTTGAACAGTGAACGTTTTTTGAATTGCCCTCACCTCAGCGGCCCTTGCTGTGAGTTCCATATACCATAATGTGTCCCCAATTTGAAAAGGCAAAGCACATAAAATGTAATACACCAATTTCTCTACGCAACAAAAGCCACACTGATTCAGTGTGTGGACAAAGGAGACAGCAACAAAACAGTCATTCTCGTCAAAAGGATTGAAGAAGGGCGATATTTGCCCTGTCTGCTATAAATATGACAAGGGAAAATACTGGAAAAATGGAAAGAACAATTCTGGTAAGGGTCAGTCCACTTTGAACAAAACAGCAAAATTGTTCAAAGTCAGTTTTCATTTAGAAACACAGTCAGTGTTATAAATAGCAAAAATATTTTAGCACTATCTTCATCAAATATATTACTAGTGATAAGATTCTTTTTTTCTGATTTAATACAAAATTAGACTTGACAATGGTCGAAAGAGCATCTTGTGCTTCAAAGGAAGAAAGAACATGTGACTGTCTGTATCCAACTCAGTCTCATGACCAATTCGTATGTATTCGTACGAGGTCCCAAATTCGTACTAATTCGTACGACCTCACTCGTACGATTCTGTACGCTTTGTCTAAAACCCCGTGAGGGGTAGGTTTACGGACGTGGTTAGGTTTAGGTCATTCGTACATATTCATACGAATTGGCAACTCGTAAAATATGTACGATTTAGAAGAAATCGTATGAATTCGTATGAATGAGGTCGTACGAATTTGTACAAATTAGCCACCTCGTAAAATATGTACGAATTGCTGTGAGATCAGGTTGAAGAAATCACATAATCAACAACAAATAATACAGACTTTTTCTTAAAATACTTATAATCCATATAATGTACATAAAATCCATGTTTATATATCAAATAGTGCACTGCAAAATTTACGGTAAAAAATAAAAGAATATATAAAAGTATATATTTTTTATGTATTGTAGAAACATTTTAGGTTTTACTGTTTTAACTTAAATTTACAGTTAAATACCGTCATTTCATTAACTGACATAATGTTAATATACCAGCCTTTTGAAGTACTGAAACATGTTTTGTACCTTTGCAATACTGATAACCACCAAACGCAGGTCATATGATGAACCAAAGCCCATCACAAGCAGCTTTTAAACACTGACATATATAGAAGGTGTCCAGTGTCATTCACACAAATACCATTATAACACACGTGAAACTTAAATAATGCAATAAACATTAATTTAACAACATTAGATGTAATATACAACCCTAATGTACAAAACTGATGAGAAAAAGAGAAAAGAAAAGTTAATTCAACAAGAAAACATCAAATTTAAAATGTAACGTAGGGAATGTCAATTCACTGTAAATTACACATAAATTATATTATACATTATACTTTACCGTTAAATTCACTGTCATTTTTTACAGTGTAAATAATCATTGTCATGTTTACCTGTCACCTGACATTTACTGATAGAAATGTAGCTAAGCATAAAATGTTTGTTTGTTTGTTTGTGTGTGTGTGTGCGCGTTTATACACCTGACCTGTTGCTGGCACTAAAACAACCTATTGTGTTTACATGTTTACATTAATTTTCTTTTCATTTAATAATCTTAGTCACTGGTTGGTGATTTATGTGACACGTTTCTAAGAAGTATTGTCCTTTACAAGTGTATTTTTTTCCAAAATACACTAAATGCATGTAAACATCAGTAGTATAGCTATGGTTCAAAAATAGTCAGAAACGTTTTTAAAAACAATTTTTCTATTAATTCCTCTCTGTAACTATATGCCAATTTGGATGGAAATTAAATGACCAAATAACCCTGTAGTTTTTCAAAACCCTAAAACACTGCATTTATGTACTCACAGATTTCCTGTTTTACTCTCCACGGCTTTAACAACCTCACTGAGATTTCCCACACAGATTTCAATTAGCACAACAGATAATGTAGCATATGCTCTGTAGAGAGGGTAAAACTATTAAAGAGCAGAGCTCCCAGCAGAAGATGTGTTTTCCCAGCATGAGCGTGTCTCGCTGGAGTAGTCGGCCCCTGGTGCACAGCAAAGAGAAGAGAGTCGTACACAAAACCTACTTCATATTCAACACATGAAGTGCTCCCTCTCTAATAATGGAGAAACAAATAAGCGTGACCGCTCTGATGTGTATCTCTTCATAATTTAATTACATTTTGATACGGTGCAGTGTGTGAGCTGCAGTGTATGTTAAAACTCTGGCAGGGGGTGATTTTACTAAAGTAGTGACAGTCTAAATGAAGGGAATACACAGAAAGATGGTGTCTTGATGTCCAGCTATCATTCAATGACTCTTAAAAGCTGATGTAAGCGATAAAACCTTGAGTTTATAGAAAGTAAATAAAGTGTTTGAACTTTTAAGTTACAACTAATGTTTGCAAAACAATTTTGTTGTTAATAATCTTATACTTTAATATATTATTTTTATTAGAAACTCCTCAGTAAGCACATTTCACATTTTAACTTTTTACTGTAGCTACTGCAAAATACATTGTCATACTGCAACATGAAAAATATTAATATATACATTATTTATATAAAATATGTGTAATTGTAAAGTATGCTGCATGCCATTTAGTACCGTGGCCGAGAGAGCTCAACGCGCTGCAACTTAAGAAAACACATGCAAATAGAGAAAACACCAGCACATTAAGAAAACATTTGCTGCCACCGTAAGTAATTTAGTTATTTAAACTTTAATTCACGAGTTCGTGGGGACTCCTGAGCCCTAGGAATTTTATCCCTTTTTGTCCGCAAGGAGCAGACTGAGCTCAGTGTCCGGCCCGATCCCCAAGAACCCCCCCGGAGGAAGGATAGTACAAACGGAGGAGTCTGGGGTGGCGGAGGGATGCAATGAACGATGAAAGGGGGCTTGTACTATTTATAGGAGGATTCTCTTGCTCTGATAGGATGATGGTGAGCGTGATTTCACCAAGTACAAGATGTTCCTGGATCAACATTCCAATCAACCAATCAGAATTGACGAATAATTTTTCTGGAAATATCTGTTTTAGGCTTATGATCAAGGTTAGGTGCTTCTACACCCTAATCAGCTATCATTTCCAACTAATTTTAAGCATAAATTTTGGGGTAAGGATTGGGATAAGTTTATATTTTTAGACAGTAATGTTGATCCAGGATCATGTCTTACTTGGCAAAATCATGGCTGATGGCATGATTAGGAAAGAGGAGCCAGCCATGCTAATTACTCATGCGTGCTCCTCCCGAAATTTGCAAACATCATTTGATTAATTTTATTATGGCCAGTCTCTATATATTTATTTTTAAAAATTTGGTTATAAATCAATTTAATAGCAAAAAAAAAACATATTTGACAGTATTTTACTGGAAAATTTGTTACATATAAAGCAAAGTTAAACTTTTTACAGTTTTTATTGGAGCACATACACACACATTATATATATATATATATATTTTTTTTTTTTTTATGAAAAATGACATTTACATTAGTGTTTTAAAAAAAAAAAAAAAAAAAACCTCCTAGGTGTCACGTTGTGTATGCAGGCA
>JAUMHE010000048.1:19036625-19057192 GCA_032359235.1 Enteromius mattozi | reverse complement strand
TAACAAAGAGTGAAAAATTTAAGGGGGTCTGAATACTTTCCGTACCCACTGTATATATATATATATATATATATATATAATAAAAATGTATTGAAAAAAAGTTATTTTTTTGATTTGTTGGTTGACACAAATGACACTGTTTGCTGAGAATGAGACACCTACAAAAAGCATATATCAGTTTTTACACAGACTGCAGAAAGCTCAGACAATCACAGAAGAATAAGGTCTTCTAACTGTCTTCTGACACTGCCCATGCAGGCTCCCCACGATTCACTGTATCAATTGTAGTGCTGTTATTGGAGTGTAATCGGGCATGAGAAAGGCCAGCTTGCTGAGGGTTGGGGGCTATTATGAGGGTCCCATCTGTGACTGCTGTGTGGAGAGGGGGGTACTGGCCTGGAGGTCTCTGGCACATGTCTATGAATGGTGGGTGTGAGAAGGGGCAACGGAGAAGCAGCTGATACGTCCGGATGTGTGGGTGTATTGAACAATTTGTCTTCAACTATTGCACTTACGCTCTAAAGTGTCCCTTTTCACTGTCAGCCAGTGTTTATCATTGTTAACCTAGAAGAAGCTTAAAATACATATTGATCTGTTCATAGATGTGCATGTGTTGTTTCCTCTTCTAGCGTAAAACTTCATATTGTCATATTGACTGACTTGTTTGTTGAGTGCACACACAGTCCCATCTCCACACTGAGAGCCATTTGAGAGTGAGAGTGACGGTTGATTGATCCCATGGCTTCCTCTGTAGGGATCAGTGGGGTCAGGCTGCAGGAGATGATAAGCTGAGATGGAACAGGGCTATCACCGCTCTGGGTCAGGGCCCCTCCGTAAATTGAGCTGATTACCGCTGCTGGTCAGGTTAGCGGGGAAGACCAGTAATCAACAGCCATGCCAGGGTACAGCAGTAGACTGCTTTCACAGACATTACTACACATACTACAGTTTATACATGTACATAGCTGAATGTTGTACTTGCAGTTATATCCGATTTACGGAGCTTCAAAATAATGACCACTATCCACCAGCATTACCAAGGTTGGAAGAGTCAGGATATATATTTTTTTAAACACTCTGACTTGGGGGTTTTTTTAAACACTCTTAGACCTTAAAATAAAGTGTGACTGATCCTTCATTTCAGTTATGGTTCCCAAGTCAGTATGATTGACAAGTACTGAACAAGCTACAACAGTTCTGGGAAAATTTTGACGTGCAGTGTTTGAATGTTTAGATGATACTTGCACGTTTCAACCTTCTGGGACATCTCTCAACATCCCATCAATACATTCACACACAAAGCACAATAACCGGCAAGATTTGCACAAAGCATGAGGGTGAACAACTCAGATGGTCTCCACTCCCTATACTTGACACAAGCTTGACCTGTGTGTGTTTGTGTGTGTGTGTGTGTGTGTGTCTAGCCCCTCCTTGTTGCAGTCTGTCTCAGTGTTTCTTCTCTGTGCCAACTGCTCACAGTCAGGGCGATCCTCCAGGGCCAGGGTGCAACCTCAGGTCACCTGGTCAATTAAATTCAAATTGAGGATAAATGATCTGCAAATTATGTCCAAAGAAGTAAGTAAAAGAAATTGACTTTAAAACAGTTTTGAGGTGCCAGAGGATGCAAAGTTTCACTAACAAACCTTTATGTGAAAATGAGGCACCAAATTCATATACAATACAGTCAAAATACACAATTAAGTTTATATGCAGTCTGTCTATATTTTATTATTGTTTCACAATGGGCATCACTATTACATGCTGTATGGTTAAAGATTTGTTCAAATCACTAACTTAAAGCATTACTTCACAAAGGACATAAATGATACCTGAATGATATTGGGGGTTTTGCCATGGACCTCTTCCTAAAATATTAAGTCAATATGTATGTTCATATTAATGAATGAATGAATGAATGAATAAATAAATAAATAGTCAATTTCTTAAAATCTGGCTTTTATACTATTGTTATATTATAGTATATGCAAATTTGTTTTAACACGTGTTAACAAAATATTCACTATTAATCTCTCTTTGACTAATCTAAAGAAAAAGTAAAAAGTAACATTAAAAATGTGGTTAATGCAAGCAACAAAACATTAACTTTATTTTATTTTTATGTATCTTTACAGCCATAAAAGTAATTTTGTGAAATAGTAATACAAATAATATTAATTTCTCTCCAATTTTTGTATACCCTCTCAAGCCTCCTTGTTTCTCTTAAATTTATATTTTAAGGAGAATTGTGCTATTACGTTTTAAAAGCCTTTATGCTTGGCAAACGTAATCACATAGCAAGCATCCTGAACACCTATGTAACTGCATAGCATCATCCTGGCAATTACCCACAACACCCTACTGTGGCAGTGAGTTTTGGTGACACATTTCCCTTTTTTCTGTCTTTGATTATGTGTTCTTCTCTATATGCTTGCAAGAGAGAATGTAACAGAGAGAGAGAGAGAGAGAGAGAGAGTAAGAGGCATGTAACGGTTCTTGTCCCTGAGGGCTTGATGACACTAAAGAGACACAGAGAAGAAAGGAGGAGGGGAAGCCCATCACCCTCTGCTCCATTCTGTTCTTTTACAACTTGACAAAATAGCCTTTTAATTTTGCTGAACGTCTGGGGCGTCTGTGGCTCTGCCTGCATCAATCTCCATCATCAGCAGGCTCTAGGCACTGAGTCCCCAGGGTCCTCTCACTGCCAGAAGACCACTGTCTCACCCCCTCTAGGCACACAGCAAAAGAGAGCTGCCAAGACCGTTTCTCTTCCTTGTACAGTTCACCATCATTCTGTGCTAAAATTCTCCTTTTTTTCCTAATAATTTTGAGACTGTAACTTCAGATTCAGATTTATCCCTTTTAAATTCAGCCAGCAACACCCATGTTCATCATCATGGCATGCAATATCCTAGCTGCTTTCGGTTTTCAAAAAAAAATAGTTTTTCACTTTCAAAACCATATATTTGAACTAATACCTTTGGCTTTGAGTTCTTTCAGCATTTCTGGCATGATTGAATATCATTTTACTGTGCCCCGGCCTAAGGCGGTGACATCATTGAGTGAGACAAATCCATGTTATCAATTGGCAGGCTGAATGAGAGACAGTCAATAGGGATTAAAGTGAGGTCTTTCCCTATTGTTTACATTCATACCTTTGCATCTAGCATGTCAACCATGGAAGGTGAAGCAGAGCAGGTGTAAAGGGTCTTTGGACAGAACACAGCATGCACACATGCCTCATTCACAGAAAAGGAAGCTTGACAAACTTTTTAACCAGCCTTATGTCAGGAGAGACTGTGTAGTTTCATCATGCATTTGAAATATGTATACACTCTTGTAGAATTAAGGTTTAGGTTGAGTGGTCTTCATCTAAAGTTGGTACATTTTGGTTACTTGAAACAAAATGATTGTTAACCGAAATATATAACCTAACTTTTATTTCCGCTATGGCTATCGGCTAAGCTATTTATAACTAAAACACAATAAGCAATACATACAATTAATATAATTTATATAGACATTAGTAAAAATGAATAATTCAAAATATGAACATAAACTATTATAGTATATCAGTGAAACAGTGGGTTGTGTGTGTGTGTGTGTGTTTAATTTGCTATTAGCATTAGTTCATATCTGGAAATTCTTCAACATTCAACATAAAAAATACTATAAACATAGTCATATAGACCATAGTTAGACACAAACTTAAGTTCTGAATATTTTTACTTTTTACAGTATCGAATGTCTTATTACTTGTCGGAATTAACTGAACTCATGACAGTACATAAAGTAGTATTTGTTTCGTGAATTTGATTTGTGTGAATACTAATTTTTAAAAAGAAAACATACCCCTATAAAATAGTAATTAATTTTCAAGAGTGTGTTCTACAACAATACACACTACAGTAGCTGGTGAAGAGAATCTTTCGCACACTGACCAATGAGTATCCATATCATATAAGTCAGAAAGGCTTGAATTAACATCACCCAGCTTCAGTTCTACTTCAGTTCAGTGACAGCAGAGGAAATATATCTCTGTAAAAAACAAGCAATCAAGTATTAGAGTTAGGCTAGTAGATACTGCTATATTTGAGTGTACTGTACTGTGTGAACAATATTATATACATAACTTTTTATAGATACAGCTTACATAATACAGTAGTGTTTACAAAAGTGTTTACATCCCATAACTTCCATCATGGATTCATGGGTGTCAAGTGAGCAATTTACTGAAGGTGGTATGTTTTATAATCTTATTTACATCCCCCCTTAACAAATAAAGAGTAAAAATGTGCATGAAAAACAACACATTTATTCATACGTAGCTAAAACTGTGCTAAGTGGTTTCATTTGGCAAATCATAATCAATTATGTTTTCGGCAAATTATGTGAATGAGTGGTCCCTCTGGGTTGCCATCTCATCTTGTTGAACTCAATTAGCAGTAATTAACACGTGCTAATGAGATGAAGTGGAATCCAAAACAAACAGTGGGAGCTCAGCCTCATATCTAACAGCAACAGAGACTGAATACAGAGGGTCAGGTTCACCATGACAGTCTCTGCAGACAAGACTAGAGGACTCAAACAATATCAGTCATGCAGTATTGTAAAGAAATCTGACTCGTGCAAATCATTCCGTGCAAGCTGTAGATACGGCAAATAAACAAGATGTGTAAGCACTCATGGTTTTTGATTTATTTGGTTGTTTTGAGGGTGGCTCTGTAACTCACCATGTCTTTACAACCGTTCAAGCACAAAAGACATTAAGTTTTACTATCAGTTGTATTCTTTTAAAACTGAATGCACAAGCTGACCACAATTCTTGTGTATTGACTGTATTTTTTATCTGCATGACATCTATTCCGGGCATAAAAGTGCAGGTCGGACACTGTTGAGATATCACTTTCCCGCTGAGAATAAAGTCACATCCTCTTTCACATTTATGGCTATAAAATAAAGTCTGTACTTCAGTGGTTCGGTGTCTACAATGCAACTTTGTCTCTGGCTCGCACAACAAAAAGTGAAACTGTCCTGTAACAGACATTTATCTCTTGCAGTACTCTCAGTATATTTTATTGAATAATAATAAAGATTTGTAATAGTTATGTGCTGTGATTTTTTGGCATCACGTTCTTTATTGGCATTTATGATTCCATGAAGAACCTGAAAAATGGAAACTTTTCATCGCACAAAATGCTCTTTACAATGAAAAACAGTCTTTAAATGATTAAAACGTTCTTCAAAAAAAATTTATTTTAAGAACCTTTCACTAAAAGTTTCTTACTGAATATATCGGTTATTTTTAAGATGTTCTTATATCAAATTCATGGTGCTTGATGTTGGTCCAATCAATGACCAATTATATAACTGTTCAATTTCCAACCCATATACTTTAAACTCTTAAAAATAAATGTTCTTTTTGTGCATCAGTGGTTCCACAAATGACCTTTACCATTAATGGAACCCCAGGATTCCACAAAACGCACTTTACTGAGGAAAAAGGTTCTTTAGATTATTAAAATGTCCCTCGGACTAAAATATGATTTTACGGATGGTTATTTTATGGAACTTAAACTGGTTCTTCTATGGCATCTGTGAAAACCCCTTTTGGAACCTTTCTTTTTAAGAGTGTAATGAAATAATTGTTTTCGTCTTTTATTGTTTAACTTGCTCTATAAGCAAGGTTTAAACAGCACCAACAGTTTACAATGTTACACGTCATAGAAACCCTAAATTGATGCTATTTTTCTAAACATCATCCATTAACAGAAGAAAAATGAAGTCTCCCTGGGTCATATAGCACTGAGACATCGCTGGTTTTTATTTATGGTAGTGTTTCGAGGTTAACCCTAAATCTGTGAGGTTTTGAATGATTATGTTTCTCTAACTTTTTCTGTATGATTGGCTATCGCAAAAACCACGCACATATGATTTGATTAAACAGTAAATTCGTAAGAACACATTCTCTCAGTGCATTGTAGAGAATGAAATCCCACGGCTAATGATATCTGTAGCCTGCATACATGCATGATGCTTGTTCGCTGTCTGCTGTAGCCTATCTCTCGCTGCAGCTCCTCTGATGGCTCCCCGCGCGCTGATAATATCTCCCAGCAGCCGGAGACTTTATATTATAATCATTAGTGATCCTTGCCCTCTCACCCGTACTGAAGAACAATCGTAGAGGAACATTAATCTGAGCTGGAAACTGCCGTGTCCCTCTTTTCCCACATGGCTGTCCAGGTCGTGTTTTTCTCGAATTGTGCATAATTTCTGGATCACTTTGGCTGAATTCACACACCCGCTTAACTAAAATATTTCAAACAGCCTCGATTTCATTAATGACCCTTTGTTAATAGGATTTAGTCTACTGGATGTAGCTGAGAAAACTAAATTACAGTGCTGTATATAAAGTGTTTAATAGCCTATATAGCATATGATATAGCCTATTAACCTCTAGACAAAATATATAGGCTAATATATAAATAGCCGCTATTTAGTTATATAGCCTACTTCTACCTAACAGCAGTAGGAGTGAACCTGCAAAATGTAAAATCACATTTTCCCCTTCTTTTTTTAGGCTAATTTTGCAATAATATGCTAATAATAATAATAATAATAATAATTGTAAAACATCTAGCAAACAGCCTTTACTATTCAGTTGTGCTTCCATGGCCTTGCGTTTGCTTAATTTGTAAACAAGCTTCAATAATAGGCCTAAGTAGAATATTCTACTGATTTACTTACTGAAGAAAAACTAATAATAAATAAAAATAAAAATAAAAACAAAGAAATAATAGTCTGTCACGCAAGAACCAGTCAATTTTGCATTATTCTAAGAGGTAATTTTCGATTCTAGGCTATTTAGGGCAGACAGGGTACATTGGGACTCATGTGTCTTGCATTCCGTCAGATTGTCTTACGCGTCTTATTATACATTATTTCTAAAAACAATTAAATCATTTCTCAATAACGACACCTTTTCTCCGAGGTCAAAATAGTTCTATAAATTCTCATCCACTCCATTTCGAAACGTAATTAGTCAACATCCAAGTTTGTTTTGATAATACTCAATAATGTGTTGTTTCCAAATGGACTGTAGACAGCAGAAATTGCAGGGGAAAGTGCGTTCGCCGAAATTGCTGTAATCTGATTGGTTCTGTTCCAACATGACGTCACCTCGCAGGGAATAAGGTCTCTCGGCAGCATCCAAACGCATGCCAGCGACTGAAGCAGAGCGAGATACAACTGGAAAATACACGCAAATGACCAGGGATATACGTGATATGCTTTGAAACCGTTCGTTTTAACTTTTGTAAAACGAATTAAACGCATTTATTGTTTTTTTTTTTTGTTCAAGCATTGGGAGCATTGGAGTTTCCGCCCGCGTGTAGGCTAACGTTATCTATTTAAATATACAATAAGTAACCATTCCATGAGATTGAACTAATACTTCAGCTAAAGTTTTTTATTCATCTTAATGATAAAGGATCAGCGTACGTTTAATCGTCTAAAGAGGGGCTGACACTTGTCCGTTTCTGAGCTGTAGGCAAAATTTGGGATGCCGTGTTATATCCAATGCCAGCCTTTTTGATTACTTTTGTTTACTTGGATCAAGGACCGCGTAGTGTTCTCTAACTTTTGGCACAAGACAAGCAGATTTTTTATTTTTTTGCCTCTCACTAAGGACGGCAAAGTGGTGACTGGAGTCACAAAATATGGTCCACTGTGCTGGATGCGAGAGGCCTATTCTGGACAGATTTCTGCTCAGCGTCTTGGATAGAGCCTGGCATGCCAAATGCGTGCAATGTTGTGACTGTAAATGCAATTTAACTGATAGGTGCTTTTCAAGAGAAGGACGACTGTACTGCAAAAACGACTTTTTCAGGTGAGCATTTGACTCGAAGAAAGCATCAAAGGACATTTTAGCTCTTGCAATGTGGCTACCGACCTTTCTGTAGCTGTTACAATTTTCCCCCTTATATTCTAATACATGTAAAAAAAAAATCGTTAAAAATACATGTATGTAAGCCTTATATAAACACAACATAGTGATAATAATAAATGAGCACAAAAAAAAGTCGACGCAACTGTAGCGCATTACATTTTACATTTACAACCTCTCGGATTCTAGACAACTTGTTAGGTGACAGACTAAAACAGTTCTCTTTGTTTACAAGGTATGAGTGTCAGACAGGCAGGGGATGAGATTTGCACCAGCACCTGACGGATGTGTGCCCTGCCTCGCCTCAATCTTTCTTAGCACATGTGTTTGTTTGCCAAAGCTCGAGCAAAGATGCGATAAGTGGATTTGAATAATGAATGAGCTCGAGAGGAAAAGCACAGACATCCAGTCAGCATGCATTTGATAACAATTTCAGTGAATTGCATTTACATGCACGCCCAGAAACAAAAGAATGCATATTGTCGCCTGCGAAGTTTGCAAGAGGATATTCTGTTAATGCATTCTGTCAAAGCAATGCTGAACATATCAGCAGAAGAATAGAATAATTCTGTAGACTACAGCTTTGTGGGTGGAAAAAGCATGGCCATAAAGCAATTTTAGCAGAAAACAAAATTAAAACAGGCTAATTTGAATGACTAGGGTTGATATATAAATAAAAAAACACTGTAATCTGTCTGTAAAATATTGCAAAATTCTTTAGACGTAAAAGTAGGAACTATTTTAAAAACAGCAACACATTGACAAAAACATTATGGTTTAAAGGTAGTTCCCAGAATTCCCTGCTCGAACCAACATTTGTTTGGATTTTATTTTCGTTATCTGTTTTTATGCATTGCAGTGTTTTACATCGCATGTTGCTTAGTTAATGTTTGTTGCAATATTTACCCTGGTGATTTTCTCTTATTGTGCTCTTTATTATTTACCAGTTGTTGGAGAGGTAAAATGTTTTCAGTTGCACCTCTGTGTTATTAGACTATCAGTTAATTTTACAGTATATGCAGCATAAAGATTTTAGTAACTCAAATATGTTGATACATGAATATTATGAGTATAGGGAATGTAAAGTTACCACTGTCTGCAATTCTTGTAAAACCGTCACAGTATTTATGGTTCTGGCGACCACAACCGTCAGCTTTTTTTCTTTTACTGTGAATTAAAGTGACCTGTAGCTGTATAGGAATTAGATTTTAAAAATATTAAAAAATAACTATCGGTAAACCTACTTTTCATGAAAAAAACTACAACATTTAGGTGTGATTTTGACTTCTCTGCAGACGTTTTGGCACTAAATGTGGAGGCTGCGCGCAGGGAATCTCGCCCAGTGATCTTGTTCGGAAAGCGCGAAGCAAAGTCTTTCACCTCAACTGTTTCACCTGCATCATGTGCAATAAACAGCTTTCTACTGGCGAAGAACTGTACATTTTAGATGAATATAAATTTGTCTGCAAGGAGGATTACATGAATAACAGCATCGGAAAAGACACAAACCTTCTGTCAAGTGAGTAGCCTAATTTTGGGCCATTGAAACCTGTAGTCTACGAGATAAATAGCCTATTGCTATTTTTTTCCTCAAGTTCAGTACTGATTCTGATTCTGTAATTTTAATAAATGCTAAACTCTATTGTTATTTCAGTATCTGATAACGTGTTGTCTTCGAATGTGTGGCGCAAAGCATTTTGACTATTTTTTAACGCCTGTGCTTTTCACAGTTACTACGTGCAGTGACCCGAGCTTATCTCCAGAATCTCAAGATCCACAGGACGACTATAAAGACTCCGAGACCGGACACATGTCGGACAAGGAGGGGGTTAACAATGAAAACGACGAGCAGAATCTGGGTGGCAAACGTCGCGGGCCGCGGACTACTATCAAAGCCAAGCAGCTGGAGACTCTGAAAGCTGCTTTCGCCGCCACCCCCAAACCTACAAGACACATACGAGAGCAGCTGGCACAAGAGACAGGCCTCAGTATGAGAGTAATACAGGCAAGTAGCTAGCATGCGAGAAAAAAAAAATATGGAAGAAAAAAGGCTTATTTAAAAATAGTTTAGGCACTTTATTTGGTGCACTCCCGTGATCAAACAATATTATGTAGGCTTTTTCTATGTGTAACCGATGTAGGCCTATTTTATAGGCTACTTGAATAAACCAGTTAATTTAGTTAACACATGATTTACCTTGGCAAACCATTTGACGTGCGGCCTTGGGTTGCTTTTATTAAACCGCGGCCACAACAATATTATAAAAACAGATGCGGTGGTCTCTTCAAGTAGGCTACATCACCCTAAAACTGTAGGCTACGCATTTTAGTTTCAGCATCCTCGAGGCTCGAGCACTGAATGCATTTTGTGTGAGTGTGTGTTAGCTATTTTACGCCTGCCTTCACCCACGGCTCGTCCAATCAGATTTTACAGCCGGAACTTTTCGTTTAATATGCCAGTATTTAACTGCGTAGGCTAAGAACAAATATGGAAGAACTTAAAACGAGTCGCCTACATTGCCTAGTTATAATGACAATACATTTTAAAACTATTTATATTAGGCCTGTCCCCTAGATGATATAATAGGTATGATGCAAAACGTCTGCAATTGTCTGACGTCTTACAAAAAGATCATAGCCTACTAACTTACTGGTGGTTCGTCTTTCAGCAGTAACATAACGAATTGGTGTTTAAGTAGCCTACTTTTAAACATTTATGTGGCACAGAATGATAGCTAGTGATTTGGGCACGAACACCAAATAGCCTACTCTTTTTTCGCTTTGTATTTTGACTTGTTTCTTGGATACGTGCATAAATGCCCACCTTAAAATTTGTTAAACGTGATTCTTTTTTTTTTTTTTTTTCTAAAACAGTTGCTTAGATCAGGTTTCTGTCAAACGACAAAGTTGCTCTAAATTGTCTTTTGGGGGTATATTTATCTGGAAACTAACGTCCCGTCTCGTTTGTGTATTTTCTGTTGTGCAGGTGTGGTTTCAGAATCGTCGCTCGAAAGAGAGGCGCATGAAGCAGCTGAGCGCGCTGGGCGCCAGGAGACACATGTTCTTCCGCAGTCCGCGAAGAATGAGAGCGCTGGGCGATCGCATGGAAACAGGAGAGCTAATGGCCAACGGCAATTTCTCTTATTATGGAGGTTAGTTTATGTTCATGAATATTAATCATAAAAAAAAGCATCACAACCGAATGGAAGCCTATAAAACAACTCATTATTGTGTCCATGCTATAATAGGCTATCATGCATAAGTAAAAAAAAAAATATAAAAAGTATTTAGATTGCATTTATAGGCTACTGTATGTATGATCATCCTTTATTTAAAGCAATTTATTACACAATTGTTTCCATGTTTACAAAAGCAAAACAAAAATAAAGAAATAAATGAATAAAGCCTATATGCGTTGCACAAAATAAATACATTAAAATGAAATAAAATAAATATTTAAGGTTGATTTTGTATCAACAGAAAATAAAACGCACAAAGATATTGAGCACTTCCACTGTTGTTTAGCTTGTCACCATATAGCCTACTGCCCTAGTAATTACATCAACACTAATTAAACCAATTTCAGCTGACAAATGGTCAGTTACTGGGTCTTGTCTATGATGTAGGCCTATTATGATTATAATTGGGAGTCTTAAATAATAACATCGAATGACCATTTGACCATTTTTGTTACAGACTATCAAGGCGAATACTATGGCCTAGGATCAAACTATGACTACTTCCCTCAAGGTCCACCATCCTCCCAAGCACAGACTCCAGGCGATCTAGGATTCATGCCCTCCTCTGGCCCAGCTGGAACCCCTCTAGGGAGCATGGACCACCATCACGGAACACATCACCCCTCAAATGAGACACAATGCTTCAGCGAGATGATATCGCATCACCCAGGGGACTCCCCCAGCCCAGAGCCCAGCGCACCCACCTCCATTCACAGTATCTCTACTGACATGTGTGACTCCACTCCACCCTTCACATCCCTGAACTCTCTCAGTGGCAACGGATACAGCAATCAACTCTCTTCAGAGATGAACGAGGGGACAGTTTGGTAGCCAACAACAGACTAATTCAGGATACAAAGATGTGGATATGTACTGTTCATGTGTGATTTTCTAGCAACGATATTTCTATTTAGTTAATTTATTGACATAATTGTCTATTTATTTGTTTACCTATTTATTTAATGTATTTATCTATTTAAGCACCATTTGTGTATTTTGAAAGTGGAATGTTAAATATTGGCCAGCAGACCTTATAGCTGTGCTATAGACATCGACAGTATAAGAAAAGAATGAAAGAGAATGTTTATATTTACAACACCTGGTGTGTCTGTTCACATGTGTATCATAATCTGATAACTCAGACCTCTTTGCCTTTTAAGGCTTTGCCATAACGACACTTGAAATCATCGTACACCAAAATCTTTCTCTGCTCTCCATGTGGTGGAGTTACATCTCCATAATGAGTTCCACCAAATCTCAGAGTGTTTGCCTTTGAAAGGGAAACTTAAAACTGTTGGGACAAACCCTTTATTTGAAATGAAATATGACTTGAAATATAAGACAAAGTCTACCTTCTAAAAATAATTTCATGTAGCCTAGTCAGTGGACAGAGAGCAGTCAATTGTTTACATATATTTTCTTCAGGAGTTTGAATATCAACAATGACTTTAAAAAAACCCTCTTGATACTGACATAAACTTTTTCTTCAAGCAAGAAACCAAACTTTTGTATTACTTCAATTTATATTTGAGTTGTGATTCACTGTAATAGTTTGTATGATAATGTGTTTGCACAAATACACTAAACAAAACCATAAATACATGTTGACAAATGAAGCACAAATACATAAATTGCATTTCTGGCTCTAGTCTTGAAATTGACTTGCATGCATTAGTCTCTGAATTAGGATTATCTAATAATCCTATACTGTGGAATTTTATTATCTGTAATAAGACTGAAAGAAAGAAAGAAAACACTCACAGCAGAGTCTGGAGAATAGACAGGACATATTACACATTCTTGCAAAAAAAAAAAAAAAAAAGGTTAAAGGGTGAAAGAAAATACAATTTTAAAAAACACTACAAACCTATATAATTTATTTTATGTTATGATTATATATTAGCTATATTATGATTTTATATAATATTAGAGGCTATGCTTAGTATTTGTTGCAAAACAGCAAAAGTCCTACTGCTTAACTTTTTGTAGGCAGTAGCCTACTTTTAAACAAATGTAATTTAAGATGTTACATTTAATTCTCTATTAAGTAATCTTACTATGCCCTAAATAGTATTGAAAATTACTATTATCATCTACAATTTAGGATGGATAGTATGCACATTGGGACCCAGGCAACTTCTTTTCTCCTCACCTCACACTTCCTCCGGCGCGCTCTGATGACGTCAATTTCGAGTTACAGCGTGGGACAGACATGGCAGCTTCTATATCACAGCAGCTCGAGGATTTGTTAAATCCTTTACCGAACTTCGTGGATCCAGAGGACGACCAAGATGAAGGTATTATACATTAAAAATCATATCCGTTTATATAATGTGTTGTTAGCCATTTCACCGTTATTATAATAGAAAATCTGTCACCTCTAGCCTCTAACGTAAGCACGATGTGACTGCATGCCCGTCTGTACGGAGAAGAAGCTTTACTTTGCACCTTTTAAAAAAGACCAGTGACTCATGACATTTAATATAAGTTAGTAATATATATGATTGCTATAATAACAAAAAGGATACATCTTTGTTTTCGCACAAAAGGCTGTTTTCTGTTAGAGTTTGTACTTGTACTTTACTTCACTTGTTTTAGGTTCCATTAAAACAATGTTCCGTGTCTATCAGTGTGTATTTTGTGTGCTGTGGTAGTACCCTGTTATTCTTTAAAGTATTATATCAATATTATGGTACAGTATATGGATATGTTATGTTACCATATGATAACGTAACTGTACCATGAAACTATATATATATATATATATATACACACACACACACACACACACAATATACACACACATACACTGTAGTTTATCATTACAAATATCTTATGTATTGGAGCAGTGCCTGCTGGTAATTACATTGTATTTTTATAACAACCGTGAAAGGCATTTTATGATTTTTATTCTTTGTTTACGGGATAGACATTATTATTGTCTGGTGATATAGCTAAAATATTTATCTTACATGCTGGTTTCACTTACTGTTATGATTATGTGACTGTATGACTGTGAATGTGTGCTTCGCTCAACTAAACAACAATGTATATTTTTTGTGAACTGCAGAGACGAAAGCCAAACTCATAGAAAAATTTGATGAAGGTGATGATGGTGAAGAACTTTTATCTGGCAATCTGCGGAAGCGCTCTGCCATAATTCTGACTGATGGTGATCGTCGATATCGTGGCAAGGCTACATCCAGAAAAGATCTACTGAAAGAGTTGGATGGATCAGGTGTGGTGAAAATGTCTGATTGTTTAAAAAATGAATAACGGATTCATTGAATTAAAGGACTGACGTTTTGTAAACCCCACACTGTATACACTTTTTGAAAAATCAACTAGTAATCTGTGCATTAAAAACTGGGTTTGATTAATATCTATATGAACATTTTCAGCAGATGAAGATAATGATGATGATGATGGTGATGATGATGAAAATGGAATTCTGGACAAGTACATGGAGTGCATCGAAGATGATGATGATGATGACGATGACGACGAGGTTGAAAAAGAACAAGGCGATGATGATGAGGATCTTAATGCAGATGATAGCTCACAGATGTCCAGTCTAGTCTCTAAAATGAGGGGCACAGACTTTATGAAACTTACAGAGGGAATGGATGATCTGGGAGAGAGTGAAGAAGAGGAATCAGCTGACAGTGAAGGAGAGAATGAGGAAGGCTCTGGGGATGAGGATGAAGACGAGGAGGAGGAAACAGCTCTGAGAACCTTCTCTAAAGAGAAAGTTGATGAAGAGGTTGAAAAAGGGAAAGCGGTGAAAAATCAGCTTGGTATGGATATTTGCCCACTTTCAGATGTGTGCTCTACAACAAAAATAAATAGATAAATAACAAGAATACATTTATAACAAAATGTATTTTTCCTTACTCAACTTTATGCTGTTTTCTATTGTCCACAGCTCTTTGGGACCAAATGCTTGAAAGGCGAATTAAAATGCAGAAAACTCTGGTGACAGCCAATCAGCTTCCACAGCCACAGACATTCCCAGAGTTCAAGAGCAGGGGAGGGACTGAGTATGCTGAAGCTTTAAAGAATAGTAAGTGTATACAATGAAGAATACTTTCTACTTCTGACCATAAAGTTGTTCTGTTGCTTAGTGTTTTGGAAGATTTTGTGGTTAGACCCACTCTCCTTAGTTACTGATGCTATGATCTACAAACAATGCAGCTCTCACTGTGCACACAACACACGTGTTCTCATTTCGTGAAAAATACATCGCAGTGCAAAGAGAAAACTGGTAACACAATGACAGAGAAGACAGACCAGATTACTTCTGAGTCTTGGGACTCTCAGCTTTGAAGTTGTGTAATTTTTAAAGTTTAGAAATACAGTTTTGTGGCTCTTTAATGCATCGTGACAGATCGCTGTATTTTCATGTATGAACATCAGAAAGTATTTAATTTAAATCGCGGAACACAACCATATTAAGTTCAAGTCCACCAAAGTAAATCTACTCTCCTGTCTGATTTGTGGTTAAGGCTAGAAGGGATACAGCTGCTGCTACTCGGCATATGTGCATTTACGTATTTTCCAAGCCAACTATATAACATGAAACCTATGAAAATGTTTTTAAAAAGCACATCATAGTTTCATTACTTTAGAGTGTTGCAGTGATGCTCTTTTTGCAGTCATAGTTTAATGAGAAGATGAAATTGATCGCAAGTGTCAGTAAAGACATGAAAATATGTTGCAAACAAATTATATTTCAAATAAATGCTTTTCTTTGTTTCTACTTTTTCTACAAAAGTAGTAAGCAGCACAACCATCTTTTTCATCGTTTAAACCTCACATCTTCTGTGTAGTCATCAACCAGCCCCAACATCACGTGTGGTTTTAATATCAGGATTCTTCTGGCTCTGAGCAATTAATACGCCTTTGTGCGCCTTCTTTCACAGATCTGGCTGCTTAGAGAGACTGCCTGCCTCTCATTTGCATATTTATTGCACTGGTCCTTTAGCCAGTGAATGATTGATGTGGGGCCATCCTCCTGAATTCTGAACAGCGAGTTGCTTTGGGATGGAAGGAGAGGTGCATGTGTACTTTTGATTAGCTGTAAATATGGCACAATCTCTGCACTCCCCCCCAGTCTATTCATTTATTTGTTCTCATTATGTAGCCTATGCTAAGTAAATTGTAGCATAGGCTTGGTTGTGCTATCCCTGCTTCGCATGTTGGCTCTGCAGGGATACTAGGAAGCATGTTTTCTTCAAAATATTAAAAAAATGGTCCATTTGGTTTGACTGTAGCTGACAGAACATAAAGGCTTTTTATTTTGCTTTGCTATACAATTGCTAAGATGTTTTGAGTGGTTTTTAGTGCTTATTTTTTGGCTGGTCTGGGTTGCTTACTGGCCCAAGTCAAAAGAGATGACCATTTAGTCTCTTCGCTCTAAGAAAAAAAGTTTACAAACTGGAGTGGTAACCGAGCGCAAAAACTAAAAAGTACATATTAGTACCTTTTTAAAATTGTATCATCCAAATGACAGCACCTTTTCCTGAGAGTGTATGATACACTGGTCTATCTATAGAAATGGAACTGGTTCCTCTAATTGAAGTCCATCATAAGGCTGAAAATCTTAAGTCTGGTAGTTTAGAGAAATTATAGCATACCACTCCTACAAATGGCTAACTTCTACATGTCCCTGACAGCATTTTCAAATCAAAATGACACACTTCAACATAAGCTTGTTTTCTGTGCCGTGGAATCAGTATCTTGTCTGATGGCTTGTGTGCCTTGGGCTGTATATTTCATTTCTTCATGCGTTTTGATGTTTTTGACTGGTGTAGTGCACGAACACTAAGATCAGAGGAGGTGAGTTGTAATGACCCTGCATTAACAGAAGTGTGCTGAATTGATGTTGTGGTCGACGTGTGCTGTATGATAAGCTCGTATCTGTGTGTGGTAGGTCATAAAGCCCTAAAGGCTCTTCAAAGGTCTCTGCTGGAACTCCAAGATCTACTGCTCTACCAAAACCCTGAAACCAGAGCCATCTCTCAGGGAAAGACATGGGGAGCAACCGGGTAACTAATTCTGCTTTTAAAACAAGTTGTATTATTAAAATGTTGATAGACATTTAACTTAAGTGTGAACTGCCCTTTAAAAGACTATTATTAACAAAAAATCTATTAGAAATTACCCTGCTATTCTTCCGATTACTTTGTAGTACTGTATACATTGTTAAATATCTTGTAATGTTAATTATCTATGTTCCAAATTTATTGACAAAATGCCTCATTCTTTTTCCTGTTCCCACAAATGGAAATTGTGAATTATTCATTATTTTTATACTAATTATTATTGATTAATCAGAGATGATTTTTGTGTCGCTTTCTACATGACAGTTGTCTAAACTCCATAAGAGTTGAATTTCCTTATTGAAATCTCTATTTTCACATGCAGCAGTGCTAAAGATGATGAAGAGATTAACAGTGAGGATGATATGGAAACTGGGGATGATGGACAAGAGGAAGAACAGGAAGCAGTGCGAAATGGATCCCCCAAACGAAAACTGGAAATGGCAGAGTATCCCAACTTTATGGCCAAACGATTTGCTGCTTTTCTGCCTTACCGTGATGCCACCCTGCAGAAATGGTATGACAAGACGCGACTCACATCGGGCAAGAGCAAAAAGGTAAAAAAAAAAAGAAAAGAAAAGAAAAACACTCCCAAAACTTTTAAATCAATGCCTGTGTATTTAGAAGGTGTTAAAGTTAGCATAATGGTCAGATATCCCAAAACTAGATCAGTTTTATTCTGTTCTGTTCATGCTGTAGGATACTGCTGTCACTGCTTTACATGTAAATATCTTCACTAATTTACTTGGTCTTTGTATTTACCATCAAACAGGGTTTTGGCGCATTTGACAGGAACATCCTCACACAAGTAGAGCAGGTTTTAATGGACAAAGAGAGGCTGGTAAAACGTACACAGACACGCAGGTCTGAATACAGAGTTCTGGGGAAGCCGGAGCCGATCACACCTGAAATAGACAGCAGCATCACAGAGGGAGAGGTAAAGCACTGCTCTGCTTTTAAAAGGCACTTCTCTTTTTAATTGAATCTGCTGTTCTTTAGTTGTAAGTAAACCACATTAACTGTGTACACATAGCAGTGCAAGACACTTTAATTCTAATCAACCCAGCCATTTCAGTAGCTTTTATGTGTGTTGGTTTAATTGAGTTGTGTTGATTTAATTATAGAGTGTAAAACTAACTACTTTTTAAAAGTAACATTGCTCATTATACTAGAAGACTCTTTGAACTCACTCTCTGTTGTTTCAGGCAGCTGAACTGGCACTGAAAGCTAACGTGCACCTTAAAGATCTGGACGAGGAGATTTTTGATGATGATGACTTTTACCACCAGGTAAGAAAACAGGCAGGAACAATTGTTATTGTGCAGTTGCTTTGTCAACAACAATGCTGATGCTGTTGAGTAGTTATAAAGAACGCAGTAGACTCGTGTGATGTAATGGATCTCTTTCTCATTTTTTCACAGCTACTTCGAGAGCTTATTGAGCGCAAAACAAGTGCAACAGACCCCAATGATCAAGTGGCCATGGGAAAGTGAGTGTGTGTATGTGCGTATATACATGTTTAATGTGTCGTTCACATTCGATTATAATAACTCAACCTCTGATCTCACAGGCAGTGGCTTGCCATCCAGAAGCTACGTAGTAAAATCAAGAAGAAGGTGGACACCAAAGCCAGCAAAGGCAGGAAGATCAGGTAAGCTCTTATTCTTCTAAAAGAATCAAGATGTGTTTAGAATATACTCACAAATCCTGTCAGTGACATTTCACCATTAATAAAAGAAAAATTAACAATTTAATTAAGTGTATTATTTTTTATTATTAATTTGTTAGACAGGGATGAAAAACAGGCTTTTCCTTTTAAACAAACTTTGACTTATGTCAAAATTCACTTACATCTGCAGCAATTTTATTGTTTTTAAAGGAATAGTTCACCAAAAAATGAAAATTCTGTCATCATTTACTCCTCAAGTAGTTCCAAACCTCTGTGAATTTCCTTGTTCTGCCAAAGACAAAGGAAGATATTTGGAACTTTTTTAAAAAAAAGGTTTGTAACCAAGCTGTTTTGGTCACCATTGACTTCCATAATAGGAAAAACTATTATGGAAGTCAATGGTGACCAAAACAGCCTGGTTACAAACTTTATTCAAAATATCTTCCTTTGTGTTTGGCAGAACAAAGAAATTCATACAAGTTGGGAACTACTTGAGGGTGAGTAAATGATGACAGAATTTTCATTTAACGCTACAGCACAAGTATTGCAGTTCTTGCATGCAGGGATATTGTAGTTAACTAAAACTAAATGCATAAAAACATATTCATTCCAAGTTGTTTTTACTCAACTAAAAAAGTCGTAATAAAAATGAATAAAAACATACATATTTAGATGTATATTTAAAAGCTGAAAAAAGAAATAAACTAATATCCACTTTTATTTCATTGTTACGTCATCTAATCAAATCAGTAAATCATCTGCTATTATATAGCAGCAAAAAATGTTATGCCTAGATTTATGGTATTACAGGAGTAAGGTTGATTGTTTTCTTTGATTAAGCAGCAGATATCATCTCTTACCTTCTTTTAATTGTGTGTTTGTCATGTAAATGAGTTCTGATTCAGTCAGTCTGTGTGTGCTCACAATTAAACGTCACAATTCAATTTTCAAGACTGTTTGTATTTGTCATTCTTTCAAACTTCTTGTCAGGTTTCACGTTCACAGTAAGCTGATGAATTTCATGGCTCCAATAGACAACAGCAGCATGAGTGATGATGCCCGGTGAGTCACGTGTTAAATTCTCATCATGTCTGATTTTCTCTTTCTGCTGAAATATCAGAGTCAGATAAAATTGTTGACATTTCTGCAGATTTATTAAAAAAAGAAAAACTGAAATATCACATGGTCTTAAGTATTGCTGTGACACTCATATATTTAACTCGGGTGCTGTCCTTTTCTTCTGATGAACCTTGAGATGGTTCTACACCTTCATTTGAGTCCAGCTGTGTTTGTTTATACTAATTTCACTTGATTAGGAAAGCCACACACCTGTCTATGTAAGACCTTACAACTCACAATGAATGTCAGAGCAAATGAGAATCATGAGGTCAAAGGAACTGCCTGAAGAGCTCAGAGACAGAATTGTGGCAAGGTACAGATCTGGCCAAGGTTACAAAAACATTCTGCTGCACTTAAGGTTCCTAAGAGCACAGTGGCCTCCATAATCCTTAAATGGAAGATGTTTAGGACAACCAGAACCCTTCCTAGAGCTGGCCGTCTGGCCAAACTGAGCTTTCGGGGGAGAAGAGCCTTGATGAGAGAGGTAAAGAAGAACC
>JAUMHE010000048.1:19023172-19036525 GCA_032359235.1 Enteromius mattozi | reverse complement strand
GAATACTTAGGATCATGTGATATTTCAGTTTTTCTTTTTTAATAAATCTGCAAAAATGTCAACAATTCTGTGTTTTTTTGTCAATATTGGGTGCTGTGTGTACACTGAGGAAAAAAAATGAACTTAAATGATTTTAACAAATGGCTGCAATATAACAAAGAGTGAAACATTTAAGGGGGTCTGAATACTTTCCGTACCCACTGTATGTGTACTCTCAAGCATCTTTAGTAACTATATGATTTAAATGAGCTTTTTATGCCGTGAGGACACCAGCAGGAAGTAGTTGTGCATCTGTTTAATTAATGGTTCAGTTGTGTGTTTCTCTGTCCTGTCAACCAGCAGTAATCCTCCTCAAACAGAACAGGCTAATCAAACACACTCTGGAGATATGCACATACACAAACGCTCACACATTTCAAAGATTTCACTTTTAATCCCCCTTCTCATTTTTTCACTTGTTTTGTTTTCCAATGGTTCCACAAAGACTGTTGTGCATATCAGCTGTTTAGTAGCTACATTTTAGTTTCATTGCCTCATGAGTGATCGAAACATAAAACATTCAAAAGAAATTAATATTTTTATTCTGCAAGGACGAATTAGTCCTATATAATAAAGACGTTTATTTTGTTTTTTTAGAGAATCCTGAAAAAAATGTTTTCCAAAAAATATTAAGGAGCACAACTTTTATTTAATTTTTTTATTTCAGTCACTGGTTAAATTTGAGATTGTGGTCCCATAAATTGTCCTCTTTCACACTATTGGAAGAAAACATCCAAAATACATATTTAAGAGTTAATTTTTATTACACTATATATTAGGTTCTTTAGACTTGAGTTACGTTACATATATTTAACGTTAATTTTCTTAAAATTAGTTTCAGGAGTTTTAGGTTTTTAAACATATCATTCACCAAATAAATTAATTAATTAAATATCATTCACCTAATAAATTAAATAAATAAATTAAAGAAAAAAATTAAATATACATATATTTTATTTCTAAAAACATTGTAAAGAGTTTTTTTTCATCTGTACTGTTTTTCTTAAAAGTTTTTGGGTTATGTTACACAGTATTACCATGGTATTCATCAAAGAGCTGTCAATATTGAGTTTATTTGAATAAGAGCTTCAACATTCTGCTAATTCGCTACTTTTGTGTACCTTGTAAGACATTGTATTGTTTTGTTTTCCTCACACACTCCCAGTAATTATTCTTGAGGATGTTTTAAGGGTTCTAGTATATGCTGCACTGGGTTTGGAGAGGTGTAGAGGAAAGAGATGCAGGATTAGAAAGCAGAGTATGGATTGATGAAGAGGTGGAGATGACGGATAGACCTGGCCTGGTGATCACGGTCACAGTGCTGTGCTACTTGAGCACGTAGAGGATGAAAACATGAAGCACTCAAGAAGCTGACAGCAATGATTTGTGCTGAAATATAATGCATGCACACTTATCTATAAGCAGACCAGGAGACAACACAAAACATCTTGTGTCAAACTATTTGCCTTATAGTGTGTGTGAGCTCCTCAGTAGGTCATTTCATAGTAGTAACTACACTAGACACAACAGATGTTAAGTGTGCGATGACTTGAGGTTGTCTGTAAGCGCAAAACTAGATTTTAGTCCCAGTAAAATTGAAGAATAATTGGGATTTTAATTGGAAATGATTAAATAATATTTCTTTATATATGCATGTATACAATACAGTTTAAATGGGCCTTTGTCATGTCAAAAAAAAAAAAACATATATACATAACTGGGAATATATATAACTGGGGGGAAAAATGAAAATAAAATAAAAAATATTCAGCTTTGCTATCCCAGGAATAAATTATATTGTTAAACAAAAAAAGTGAATTTACATCATAGTATTTCACATATTACTATTACTGTATTTGTGATCAAATAAATGCAGTCTTTGTAAATAATCATACTCCAAAAAGTGTGTGTGTGGAGCATTTGATTCGATTCGCAAAATTCATACGTTATGTAAAAATGTAGAAAATTTGTTAAAGTACAGTGATAATGCACAGCAAAGAGTGCAAGTAGTATATTATGATAGTGGTCTGATTTTAACAGTAAACATACTAATAACACTGGGACTGTAATCAGATATGTAGATGACAAAAATGCCTGACCTTTGTCAGCCTCACACACACACACACACACACACACACAAACACACAGTAGCACATATGCCCGCTAGACTGGTCTTATTTACATAACAATCTGTGAACTACAGTAATAATGATGTATGCTGATGGCATCAGAGAGTGACCGGTGACCTTTGCCGATGAGGAATTGTGGGCGACCTTTTCCTTGCGCAGCCAGATACACTCATGCACACAAACACACACTCCCTCAGTCTGCTTACACAGCCACTCTGCCATATCTCAACTCCGGCTCCATAGCCTCGACACGCACCACTGGCCCCATGAATGTTAATGCCGACGTTGCAGGATGGGGTGCTCTCTCTCTCTCTCTCTCTCTCTCTCTTGCACAAGGGCAAGCAAGCAGACATGCAGCATACAAATTCTGCTGGGCTTAAGAGATAATCACAGTGCATTTGCCCCTGATGGTGGGAGCCGGGGATTCTGGGTAGCATAAGGGTCCTGGGTAAACCTCATCAGCAGAGATGGTTCTCAACTTTCCCCTTTGATCCTGAGCATCTCTCCGTACCCCTCTGCTTCTCCAGCTTCTGTTTGGATCAGAATGTATGCGTTGTGTGATGGCGGCAGCGTGCTGTAATCCTGAAGGCTGGTTGTGCATTTCTAACAGGGATTTTGGATTAAGGATCCCCTGCCCCTCTGGGACATTAGCACCTCAAGCTCAGGACCATGCATGTGTGCTTTTGTCCTCTGTGCATTAAATAGGGCCACAGTTTATCTATTAGGATTTGTGGCCTTACGTCATGGATGGTTTAAAGGGAGATTGTTGAGTTCGTGCCATTTTGATATAGATTCTTTTCTGTTTTATAGCAAGTTATTTTCCAGTTTCACAGTTTTGGTGCCATGCTTAAAACAGCTATAAATATGATGAGAACTAGTTTACAGCTCAAATAATACACAAGTTTTAATAGTAGAAATAATGCAACATGTATAAACTTAATTTAAAAATGTAATTTATTCAAAGTTTAAAGTAAAGAGCAGTGTACTGTGATATAGGTAAATAGTATTTACATATGAACATGTCTAAGACAGTATTACCATAATACTGTGTCCAAACACTGTACTTTTTAAAATGTGTCAAATAATGTCAATCTGTTGCTTTCAGCATGTGTTCAACCTGTTGTGTTTCTGATTATTTTCAGGTCTGAACTGTTTCGTTCCCTGTTTGCGAATGGACCAGTAATGGCACACTGACTGAAACATCGGCCTTAAACTCCAGTGTGTGTGTGTGTGTGCTGCATTGTTCTCACACACTTCTGCAGTTGAAATCCTTCAGGGATCCAAGACTTAACCCTAAGATTACCTGTAAATGAAGCTGAACTTTTGATTTGTAAAAATGACACATTTTAGTGCCTGTTTGTATTAAAATCCCATTTTGTCACCAATGGCAGTGTTTTCATTGATTTTACACTTAGTACATGAATACATGTAGTGAAACTTTATGCACTTTTATTTCATGCTCTCCGGAAGCATTCTGTAATGTAATCTGATTAGAGGTATCAGAAACCTTCTCCTTCAGTTATCCACTACAAGCTTTGACTATTGTGGCTTCCATAGTTTTAATTGGGTATTATATTGCCGTGATTCAATTTGGTCTGTCGTAGTTGGTAGGTAGTATGAGAATGGAATGAAACCCACACCAAGGGGACTGAATGAAGGAATGATTACTAAATTGATAAATCAATGGAAGTGTGTTCCCGAATCCTTCTGTCTGCCATTTAAAGAATAGCAGAAAGACAAGCACTGATTATCTGTTGGTAGAAACAAGTCACCAACCTTCAGGATTTCATCTCGAGCTATTCATATTTGCACTTTTTTTTTTAATGTCATGTTTTAGATCTTGGGCTTTTTGTTTTTTTTCATAGTGTTTTTTCAGACTAGAAGAAAAACATCCAAAAGACACTGTTTAGTGTTTCTTTTATAACACTTTATCTATTTGTATCAATGGATTTCAATTGAAATAAATGCTGTTTTCTCCTAGATTGAGCCATAAATCTCCACTAGCACTTACACCAAACCTTTTTCTTACTGTTTTACATTATTCCAAAAATTGTGTTTTCTGTTCATTCTAAGCATTTTCTGAATTATGGAGTGACAAATGAGATACACAAAGATTTCTTCTGTAAAAACTTTAGACTGTCTAAAAAAACTGACATAGTCCAGCGTGTAAAATGTTTTAAATTATCAACTAAGGTGATTTTTTTTTTCCTGCAGTGTCTCACTGTTGCAGTTTTTTCTACTGTATATTGTGTTTATGACATCTATACATGCATATTTCAGAGAGGAGGGGAGTCTCACATAAACTAACCACTGGGGCACCTCAAGGTTCGGTGCTTGGCCCTTTTGTACAGTATATTATAAAAAAAAAATCCTGTTTTCTTTGAGATGACCTGGTAAATTTATTCAAGACAGCTAAAAAAGTACAAATAATTTAACGTCAGAAATTGAGTTTATTCAGTTAATTTCAGAGGCAGTCACAGCTTGCCACAGTAAACAGAAAATCATCCATTTTGACAATGGAGACAGCTTTTGATCTCTTCAGTAACATGTTTAGCAACACTTATAGACACAGGAGACAATCTGCCTAGCATTGGAGTGGCAGCTTGTTTTCCAGTAGTGAAGACAACCAGCCAATGAGACGCAGAGGATACAACAAAGCATCAAGATTCCTAGTGTAGACTGTGCGTAAAACTCTAGTATGCCACCTCCGTTGCTTTCATTTAGTATATCTCTGCACTGCACTCCTGTCATTCCTGAATTTGTATGTTGTAATAATCATGTTCTACAGTTACACACATTACAGTGTACAATGTATGTTGAACTACAGTGTGCAACACTTAGACATGTTTAATAAGTTATTAATGACTTCTCAGCATTATATCATCTATGCTAAAAAATAAACGTCATATTTATAAGTACAACACCAGTGGATACACTTTTTTTTTTTTATTAATTTTTTGGTTAAGCCAAAAGGGAATGAAACAAGCGTAGTCATCTGATGTGGTCATACGGCTTAATCGACCTTTCTGCACGTAAAGAATAATACCACGTCTACCAGAGAGTGATGCAACAAAATACAGCTACATCACTCCCAAAGGAGGAGTGATCTAGATGTGACATCGCTTAGATGGGTGTTATCACCTCACTGTTGTAAATATGATTTTTAAGTTGCAACGTTCTCTCATACATTAGTCTACAGCCTTTTAAACAAACAAATAAAAATTTCTAAAACAAAACAAAACAAAAACTAAATAATAATAAAGTGTAACATCCTCTAACAGCAGCTTTGGGAAGCTTGTTTCTACAATTGGTCTCTGTTCAAGTCTCAAAGTGCACTTGACTAGATTGCAAAACTATAAACGCAACACTAGAAAGTTTTACTTTAGTGTTTCTAAAGGTGCGCACTGATGTGCATTCATAGGTACTGACACTGAGTATCTCTGTTATAGCATACTTTCAGAATCATAGCCAACATTGTTATGTCAAATAACATCACAGCACCGCCATGTTGGCTCCTCTAGTTCCAGTTTCCAGTAACATCATGCCTCTGAGATGATTGTGTGTAAACAGGGCTCTATGATGACGCAGGGGCGTCCATGGTGGACAGGATTCGGACCACCTCAGCGCGCTGCGTGGGGGAAATGTGCTGGGTCATGTGAACAATGGAGTCCATGGCCACTTCAGGGTTAGCTTGAACCAGGCTAAGAAATCAAAACAAACAAACAAACGGTCTATTAAAAACTAAAAAATGCACATTTATGAATGAATATGGGTATGAAAATGCATTGACCTGATTTTGAAAATTCAATGCAGTGATCTAATAGTCAGTAACATTTATTTTTGCATTGATTAAAAATCCATCAGGGACATAATATGATGTTTGAGAAGAAAATGTTTTCTTACATCCATTATAGTATACAAAAACACTTCAAGAATATTGGCCTCAAATTCCTAGATGAGCGTTTGTTATTTTCGGCTTTGCTAATGACAACTATTGTAATCAGGAAAAGACATACCTCAAAATGATTTGTGACAGACCAATCAGAATCGAGTATTCCATGCAGCAGTGTAATAATTTGCGATAATAAAAGCTGACTGTACATGATCCCTTATATTAGTGGAAATGAATAAAAAGAGTGGGAACTCTTAAAGAACATCAACCTTATAAAACCTGAATTTTAATTTAAAGAAATTATGAATGTCAGACCCTTAAACTGTTGTGGACAAAGGAAGGCCGAATAATAAATCAAAAAGGTTGAGAACCTCATGGTTTATAATACACTCACACTCTAATTGAAAAAAAAAACAAACAAAAAAACTACTTTACACATATTTCTGTAATTAATCACCAGTTACACAGCATTTATACTGTAATCACATCGAATCTAAAAATTAATGTAAAAACAACATAAAGGTAGTATATTTAAATACTTATTTAATGGCATCTTTTTACGAAGTAGCCTATTAATGAATTGATACCAATACTGCTACTCATGTCTCTATTAAACGCATTTTTTCCTTCAAATTAAGAAATTGATTGTAGCCATTCAATGTTACAGTATAATTTACAGCCATTATTTTTAACATGCAATAGGTTTTAAAAAATGTAATTTAAGTGCACTTAATCTTCACATAAACTATAAATCATATATGCATAAACTACAAATTGAATATAGATTAATCTTTATTCCAGTTACAAAGATTAATCAGCGAGCAGTGATGAATTTGTTTATTTTTTTGTTCTTTAATAAACATCAATGACAGACTGTAAAGTTTTTACTTTAAAAGCAGTGCTGTCTCTTTAAATCTTGATGATGCAGATCTGACATGCATCCAATTTTGTCTCATTTAAGACTTTACTTGTCTTATTTAAGACTGTAATTGTTTACCAAAAATGGGCATTTTGACATCATTTAATGTTTTGTTTTTTTGTGCACACATAGCAGATGCCTGTGCCCAATTACGTTGTCATCTCAGCTTGTTTGGTAGCATGTTTATATAGTTTACTGTAACGCAAGCCAATTGTGTTAAACAAGATAAACTGAGAAAAAAATAAATAACCCCACAATCACCATGTTAATTTTGACAGCCATAATATAAACCATTTATAAGTGCTGGTGTCTGAATGTTACCTGCGAATCTGTTTGAGGATGTGATCCCTGCGGATATATTTGATATTCTCATCGATGACAGATCTGGCACCCTCTTCTTCTGCCAGCTGCCTCTCCAACCAGTCCACAACATCCTCATTGCTATCCCACAGATAAGCCTGAGAGAGACAAACAAAAAGAATAATATATAAAGTGTTTAATACATAGAGCTTGTTTGAAACATCCTGCCAAACAAACTTTTTGACAATGTTTCTATTTGAAAACCAAATCACAGCCGTAATCAACGGCTCTTCATTTAGGCTTAGACTGATAACATCAGGCTGATCTGAAACAAAGCTGGACTTGTGCTTGTGAAGATTTGTCGAGGCGTTAATGGGCTTCCGTGCTTCTAAAAAACGCAAGCACTTGTAGTCGGCAAGAACATTTAATGCCCCATATTAATCATTTTTAATCCGTTTGCTTTTAATTAAGAAACAGCGTGTTGCTCTGCTATCTGCGCGTGGCAGGGTGGAGATTAATTGTAGCTTAAGATAGCTCGCTCTGATTAGGGTAATGTATTAGTGGTCCAGACAACGTCTTCTACAGATACTTTAACCTGCCCTGGGGGCTTGGCTCTGCTCCAGGACCTGGTGTGGCGACTCTTCTGAGGCCAATTCAGAGGAACGTTCATCCACTTGTGATCACTTTTAAATGTCACATTTCCTCGTCCACACACTACTTCAAGAAAATAAGGTTCTCAAATACTAGTTTTTTCATGCAGTTCTCCTAACCAACTTTCAGCTTAGCACAGGCATTTTTGTATTTGAAGTCATTGAATCTATCTATCCATCTATCCATCCATCTAGTATACACACACACACACACACACACACTCATGTATACTCATTTGCACTGTCATATTTGTAAAAAGACTTCTATTGGTGATCTGGAGAAAAGATATATTTGTTTATGTAATAGTTTTTGGTAACATACTTTCACAGCTCCCTCTGCTTCCACGAACCAGCGGCGGAGCATGGCCTGAACCTGCCCGTCTGTCAGCTCGCTGTTTGCACACTGGATCTTCCTCTTAACTGTGTCCTCCAGCAATAATCGCCGCAAGCGCCAATAGAAGAACAGTCGAGATGTCCGCCACTCCAGGACATCCTGAACACACACACACAAGTCCAGATTCACTTATGGTATAGTTCATTGACTGAGGTCTTATTTTATTTGAGCTTCTGATTCTTCAACTATGGAGAAATATGAATAGAAAAGTACCAACTGAAAACAACAACCGGGGAAAGGCAGAGGAGACTAATATAAGCTACTATAAGAGTTGAGTACTGACAGTGATGACTCCTTTCTCCTGCATTCGGCCCGGTGTGTCATGAAGGTCGGCAAACTGCACGGCTACTTGATGATATATTGGCAGCAGGAACTCTTCTCTCTCTTTCAGCTTACTCTCCAGCTCTTTATGGTCAGACACACTCAATTCCGGGGTGCCTAAAAACACACACATATAAACAAACACAGAGAATAGATTAGAAACAAGCCAGTATATTTCATCAGCCAGCATTTAGCCATTTCACTGCGACTTATATTAATTACTTAAATGTTAAAAGGCAATAAAAAATAATGTTAAATAATTTCTTCTGGTTACTGTTTTTATTATTATTAATAATTTAATAATTAATTACTATAATGTATTTGTTTTTGACAAGGTTTTAAAAAAGCTGCACTACCTAAAACAATGACTGAATATATTTTTAATTTTAATTGCTATATTTTTGGATGAGGTGGCACGAACAAAAAGAAAACAGTGCAGTTATTAACTAAAAATTCAACTATTAATACTACTTTCATTGACTGAAATAAAATATAAATATTAGATAAAATTCTATTTTGATTTCATGCTGGCTTAAGCTACTGAGCACAATTCTTCTATTTTGGCATCCATGTGTTGGTCCCTCATTCTGTACATGAAAATCAGCAAGAATCGCACCACTACAGTGCCGCCAACTGAGGAGCTCTCCAGGATCTCACATCAGCCCGTGGCTGTTCGAAACAGATCGATCTCATCAGAACCAATCATTCAGCATGGCCGCCTGCAACACTACAGGCCACTCTGGTGGCACGGTCCACTTTAGTGACTGCTGAGGGAGTAATCGATCGAAGGAGGTACAGAACAGCAACGGTGTCTGATTGATCTGAGACTCCTATGATTGACACGTCTCCTCAGGGAGGAGAGAAAGGGTTGACACAATCAGCAGAACGCAGCGATAAGGTGCTTTAATATAAAACTTATACACGCCCAATAAAACAAAATAGGATTTCAAGGGAGAGACAGCACTGTGAGAAACTTACCCAGTCTTTCTGCAAGCCCCATGTATACAGGGTCCACCCGTCTCATGGTCTTCACCAGGTCTTTTTTACGGAACTTGATCTCCACCGTGCCTTCAGGCTCCAGCACGCCACCACTGCAGAGCACACACTGATCAATCAGTTGATTCAAATAGGTAATTACAATGAATTTGTTTGAAAACATTTCAATGATTTTCTTCCATTCATCACTTAAAAATGGCTTGCTTATAAAGGTCTGAACACTTAATTTTTTGTTTTGTTTTGCTTTATTTATTTTATTTATGTAGTGTTATTAAACTGTAAAAGACAAAAATAATGCACACTGAAAAAAACAAACAAACTAACAAAAAAACAATACAAAACAAGACCAAACAAAAAATAAATAAATAAATAAAAGAAAAGAAAAGAAAAGCACCAAAAACAACCAAACATATAACAAATAAACACAACTGTGTCGATGCACTCTTAAATTTACATAACAAAGAAACAAGATGCAATGCATGAAAAAAGAAAAGAAAAGAAAACTGGTTCTTACCGGCTGTCCTTATCCGCATACATCTCCATGTGGCGAGGGTTGATGGTGGGGTCTATGACAACCCATGATCCTCCCCTGAGCTCTGCTTGTGGAGGGATGTACACCAGCACTGGCTGTCTGTATTCTCTCAGCCCGTCCACTATATACGCTCCAAACTTCAGCACCTGGTCATACATGTCTAAAGAAGGGAGGTGTTAGCAGAGATCATCATAGCTCACTAAAGCAAATCCTACTTGATTTCCTGTATCACTGACCTTTCATTCCTCCAGAGAAGCCCCTCCAGTTGGCAAATACCATGAGTGGAAGCCCCTCCCTGTTGAAGTCTTTAATGGCCTGTGCTGTCTTAAAAGCAGAGTCAGGGAACCACACTTGCCCTGCTTGCTGGATGATCTACCAGAAAAAGCACAGACCACTGGTCATCTTCCAGTAAGAAATTGAGTAGCAGAGTGTACAAGGGTTTCTAAGTGGTCACCTTGGCTTCGGAATCCAAATTTGCTGGGTCTGCTGGGATAGACAGCTCCACTGATCGGGTTTCTACTGCAACTACTCCAGTCGGAATCCCACCCAACCTACAAATGACAAGTCAGAATGTTTGTTACACAGGGACAGATTAAACAAAACAAAACATTTCAAATAAAATAAAGCGAATAAATGAATGTTACACATTTTATTGTTGAGTTAAAGGCATATTTATAATTTACTAAAAAGTGTCATCATACTGACTCAGTTATAATATTTTCAGCTGTACAGACACGTATACATAAATGTGTGTGTGTACATATATACATGTATGTGTGTATATATGTATATATATATATGCTTCAGCTGTGTGTGTCTGTGAGTGGTAAGTATAATTTCCTTCCCCCTTACATTTAAGGTTTATTTTTATTATTTTATTGTTTGAATGTGTAAATTAAAATGTGCAAAATTAGGCTTTATCATGCAGACAAATACTCTCAAAGGTAAATAAAACTGACACATTCATTGTCAATCTGTATTTTGGCAGACAACTAAAAGGGTATTGACTGTAGAAGACTGATGTGAAACTAATGTTCCCCACAGGAGCATTCAAAGTGCATTTATCAGAGCAGGACCTTTCCAATTGACAAATGCCGCCCTTTAAGAATTGAGGTCAGAGGTCAACACAAGTTCACTGAGGAGAGTAAAAAGGCTCAGATTGTGTGGTTAATCATTAGACAAATAAGTATTTACAAAAACAATAACAATGTATGTGCAATAAACAAAAAACTAAAACAACATATTTTGTTTGGTTTAGATAAGACATCAGAGCACATGGCATCTACAGTGACATTCATGAAGTTCAAAAACTTGCCTAAGAGTCCAAATAATTTTTGGAGCCCAAAGTATTCCTTGGTGCTTACCTGGCCCGTCCTACGATTACACTCTGTGCCCACGGCTGCATGATCTCCAAAAAAGAGCCGTGGTCAAAGAACCCGCTCACCCACGCACCCTTAGTGTCTGTATGGAAGGAGAGAGAGACCATCAGAGCTGCATCCTATCTTCATCAGAGATATACAGAGCTTAACCAAGAGGAAGCACATGTGTTCTGCAGGAAGAGGTTACT
Organism: Enteromius mattozi; assembly: GCA_032359235.1. NCBI lineage: Eukaryota > Metazoa > Chordata > Actinopteri > Cypriniformes > Cyprinidae > Enteromius > Enteromius mattozi. The sequence continues at coordinate 19,024,786 of JAUMHE010000048.1, read as the reverse complement.
ATTCAATTACACTGAGACCTGTCTTTGCACGGAGACAAAGATTTTTCTCCCTGCCACCAGCTCTCGATATCTCCCTACCTCACTGTGGCAATTACAAGTGATGTGTAATCTGTCTCGCCAATAAAAAAAAAAAAAAACACAACACTCCATATATCCCAGAGTGTCTTATCTCTGAATGGAGAGACCTAGTGCTGTGCCTCAAACATAAACCCTCAGACCATACTCATCCATTACTGGACACTTCCACTGAACAACACATTCCTCAGCGCAATTAATAAACAAAACAGGAGGCGTCAACACATTGACAAGTTGAGCTCTTTTAACAGCATAATGACAATGACACAAAAAAGTTTTTCCTCAGTTTTTCCCCCTTGGTTTTTGCTATTAAAGCAAGTAATGAGGTCTAGGGTTGCAGCATCTACTCACTCTGACTGGGACGTCCCGCTAACATCCAGCGTGGGTCATAAGGTGCCTTGGTAGGAACAAACTCCACCGGCCGATCGATGGAATCTTTAGCACTGAGCATTGGCACAGGACTTGACTTATTCTGAAGGAGAACAGCACTGTTAGACTCGAAACCACATTCCCTGGGTTACCTTTCACCATGTGTTCTACATACCTTCGGCGTGTAAGACAGCCAGAGCAATAATGTAAACACTCCCTCAAAATCATCGCACACAGTGGTGTGTGTGACTCCATTATTGTGCATGATCTGTACTCCACCCAGCTGGTTATTAGAGGTGTACACCTCGCGACCCAGAACCTGTGAAGAAAGAGCAAGGGTGTGAATGAAAAAGTTTTGTTCACAAGTTACAAAGCTGCAATAAGAAGTACTTCTGAAGAAAAACTTGCTGCGGGAAATACATATTTGAGATACATCACATTAAAAATCTGAAAGATATTTTAAAAGAAGTTTAAAGGTAGTTAGTGGCAGTTATGTATCCTCAAGAATATATTAGTCTTTGGTTTCAGAAAAAAAGTCTTTGGTTTTGTCTGTGAAATGGTCAGTACGAGTTAAGGCCACAACATACTCTTGGTGATGTTTGAAGTAGCCGCTCAGAGTCAGTGGTATACTTTGAAATCACCTTAAATGATTTCTAAGTCAAAGAAGTTGTAGCTCCTATAATGCAAAGGCCAATGCAGTTCAAAGGTGATTGGCAAAGCCGTTTGCACCATGCTTTTCCGTCACTTACTATTATGTTTTCGTGCATCAGCCTATTAAATTAGAACGAGACCATGACGCGCACTCACAAAATACTTCTTTTTAACATTTATTTTACATTCATCACCAATGTCAAAACACAAACGTTTCAGTTCAAAGCCTTCTTCAGTGTGTTGAACAGTTCAATACCTCCACACACTTTTTTAAATTATTAATTCTATTGACGCCATCCTTCATTAGCCAGTATTCAATCAAAGTGATTATTAAAATCCGCTCTGAAGTTTTCCACAACGTTCATAATACAAAGCTGTCGAACTACCAAAGTAAACATTAAATTTAAAAACGAAATCCCAATTATTTGTTCTTCAACTTGCCTAATTTCTTTGTTGTCTCTTTTCTTCATGTAGACTGATATGCCATTATGTGAATTAGCAATCACTTGGCTGCACACC
>JAUMHE010000048.1:19010096-19023072 GCA_032359235.1 Enteromius mattozi | reverse complement strand
TAATTTCTTTGTTGTCTCTTTTCTTCATGTAGACTGATATGCCATTATGTGAATTAGCAATCACTTGGCTGCACACCAGTCTAAGATTGTGGAACCATCAATTTCATATTAACCTCTGCCCATAAATAGCACATTAAAAAAAATATGAATTGTGGTTGGTCATTTTACATGTTCCACTAGCCTTTTCTTTTTACTGCTATTGGACTCTATGGATTCAGGAGTTAAGCTACTGCGCTACCCCTGATGTCAAGTTGCCTGCAGGGTCAAGCATTGCGATGACGCTCAAAGTCTAAAGAATTTCAGCTTTGACCCTTATGACCGTCCGAACAATTTCGAGGACATATAAACTGACAGTGGCACCTTGAAAAAAGACTGAAATCAGACTGTTGGGCGATTCTTAGCCCAACTTTCTTTATGTTGATTAACTGTGATGTCACTAACTCTTCTTCTTGCTTCTTACTTGAGGAAGTAACACAGAACTAGTAAGCATGGCGTGTGTATTGTGTGTTATGGCGGTGTCACTGCTAGCAGATGTCCTGGGGCTGTGGATCAATACCATCACACAAGCAGTCAGTCCTGTGCTGGAGGCTGAGGAGAGTGTGCTCTCCGCTCAATGCTGTCAATGACCTGGGAAGAATGACGGTGTCACTGAGTGGTCAGTGGGGGAGAGTAAGGGGTCATTTATGCCTTCAGGACTACATCAATACTCTGATTTCACCATCTTTTCTCCATTCACACACTGATTAAAGAATCACATACTATGATTTCTTTAGTGATGTAATGTTTTGTGGTATTGCAGACCATACATAAAAAATACTTTACAGTATTTAGACTATTTTATTTAACTCCTTGACAACTTCTGGTTCAACCAATTCTTTGAGTTTGGAGTGAGACCAACTGTTGGGCTGAACAATGGCATATGACAGTGGTGTCAAATCCTGTACCTGGAGGGTCACGGTCCTACTTAGTTTAGCTATAATCCCAGATAAACAAACCTGTCTTGCACAAATACAATACTTGACATCCTCTGAATATAGGAAGATTGTGTAGGAAACTGTTTTGAAAATGGTCATTGCTTTTGCAATTTTGTTTGGTGCCACTAACAGTGCAGGGTTCTGTACCACAGGGTGTTCCCCAATCTGCAAGACAGCTTTCACATTACCAATTTTTCAATGCAATCTATTCTGTTTTAAACTAAACTTATGGTGTGACCTTCGCCTGCATCTAGAGCTCAGTTTATAGTCTCAGGTAAGACTGCAGTCTGTACCACAAGTTATAATGTACAAGAACAGTATGCCACTGAAAGGAAACAGCCTGGTCCTTGAATCAACTACTTGAACTTTAACTTTTTTGTCTGGGTCAGTCTAGGTTTGGACCTGAGGTCAAGGATGTCTAGTTCTGGTATGTAGAGTATCTAGGATACAGGGTATGTACTTTTGGTCTGGGCCTTGACTCCAGCTGCAGTTTTTGTGTGTCTGGTATGTCCCTTTTGTTCCAGTGCTTGATAAAAATGACCTTTTCCATATATACAAAAGTAATACAAATCACAGGTTTGATCATCCACACAAGAACCACTCTAAACTCTAAGACTGACACCTTTGTAATGGGCACTTGAAGACCTCACATGCTCAGAGACCTGTGTGGTGATGCTTATCATGGGTATTTGTAAATGAGCCGATCACGGTTCTGCTCTAATTAACACAGTAATGGGACTGTAAAGAACATTTTCAGATTGAGATAGATGGGGCGTTCCTGCAGTTCCAGAGAGGACAAACAGACCCTGGCCATGACACATGACCATGACCAAAATATCTGAATACTGTTTTCTGTCCACACCAGACATTCAAGAATCATTAATGGAAATTGTTCTGAAAGAGAATTGTTTCTCTGTTCCCAACCCTAATCTAGACTGCTGCAAAGAGTGATGGGAGAAAGGCAGAGGGAGACGGGGACATAGCAGTAGAAGTGCTCATTCTGTTCTCAGAGGAATGATATGGGTGTCCCTTCCCCGTCTCAGCCCCAGGCATCAGCCTATTTCTATGCAAATAACAACTTCACGCTTCTCTTTCTATTATTCCTGCAGGAGCTGCAGCATCATGATGGGAGACAGAGAGAGAGAGATGCAGGGGGGTTGCAGTCACTGAGGGGTGAATTATAAACCTACAGAAACACACACACATTTTTTTTTCTATTTTGGCAGATTTTCCATTGACTTCTATTATCTTTTTACTGAGATATCAGTTTGAATACTGTTGAATAAATGTAGTGCCCTTGCTTCCTTTTTTAAAGCTTGAAAATTACAAGATCCCAACTGTTTAAATTACATATTATTTGCCTTATACATAGATTTGATTACACATAAATTTTACATTTACATTATACATTTTTAGTTATATTTTATTTTACAGCATGTGTACTTTAGTGCAATTACTCAAGAAAGTATCGGATAGTATAAGGTAACTTTGAAGGTTTAGGGGTAGGTTCACACATAGTATATATTAACCAGTTACTGTAATTTCTACCTTGCAAATACATACTGTAGTATGGACGTGTGAAACAGGACTGCAAAAAGTCCTATCAAATGTTGTCTTTTTGTCCAAATTATATGGGTTTGGAATGATGCGAGGGGTGAATAAATGATGAGAGAAGTTTCATTTTTGGGTGAGCTGTTCCTTTAACATGTGCTTGAATGCACAGCCAACCACATCCAATCGCTGTCACCAGTAAAATAAAAACTGCCTGATTCATAAAAGTCATATTGTAATGCAGTCGTGGTAATTGCATGAATTAGGGATTCATTTATTTGGGTCATAGTTGAGTGCACACAAGGCTTTTGGAGTTCACGCTAACCTGTCACAATTCCTGCCTCGGACCAATAAAATTACTTCAAGCAATTAAAAGAGAGGCCAATTAAACTGCCCTTATCAGCAGAGTGAATTGGTAATTTATGCCATCTTTTATAGCAGCAACTAAACAACAGAGAAGACCCTTTGAAAACATATAAAGCATATTAGGCAAATTTTAATTTGCTTTGAGGAGGCACAGTTTGGCTTGTGGATTCTAAAACCAGAAAACATGTAAATGGGCGCAGCTGCTGACCTTATTGAGAGCTCCAGCTCCAGTCAGGATGATGTGAGAGTTCTCCACCTGAATGGTTCTTTGGCCCAGTCTCACAAGATATGCTCCGATTCCAATAGCTCTGCATGTTACCTGAGGGCCAGCAAACAGAGATATTCAGAAACACTATAACACAAACTACTGTACAGAAGTATGGGTAAGAAAGCAGTTGAAAAGCAGTTAATAATATTCTTTGACCAATTAATAGCATTTATTTAAAATAGAAATACTTTGCAACATTGTAAATGCCTTACTGTCACTTTTGATCAAATTAATGCTACCTTTCAGGAAAAAAAAAATTAATTACTTGCTGACCTTGGAACTGGTTATGCGCCTTTGTGAATAGTAAAAACTTTTCCAAATGTTTTGCCAAATATTCACTATAGTTTATAACGAGTTAGCGTACCAGGTTCATGGTGATGATATCCTCATACGCCAGTGAAGATTCACCCGCGATCATGCCAGAACCTCTCAAGTTCTCCACACCCAACCCCTCCTCTTTACCAATGATATCAGTGATCTTATACCTGCAAAGACACACATACGAGGGGAATTTACATTACAATACAGCAACAAAAAAAAGACAGAAATAGAAGTTATGTACAATGTAAACCTTTAAAATGGAAAACCTCCTCCCAGTCCAACTATTTACTGATATTATGCTACAAAAACTGTTCTTGTGTTAGACATGAAAGCATTAACAATAAAAATTTTTTTTGGGATAATATATAACTCACCTGGATTCACCCTCATCTTCCACATGCTCACAGTGGACTGAGTTCAGAGCAGACACCTTCTTATAGTCCTGGGGTGTGAGGTACAGGTACTTAAAGCCCTACCATTTGAAAGGAAATAGACTGTGATTACCACACAATTCCTGAAGATAAACACTACATCAATGATCACTGATCCCTTCCCCTGGAGCCGCTCCAGACCTTGTACGGGTCTGCTGGATCCTGCCAGGCCACATGGAACATGTGTCTGATCTCCTCTGCCAGGCCAATCCGGGCTCCGCTGTTGGCAGCGATATAGATTCGTGGGATGCCGCTTTCCCGCGCCATCTCTGAAGCCTGCTGAAACAGCACATCCTCCTGCGGTCCGAAGGAGCCAATCTTATGTGTGATGTCATTGCTGATCACAATAATCTCACGGCCAGCTGGGTACTCAGGGGTTCGTAGAGTCATCCGCCATGCTACCATGCCAATCTAGACAATCATGGAATCATGAGTTAATTTTCAGTCCACAATAAATGTAAGATAACTAAATAAATGCTCGTGGATTCTTACAAACTAACATTTAAGAAGCAAAGGGGCCCCCTACAGTCTACAAGGTTTACTGCATGTGATCATTTGAGCAAGTTTAAATTGCATGGTCTTCCTGTTAAAAAGTCAAGTAACCTTTATTGCAATACTGCTTTATACAATACAGATTGTTTCAAAGCAGCTTTACAGTGGTCAAAAATAAAATAATGATTCAATGGTGTAGAATTTTAATTTTGCTGTAATGTAGCTCTAAAAAGACAATAGTCATTATTCAGTCGAAATCAGTTCACTGTTAATTCAGTTGAATACATTTGAGCTAATATCATTAACACGGTGCAGTGTAACCTCATTTCCTCCAGGTAGGCGGTTCATCTGCACCAGCTGACCCTGAGAATCCAAAACCAGCTCTGTGAAGGTCAGCAATTCTGATGGAAGAGGACACTTGGGTAAGTTGGCGTGTGCATCCATGGACTGCCATAGCTTCCTCAGAGCCTGGAGGAAAATGGACACATAACGAACCAATCATATATGAGAAATGTTTATCGTCATATATTTCAAATAAGATAAAAATGCACAATGGATTAACAATAAACCCCAGATAATCATAATTAACTTTGTGTATTAAAGTTTTAAAATTTCGCAAAGGTGTCTTATGCTCACCATCACTGCATGTAATTGATCAAAAATACAGTAATATTGTGAAATATTATCACAACTTAAATAATAGTTTTCCATTTTACAAGATTTAAAAATGTAGTTTTTCCTGCGATAGCAAAGCTGAATTTTCAGCAGTCACTACTCCAATCTTCCGTGTCACATGAAATGATTCAAGTAACATTTTTTTATTCATATCATTTTTGAAACCTGTTGTGTTGCATGGTTGAATAGAACATTCAAGAACATAGAACATAAATGTTTTCACATTAAAAATGTCTTGTCACTTTTGATCAATTTAATGCAACCTTGCTGAATAAAAGTATTTGTTTCTTTAAAAAAACTCATACTGACCCCATACATTTAAATAGTGATGTACATGGAAATTAAATTAAATATTGAAATGTGTGAAGATTTGCCATCACAGACTACAGTGTCAGGTTGTGGACGATACCTGACGGAACATCTCTGGGAAGTCGTAGACATAGGTGGTACCGAGGCTCTGGGCCTGGAAGCGTTTGGACTGCAGGAGGTCTTTAGTAACGTAGGGTGTGTTGATGAGCATGCCATGAAGAGGACCCTGCTTGTCTCCATATGCCTGGAACATGATCTAATATGAGAGAGAGACAGAGGGCAAAACAGAGTCAGACAGTCAGGCACAGCTAAAGAAACATAAACAACCATTTAAATTGTTAATTTTCCCCATGTCTAGACAAACAGATAACAGCTGGCCAATGATACAAAAACAACAACACTGACAGCTGATGTTACAATGACAAAAACTATCATTTTTTTTAACAAGCAAAAAAAGCTTTTTTTAATTTTTTTACAGACAGAAAAAGTCATTACATCAGTGACAAATGAAACTAAATGGTGACTAACACAATGACAACGCCAACGTCTGAAAGAATATTAGTGCAACAACAAATTGTACAGTACCATTTATATGTTTGGACACATGACTAAATTAATTTTTCTTGTGATAAATATAAATATTGCTTTTACTGCTTATTCATTATTATTAGTAATAGCATTAATAGATACCATTAAAAATAATGGGGTCAGTAGGATTTTTAAAGAAATTAACAGATTAAAAAAATAGTACTGTCCTCCTTAAGTTTCTATACTTTAAGAAAACCTGAAAAACAATGGATTGCAGTTTTTCTAAAAATACTGCAGAACAACTGTTTTCAACATTGATGACAAGATTTTTTTATAAATATTTCACAATATTATTATTTTAATATATTTATAAATATTAAAAAAATATTTGATCTATTAAATGACAGAAAGCAAACATACATTTTTGACATATTTATATATTTGACATATTACATACATATTTTATTTATTAAACAAATATATAAAAATTAAATCTACATACTGCATGAAAGGGTGTTTCATGAATTTGAAAAAGTTAAAATATAAGAAAAAATATAACATTTTCTTCGGTCACCGCATAATTTGCATAACTCGATTTGTTTAATTCAGCGGTTCTCAATCCCGGTCCTCGCACTGGTTTAATTTTCTAGCTTTGACTTCCCTACTTTTCAAAAATATGTAGCGTTATAATAAACAAAAGTGAAGAATGTGTGTCCAAACATTTTACTAACAGTGTTTTTACGATTGACAGAAAATTAACATACACTATTAAACAACAATGAGAGATGTTGTTCAGTTTTAGCTGTCGGCATATAATATATGTATGTGTGTTTGTGTTGATGAGAGACACGTGAGCCCCACCTGTCGGTCTTTGTGCCCCACCTGTCCTGTACGGGAGTCTGTGACCTCCTTGTACAGGCTGATGTCCAGGTAGTAGCCACTCTCATTTGTCAGGAAGAGGCGGATGGGGATCTGTTTGCCAGTGGGTGTCAGTCGGATGTTGATCTTCAGCTCAGCTTGGAGCACGCGGAGCTTCCAGAGTCGACTCCCATAGCGCATGACCATGGAGCGCACAGATTCCTCAATCTAATGACAACACAAGAGCTTAATATGCATGCAAATATGCACCTTCCTAAAAAAAAAATCTATTGAAACTCATTAAAACCTTAGAGGGGTCCATGATGACGGTTGGGACAAAATTGAGGAAGATGTGATTGCAGTCAGTGCGCACTGTGGTGTTGTTGAAGGCCACTTCCAGTTCATCCATGGCCTCCAGCAGCAAACGTTCGGCCTCGTTGTGCAGGTACTCAAACGATGCTTCCTACATGGTGGGGAACCGTACAGTATCACATATATAACAGAGTTTATTGATGCAAACACAGACCACAGAGATGGTCCAACCTTGGTGACCAAGTCCGAGTGGCGGATGATGGCCCGCACAAAGAAACGGTAATCCGTGACCTCTGTGCCCACTTCCACGCGGGCAGCTCCTAAGTACAGGTGCATCTTATGGTTGGCACAGGGGATGGCCGTCAGAGCAAAGTTACGCATGCGGTTGAGCTCCAGCTGGAAAGCCAAAGCAGGTTCCAAATGCCTGTAGATACGGTCCTCCTCAAACTAGAAAAAAAAAAAGGATTGACAAATTTAACAAAAACGTCTTTGTCAGACAAAAAATAATTAAATAAATAAAATAATGTTCCTAAAAAAGTTCTACAAATATTGCATTATATTAATAACCTAATTAACGGCAAAATAAATCTGACTGTGAAAATATCTACAAAAGATTAAATCTATTTTTGTCAAGTAGTGTCAAGTAGACATTATGTATTGCTATAGAAAGAAATATTTTATTTGATTCAACATAAAAAGGAAAAAATAAAGGGCCAGTGCATTAACTGTGTTAAAATATTTTAATCGTTATTTTTAATAACTAAGTAAGTTAATGCTTTAAACTAACAGCCCTAATTATATAATTTTATTTATTTTCACTAGCCATGACAAATTTGTATGCAAAATCCGTGTACAAAAGATTTTATAATTCATCAATATATTTTGCATTAAATTTTCTACTTTCCTAAAAAGGTACAAGTTAGGAACATTTTAATGTCATAAAAAAGTAAGAGTAATTCCTGTAGATAAATTAATTCCTGTAAGAGTAATTAAGTACAAAATTATCCTATTTATATAATTATGAATAATCCACAAAAGCTATTAGAGAATGACACAAATTATCTTTTACAATACCATTTGTAGCTGCTTATATAACAGCAAAATTAAACAAAGATGAACTAAAAAGGTACTAGTTAGCTAAGTATTACTTTCTGCTGTGGTTCTGAATCATGAATGTCACTGGCATCTAAAATTTTTATATTACAGCAACTTTACTTCCAGTAAAAATATAACTGATATTGCTACTGTAGTACTGTGGGGGGAAAAGACTCATAAAATTGTATTAATATTGTCTAGTACTAATCATGTTTACAATATTTACAAATCCTCATCATTGCAATATTGACCAAAAGATCTAGCAACTGATTTAAGATATTTGCCATAATCGAGCAACCCCCAAAAAGTCTGATCATGAAAAAGTTGAAATATACTAAATCACAATAATAAGGTTTAATAAAATAGAAAATATAAATGGAATGAAATTGCTCATTTTAAATTTAGAGAAAGTGAGTCTACAGAAGCAGAAAGTGCCCGTGAGCTATAATAGCAGGCTAGATTTAGTAAATGTAGGTAATCACAGCTGCTAATGGATGTCATCCCTCTCAAATGAGACAAATAATTAAAAAGTTCATTAATGTAATGAGCTTTGCTGGAACCATTTTAGCAAACTATCAGGGCTGAAGGAAGCCAGAGAAATGCCATTGATCATGATGGAGTGACTTGCACAGCAAAGACAAGAAATGGAGGAATATAACAGCTTTTTCTTTTCCTCCTCCTCATTTCCCCTTTGTATTTCCCCTCCTAAACATAAAGCTGCTGATGAATTTAATGAACACTTGCATTTAAAAGTGTTACAGTCTTTCGTGCCTGTCACTGGTAGTCTTGTGTAAAACATAACTCACCTTGTCTCGAGCTCGAAAAGTGAAAAATTTGGGGAATTCTCTCTGTGAAACAAAGACATTAAACATTAACAGTGAAATAAGCATTGAATTCTGTACATGTCAACACAGATCAGGAATACCAGATATTAATCTTACAGTATATTGTAATATATATTAATGGTACAGTATATTGTATTCGTTATTACAGGATATTTCCAGAACTTAATTAAGAGACCATTTATAATGGCTCGGTTCCAAAACCTAGGAGACAAAATGTTAATTAAAAAAAAATAAAAAAAAATAAAAAAAAATTACATATACATATATATTTTCCAATAATATTGAATTAAAACAATTTAATTAATGAAAAAATAAACTTATATTTAATTACATAAAACAAATACTACTGGCTGAAATAGCCACTTTTTCCCCAATTTGGATTTAATTATTTAATTTCAAAGATAATTTGTCCATATGCAATATTTCTATTTGGGGACTTTTAGGGACATTGATATTGTGAAATTATTGGCGATTAAATTGATTGATTAATCAGCATATCATGCAATAAATTTGATTTTAGCTTTTAAATCAAATGACTGCCTGAATTTTCTTACTCCTACATAAGAGTACGGTCATTAGTTAAGCAACATGCTAACATCCAAAACGAACATGAACTTGATAACCAATAAATGTCAATCAAAAAATACAGTCCATTTTATTCAATATTTGGAACTACTAAATTAAAATAGTTAAATTAAAATTTAACTGTGTGCACCATTTATTATACATTTAGTATAGGAGTATTGTGTTATTAGCTTAGCAAAATGTAATGTTTATCTCTGTCAGAACCGACAGTGAGCTAAAAACCAAGTTTTTCATGCATTTCAGACAAGTGGTATTACTGCAGTGACCTGGATAATAGTCTATGTAGAGCATTTCAGCTCAATCACTTGTGAGGTCCATTTTGTTTAAGACGCTTCCTAAGAAACTAGCTGCCTATAGACAGCGAGGAAACCGCTGTGAAACAGAGCCAATGTCTCCATAACTACTTACATGGAACCTCTGGTCCACCTCACAGTTGACTTGCTTCCTGAAATCCTGTTAATAACGGCGTCAAGAGCAAAGGAGAAAAGACACATGCAGTGGGCGTACCAGATTTGAAATCAGTTATAAGAATTGCAGTTATTCAAATGAACATTCAATTGATTAAAGCTTATTTTGATTGAGAAGGAGTGAAAGAGCGGAAACATGCTCAAGTGTAATTTTGAAAGCATACCTTCTGTGCAACCAGGAAGGTAAGTCTTCGGATGCCATGCTCAAACAACAGAGATTTCTGTGGTAAAAATGATGCAAGTAAAAAATCCATACACTGACAGTTAAAAATTTCTGTTAAAAACATCATCATATAGAGAACAGAACTCTCGTTTCACCTTAGACTGTGTAAACTCACGGAACATGGCTGCAAGCCCATCATCATCAATGTCGCTGTCCGTCTTTATGGCAACATTGAGGATATGAATTGGCTCATCTTGAATGCTCTGTAGTAAGACCAAACAAACAAACAAAAAAACAATATAAACTACAGATAGAAAACAACGACTTTCCAAATAATAACTTCATTGCACCAAACATTAAAGGACACCTATTAGGCCCATTTTTACAAGATTTAATAGTCCCCAGAATGTGTATGTGAAGTTTCAGCTCAAAATACCCCACAGAACATTTATTATATATCTTTGAAAATGCTTTTGAATAAAATTTTGAAAAAACCCAGAAACATCATTGAGCATGTCTCTTTAAATGCAAATGAACTGCTGCTTCCCACCCCCTTTTCCAGAATAGGGCGTTTTTTGTTTTTTTTTTTACAGCCAAATCAGTTTAAAATTCTGTGATGTACATGGCAAAGGGTTTTTGCTAATATGGCAGTGTCCATCAACAGTCGTGGACAGAGCTTGAAAAATGTGTCATATTTTACAGATTCTGCAAACAGCTTATTCTTAAACACTGCTTATGATTTATGGGTAATATGATTTATGTTTGTATACACATACTGCCAAATGTGCCAATACACATTTATGTTTAAATAACATGTAAAAGTGAATTTTGCAAAATAGGTGCCCTTTATTAGCTGATCTTAATCTCTCTGTTTTGACAGATTCTGAGGATAAAAGGTTCACCTTGTTGTCCTCCTCTCCATACAGCACAGGGTTGCCCCCCTCAGGAAAGGTTGGAGTAGAGGGGGGAGAGTCTGAGAAACAGCTCAACACATCTTTAATGTTCCTGTGATAACAATCACATTAGACACATAGCTAGCAAATGTATGTAAATTTTAAAAAACTTGCTATAAAAAGCAACATAAAACGCCACTCTCAATACGACACATTACAGGTTTAAATGTATTTCTGATTGACACAATGATTAGCGTGTGGGGAATCTAGATGGGATTTGATAGGTCTGCAATAAAGGTTTTGGTATTAATGAAAACTGACATTTAGAAAACAAATTACTTAGCAATACTACAAAATATATAATATTGTAAATAGCAGATGTGATTTTATTGACACTCAAACATAGTTACATAGCTATTGGTAAATGTTATTATTATTTTATAGAAGATTATTAAAAACATTTTGTTGAAGTTTTTATGTGTCGAGATGTGACAATGGTGTTAGACTTTCTACATGACTCCGTGACACCTACTGGCGTGAACTAAACAGTAGAGTTTAAAAGACACTGTCAGAATACTCCACGTGCCATGAGTGGTTCAACCGTATTTACTTTTTTCAAGTTACGGTTGGTTCAAACGTAACGATATGAAGCGATAAAAATACTTTTTGTACAGAAATAAAACAAAAATAACAATTTTATTCAACAATTCGGCACCGTAGCGTCTCTGTAGCGCCATTTAGATTTCACAAACACCTTTCCAATTGCTGTAGACACACACTAACCTGGTAAACTCCTGGAAGGAGCGGAAGGAAACCATGGCGCCCATACGCTGACAGGGCGGAGTAAAGGAGGTGTCCAGGAGCACATCACTAACGCTGGCCACATGGACCATGCCATAGTGGTTCAAGTTAGAGGAGAAGGACATTCTGAGACAACAACACAACCGCACAAATAAAAAGACATTATTAACGCAGCTGCATAAATCTAACCTCTCAAAAAAGTGGTAGACCACCCCAGGAGAAAGATCAAATCATCACCATCACACATCGGATAGAAGCAGCATCGGCTCCTCACAACTGAATGTGAATACACACTGATGTGTAACATGAATGTTACAAAGGGGCCAGTTGTCAGGAGTCAAGTAAACCAGATGTTAAAGAAAAAATTACTATGACTGAAACCTCACTGTATGGGTGAATTCATGCATTTACATTCATTTATTTAAATTCATGGTGGAGGTACAGGTTAGTTAGGAATATTCCAGGTTAAACAATCTATAATCCAGAATTTTTGGTCATTCCTCAATTTGTAAAAACAAACAAAAAAATTGGTTTATCGTGACACATTTACATTGGAAGTCTATGGGGCATGTTGGCAAAACAGAGGTTCTTAAAAAGGGTCTGTGAAAAATTGTTAATGAAAAATATTTGACATAACTGACAAATTTTATTTTATAGACAGGCCTACTTTTTAACTATGGAGCTAAGCTTTGTGCAGGGTCAATATTTAATAGATACATTATTAAACATTTTGTAGTATTTGATTTATAACATTGGAACATTTTACTTAAACATAAATAGGTTTTCAAAGTACATGAAAAAACTATAAGGAGGCTGTTTACTTTTATTTACTGGTTTATGTTTATTTACTTAAAGTTCAGTTTGCTGGTTCCCGCTTGAACTCTTTACACACATATATATATATATATATATATATATATATTTTTTTTTTTTTAAATCATCCTGGCGACCCATGTGACCCAAGTTTTGAAAACCACTGCTGTACACTTTATTGCAAGTGGATTTTTCCTGATTACTGAATGCATTTTTTCCTGATTTTACA
>JAUMHE010000048.1:18922218-18960999 GCA_032359235.1 Enteromius mattozi | reverse complement strand
CTGCACTCATGCCCTCTTATACTCACGTAGTGATGAGGTGCACCTGAGTGCAATCAGTGCACGCCAATATTCATTGGTCTTTTGTATAAAGCTCAAAGGCAATTGGTCTCTCTGGCGAGTTTCCATGTGTAACGTCTCCGTTCCCTCCTTCAGGGAACGTGGGTTACGTTCGTAACCTAGACGTTATTCATGTTGACTATAAAAAAAAAAAAAATTAAATTCTATACGCTATAAAATATATCAAAAAAGGATCCATCCAAAAAATTTTTTTATAAAATTTGGAAACCTATGATTAAATATTTTGAATGAATATTTTGAAGATGAAGACCCTACCTTCAAACTAAATAATAGGACTAAAGTTTTAGAAAGGCCATATAGCTACACAGAAACACCATTTGAGTGACCCCCCTTTTTTGTGAACACTTATTTACTTTTGTTAACAAAATTGACTTAAATATATCTGTTTGATAACAAAATATTGTAAATGTATCCTGCTGTTTTGTATAGCAAGCACTCTGTTAAAAGTGTTAACCATTTATTCATTTAATTTATTTGGTTGTTTGCTTATTTATTTATTTATTTATTTAATTTTTTGTGAACGTTTTTGTCTAAACATGTTTGAAAAATTAATAAATTAAGTGAAAAAAAACCTATAAGCTTTTATTTATATATTTAATTTTTTTGTCCTTCTTTGACCCAAAGTTTCAGTCTAAAAATATGAAAATACACCATGAAAATATTAATTATTGCAGATTTAGGACTACAATGATCCACACAAATAATTCAACATAGATTTCATTATTTGTTGTGTTAAAATTTTAAAAAACACATCCTTGTCATAATTTCCACCAAATTAAACATTTACCTCCTAATTTTTAAAATGGTGTGTACTTGTTTACCAAGAAGACTTTTCAGAATACAACATACTTATAAAATAACTTCTTGAAAATTTTTAAACTTTCTTAAATTTTAATATGAATTTCATCTGTTTAACCCATGTTTTCTGCCTAAATGGTCAGAAGGTCAATTCCAGTTCTTAATTCAACTCTGAATGGCATTCAGTGAATGCGTAACCCTGGCAGGACATTGAACATCTCTATTGGTGTCATTATACGTTTCTCTCAGAAATAATACCATAATACTCTCAACACAAACTCCTTTGCAGTAGTATCTATTAATATTTAAGTAATTAAGCATGCTGAGTTTTCACAGCTATTACAGTAAACATCACAGTCAAACTGTGTTTAGCATCACTTTGGTCTGAGTTTTCATTTTCCCATGCTCTTTTCAAATCCCCTAAAAGTGTTGCACTTTTCTTTTAACAAAACAAACTCAAAATATGACAAGCCTTTTGCTAATAACTTGCGTAGCAATGTTCCAGCTGACAACCAGTCACAACAATGTGATAGAATGGATGCCTAACCTTCACTATCCTGAGTACAAAGACACCGCCTTGAAACCCAACATTGCTTTTAACGACACATACCACTTCAATTAGCAAAAGGGTGGATAAAAGGTACTTTGCCCTTGAATAGAGCCAAAGTTGTATGTTTTTGTGTGTCTTGTCATATGATGGGATTACTCTCTCTGTGAATGAGGGGAGCGACGCTCGGAGCAGGTGGAAAACAACAATGCAACCCTGCCACATCTGTAGCCCTCCAGGCTTGGAGACTTATCGTGCCAACAGATAATAGCGCCAGTTCACACACACAAAGACAGTACAGACGTACGGGAAATGAGAGAAACGCCTGGAAGATAAACACAGCTTCTTTCTCGTTCCTCTCTTCGCTCCTCTCCAGCTCACAGAGCTTCCCTTGTTCGGCGCAGCGAGAGACAATGAGCGGACAATTAGCAAAGGCCTCTTGTCACTGACAGAGCATAAAAGGGCACTCCCTGAAAACCCACTGATTAAACAATCCTAATGCACTCTGTGTTAGCGACTGTATTTGCCTTTCAGCCGTGCTGAGACTGATGTGGCCTTCTCAGACTGTGAGACACTTGAGAGTGTCAAAGGGAGAGGCAGAGAGGCCTGCAGTTGGCTTTTGTTGGGCGCTGTTTGTGAGTGAGAGTTGTGCTCAGGTTTGCTTCTCTTTCTATTAGGATTCGTACTGGCTTTAGTGTTTGCTTTACTGTCTGGGCTTTAGAATGCTTGCTTATGCTTACCTTTGCAGGAATGGTCTTCAAACCAAGTTTTGATGGGTTTCAAAATTGTGGAGATCTTGGTTCTGTTGCCAGTAGATGTCACTGCAGTGCTTATCCTCTAGGCACACACATACACAAACATGAACTCATTGGTTTTTATGGTTTATGGGGACTTTTTATAGGCATAATGATATTTATACTATACAAACGGTATTTCCTATTGCCCCACACCAACATTATAACCAAGGTTATCTGATAGCCGCATCTTCATCGTGATTTCATCTGCATTGCATAACTCACACGTATCTGGTAGTGTCCAGTGTTGTAGTTCAGACTACAGCCTCCTGTCCTGCAACAGGAAGAGAGCCTGCGGCAAAGGCTTACTGATAAGCCTTTTTAATTACGGGGACACTAAAAGTGTCCTCATAAATCACCTTCATGTTGTAATGGCATACCCATGTCATTATACAAATTTGTGTCCTCATAAACCACAAACTGTTTTTTTTGTTGTTGTTGTTTTAATCTATCAACCGTAACTCTACATCTAAAGCTGCATCTCACAAAAAACTTTATGGATATTCTGTTTTATTTATAAGCTTGTTTTCTAATAAGGACCAAAAAAGTCCAATGCCACTTTACTGGTACAATCTTTGTGGGGACAGTTGGTCTCCATAAAGTAGGAATTTATGGTTTATGAGGACTTTACATGTAGTCGTAATAGTTTTTAAATTGTACAAACTGTATTTTTTTTTCACCTCACACCAACCCTATACATATAAATCTACCCTTCACAGAAAACTGTGCATTTTTAGATTTTCAAACATTTAGTGTGTTTTTAAGCCTTCTGAATTACCATAAACCACCTTCACATTGTTGTGTTATGTTATACCCATGTCATTATGCAAATTTCTGTTCTTCCTGTATGCTTCTCTTGCTTTTTCCACTCTACTCTGACAAAGTCTAAGCACTGAAATTGACAATAAGTCTTCCATAGGATGCTCTTAACAAAAATTAGACAGCAATTTAAATCCCTGCATGGTGTTCACTTAAGTGGACAATTCATAACAATCATAACAGCATTTTTATTTATACATCATCTGATCTTATCACTTGAGATGACTCAGTGTTCATTATCATTTATTTACTTAAAAATATTGAGAACTTCATGGCATTTGAAAAGTACAAGATTTTTTGATTTTGTGGATTAGAACAAGCTTGTGTTATCTTCACGGGGACGGTGATATTTAGCTTTGACAAATGAGGATGGGATTACTGGGGATTGACTCAGGTACAGGAGGTAGTTTGAATAATCTGATGAGATCATCTGCGTTGTTTGACCTGCTTCTCACAGGTGACTTTACGAGGGTCTACAGCTTTAAACACCCACTCAATCTGCCTCAATTACACAACTGCTCTGTTGCTGCTTTTCTTGAAAGTTTGGTATAAAGCAGTTGGCTTGATATTTTGTTACCAAATACAATATGAGACTATTGTATTTGGACTAATACAGTCCAAGTTAAGTTTGATCAAAATCTCAAGTGGCATACATTGTTATATACACAAACATTTTTTTTTTAAGAAAGCAAAAATCTGAGTTACAGAGAGGCAGTTACAATGTAAGTGAATGGAGCTAATCAGTTACATCAAAATTTGCAACTTGTTGCTATGACAGTGAAGACTAAAGTGATCGTAAATATAACAAGCAACTTATAATAATGTGTAGTTGTGTGTTTTTATGAAACACACAACTATGAAATTAATGTTTCACATTAATTTTTAAATCCTTCAAAATTTGTTCCAATTTACTTTTATTGTATGTGCCTTTCCTAAACCTTAATATTTGCTTTTTAAGGAATACATCAGATAAGATGTGGTGTTATTTTAATATAAGTTTTTGTTTTAATATTAGTTTAATTGTAGTAATTTTGTTATGTGCTTTTGTCCTTTTATTAGTTCTTTTAGTTTTATTCTAATAATATAATTCACATTTTATTTTGGTTTACTTTTTAATCCAATATTTATATTTTATTTTATTTCAGAATTATTTAGAATAACAAAGATGTTGGCTAATAATAACCCTGTCAAGTTGCGGTAAGGAACATTATACCCCAAAATACTGTGAACCGAGCTGAACTAATCTTGAACCCAAAATATTCCTTGAAGACAAAATATCATCTGATTCTTCATGATTAAGGTAAGCCGTTGCCTACCGGATAAGAAAAGTGATTTCCCTCCTCTCAATGTCTCAGCAATCACTGAGATAAGAACAAAAGTTTTAATCAGCATCAAAAGCAAGTAAACAACAAATCCTCTAAAACCCAGACAGTTCAAACTTTGATGGATGTTAAACTGTCTTTCAGACTAATTAGTGTTTAACTAGGCTGTTAAGATGTATTTGGTGGTGGAGGATGGGAGGTGTTGGTTGTCGCAGAACCAAACATCCATCATTCCCGAAAGCACTTGAGCGTGTTTGTGCGTGCTCGTGCGAGTTACCAGGTTTTCTCTTTGCACACTGGCGTCACAGAGCCGAAACAAGAGGCATGACACAAAGTAAGCAAACACACTATCTCACCTTTCATCTTCAGCCGTGCACATCAACAACAATTGTCACAACACAGAGGCCCACCGGCTTAAGCAGTTCACCTTAACACCCCTGAACACGAACACACAGAGGCGCAGACACACGACTCTACGTGTTTAACTTGTGTTGAGAGAAGGACTGAGATGTCTGGACTGTCAGTCATTCATGCCCTGCAGAGATGCAGAGGTTATCTGATAGCCGCTCCTAGTGAAAGCATAACTCGCTTCTTCAGCGTGATTTCATCTGCATTGCATAACTCACATTCAGTGTCCAGTGTTGTAGTTCAGACTACAGCCTCCTGTCCTGCAACAGCAAGAGAGCCTGCAGCAAATGCTTACTGATATATATCAGCCTCTATGTCGCTCTCATTCCAGCGGTATGTTTGTGAGTCATTGTACATCTGGAGCATGTATGCAGGGTCGGCAGGCCCTCTTTTATCTGTAGAGCTGATTGTGTCTTATCTTATCAAAGAGGCTAAGAGCAGGCCCTCTATCAGTCATGAATTACGAACGTGAAAGGAGAGCTGCGTATTGGGGAGGAGAAGTCGGCTTTAGGGGTATTTCAAACTTACCTTTTTCTCAGTTAAACTCATATACCCTCTTAAAAATAGGTTCTTTATTGGCATCAATGGTTCCACAAAGAGCCTTTACCATCCATGGAAACTTTTCATTACGCAAAAGATGATGATGAAAAGAAAAAGTCTCCCTGATGATTTACAAATGCTGTTTTTGCTGAGACAATTGGCTACTGCTAACACAGTTTGATGTATAAACCTAAACAAAAAATGTAACCAGTGTAATGGATATAGAGAACAGTTTTGCTTAACTAGGACCTGTGGAAGACCATGTGGAAGAACCTTCTTTCATCACGAAGAACCTTTTGTGAAACAGAGAGGTTCTTCAAATGTTATAGGTTCTTTATGGAACCATTTAGACAAAAAGGTTCTTCTATGGCTTTGTGGATTTTTTTATATGGCTTTTTTTAAGAGTGCAATGCAAAAGTAAAAGTAAAAAGAGTTAGAAATCAAGTTTATAGAAATTGACTCCTTGTTTAATGCTCATTTCATATGGTTTTAAAAATAGTTGTTGAATTATTGTCAAGAAATGTTCAAATCTAATGACTCTAAAGTTGTTATTTGTATCAACAACAATATATTTTATAATACCTTTAATATAATGACCGTACACATCTTAATTACTATTTTTAAAACAAATTTTCTAGGGAAAAGTAATTACTGTTTTTATAAATATCACAAAATTATTTATTCATAGAAAGCATTAAGGTTTAATTAATTAATTTATTTTATTTTTTATTATTTATTTTATTTTATTTTATTTATCTACCTAACCACCTATTACAACACATGACATTTTATAACCTGAACTGCATGTCTTGCAATAAAAAAAATGATTTCCTGTTGGATGTTTTGACAATAATGATACTAATTCAGTGGAAATAAAATATTTGAATGAATAAACAGTAAAGCTTATGCTGTATGCTGCATGTATATATAGATCATTTTGCGAAAATAAATACAACAGAAACCACAAGAAAAAAGTGACCCCTAAATGATCTGAACTTAAGGTCCAGAATCTATACCAAGCCAAAATTTCCCTGGCAGGCCAGAGTTTATGTCCTCACCTTGAGGGGATCACACACAGTGGCTAGTTGAGATCTGTGTCAGATGGGAGCAGCTTGCATGAAGCTGTTAGGCCATAAGCTGTGGCTCATCTCTCAGATAAGAGCCTTCTTAAGCCAGGGATGAGGCAATAAATCCTTTAGTTTGACTTCATGCACCAGCTTTAGGTGATCACAAAGTAACTGTGGTCAGATAAGCTGCAGGTATCTAAGAAATGCCTGCCCCTGTGAAATGGAAGAACCTTTTGTGAAATAGAAAGGTTCTTCAAATGTTAAAGGTTCTTTATGTAACCATTTAGACAAAAAGGTTCTTCTATGGCCTTTTTTAAGAGTACAATGCAAAAGTAAAAAAAAAAGAGTTAAAAATCAAGTTTACATTTTGCCAGTTTGAGAAGTTTATAGAAATTGACTCCTTGTTTAATGCTCATTTCATATGGTTCTAAAATCGTTGTTGAATTATTGTCAAGAAATGTTCAAATCTAATGACTTACAGTTGTTATTTGTATGAACAACATATTTTGTGATACCTTTAATATAATGACCGTACACATCTTAATTACTTATTATTATTTTTAAAACAAATTTAATCTATTAAATTTGGTCACATGCCTGCTTCTAAACTTGAAAACAATTGCCTTTTTTCGTTTGACACATGATTTACACAATTTTCAGAAGAAGAGTATTTGCGTTTTTTAAGGTTATATGCTGCTTGTGAGGTTATATGACAGAGTACAATTAACTGTTCTCATTCTCTACTCATAACTTTACATAATAAACAAATCGCCTTGCGTGTCATAATGGGAGGGTTTTGCCATATTAAAGGAGTAGAGAGCTTTGAGTTAGCATAATGAGCTTGACTAGCCTAACAACGGCTTATCTTCAAACAAAATTGCCCTGATGAACTTCTGTGGCTTTCTTTAGACAAATAATCACCTTTTGCCTGAAGCTTGATCCGTTTTGGTGCAGTCTTTCTTTAATCCCTGCTTCAGTGCATGCATGCCTCAAAAGAAACACTTAAGGAGCAAACACTTTATCTGCTGCAATACAGAGTACTTCCTGCAGGTTGAAGGAGAACTGAGGTATTGAGTCAGTATTCTCATGTAATCCTTAGATTACCAAACCCACTTTTCTCTAACCACGTACAAAATGAGTCGAAACAATTAGTGTCACTGGCTGCAGTCAATTACCAAACACAACTTAAACAAGAGAAATGATTATTCAATGTTATTCTAATGCAAAGATAAGTCTCCCTGCTGATTTACAAATGCTGTTTTTGCTGAGACAATGACTTCTGCTAACACAGTTTGATGTATAAACCTAAAAAAGTGTTTGAGTTTACAGTACATGAAATATTTTACAAAATGTAACCAGTGTAATGGATATAGAGAACAGTTTTGCTTTTTAGTTTTTGCTCAAGTTAGGTTTAATGTCATTCTCATTATACGCCTTAAGAAAGAGAGTAAAATCTTCAGAAAGTAGAAATCTTGGCAGCTGACTTTTTACAAAGCTATACACGAACAATAAAAACCAACCCAGGCTCATTAGAAAAACATGCTTGTGGTGATATTCCCCTGAGATTTATATTACGTTGCTTCCATTACTTGCATTATGTCCATTGAACGGCATTAAAAGCATGTTCTGTTTCTGCCCAAACAGATGAATACGAATGATGCAACAGTTTATCATGCTAGTTGTATGTATGTAAGTTCAGAAATGAAATGTGAGGTAGCTCCTGTAAAACGCTGAGCCTAGCCAATATTACTAACAAGAGTAAGTGTAAGAAACACGCACGTCCTGATTTTGCTGCGTTATACGTGTTCCTGGGTCAACATATTTTGTTGACCCTGGAACAACATTTTAATCTATTAAAAAACATTTTAATCTATTAAAATGTAGTAATTTTTAGTTTTGACCATATCTCTACTCCTAAACCTAACCTTACCCATGAGTAATGCCTAAAATCATATTTAATGATAGATGACTGACACTAATGTACAAGCACCAAACACTGATTGTAAGCCTATACTTCACAAAAACTATAAACCGGTTATTCAAATCTGATTGGCTTATCACAATGTTGTTCCATGGTCAACAAAGATGTTGACCCAGGGACACGTCGAATGCAGCAAATGTCATTTTAGCTTGCTTCTACTCTTTAAGCGCTTTTATTGTGACTCTTACCAGAGTTTCATATGTACAGTGCTGTAGCCTACTAGGTGAGCTATGAAGTTTGCTACATCAGAGAAGCTGCTGGTTGATGCAAATATCTACATGTATTATTACTTTACACATCATGCGCTATGGTAAACATGTTTTGAGGTCATAACACAGAATTGTACATATTGTTTTATTCAATAATCCTGTAATCATAATTTGTGTAAAAAGAAATAAAAGTTGTTGGTGTTGTCACTAGTGTTCATTTCAGCTGGAGTTTTGCAAAAATGTATGTTTTTTTTTGTTGTTTTTTTTTTGCGTTGAGCAATGCTTCATGACTAAAATGTCATGTTTTTAAAGCCATGTAACCATATTTTGAGTCAGCTTACAAATAACAACTTCTATGAACTTATTTAGCTGTGAGGAATGCAAGGCACTCCAGACTCAGTTAGAATGGGGCTCCATTTGGGTCTGTTAGCCCCCTCTATTCTCATTATTTACCCCATCATCTCTCAAGCATTCCACTGGATATGACAGTCCATCCAAGTGCAGGACTTACAGAGGCTCCAGCAGCCATAGAGCTAATGAGCACAGCCCTCATACAATAATTTCACACAACAATCACAGTCTAACAGAGAACGAGATTATGTGGGAAATAAGCTGGTGATTTCCTTTTTTTAAAAATGGTTACATTATCAACACTGATTTTGTCTGTTATCTTTCACAAAGTCATCTTCAGTGTTGAATTTTCAATACATCTGAAATATTTGATAGAACATCACATAAGCCACATAAGATTTTCCTAAAATGTTTTCATATTTTTTTGTTTTTTTTAACTTACCATTATAGTGACTAGCGCTCCCTTTGGTTGGGCACTTTAATATGGTACTTAATTAATTGTGGTAATATGCTCAAGTCACATACTGACTATATCATTCAGCACGTGAATCACAACAACGTTAACAATTAAATGTCTTTTTACTTTTAACAATTGTAACAATAACCAGTTTATTTGCTCTTTTTACTACTGACAGCAAATAAAACTGGCAAATAAAATCTACTGTAAAACAAAGCAATTGCATAATTTATTCTGCCGCAATGCACTCTGGGAGTCAGTGAGTAGCTATACTAAGTCATGAGTCAACCTAAAGTAAATGATCAAGTACCCTCTACTGTTCTTTTTTAGTTACTATAACTCTTGAGAAGGTAAACTATACTAACTATAAGCATTTGTCAGTACAACATACTTGCCCTATTTCACTTTACTTCATTTTTTAAAGGCAGTCGTTTTACATGCTATTTTTTAAGTAAGCTCAACTATTTCGATTTTACAGTGTAGTAAAGAATACACTTACTCAAAAATGTAGTCAAGTTGAGAGTAAAAGTATATTTTATACTCAGAAAAACTACAAAGCAGCCAAAAGATACTTAAATAAAGTACATAACATCATATTAACATGAATATAGTATATGTCTTGTGGTTATACTGATCATTTTAATGCTTATTTTCATTGTATGTGCTTCACTGTAACAATAACCCATGTTTTTTGTGGATTTTTTTTTCTGTGGTAATCAACAATACAATACTAACTTGTGCTTACACTAGAGAATTTCTTTAAGCTGTAAATTGTGCCTTTTTCTCACTGTGTGTAAATAAAGTCTATGTGGACTTCAGATTACCTGAAACTCTCTCAGCTCGGTATCTTGAACCATACCTCCACTCTCCCTTCACCCTCTCCCCCTTTAGCTCCCTTGCTCTTTAAAATGTTACTTGAACATTAGCATCACAACAATCTGCAATAATGGATCCACATGGAGACAGTCTCTCCTCTGTCACGCAATCAGCAGTAAGGTTCAGTGGCAGGCTATTGTGAGTCAGGTTTATTTTATATGGAACACATGTCCATTAATGACAGACACAGAGCACGCGTGGTTTGGCTGCCCACAATATTGTGGGAATGATTACAGGGGACTGGGGGAGGGTGCCTTGACATTAGCGTTGCTTTTGATCATGCTGTTCACCAAGGTGGCGCTGAGGAAACTCAGAACCGATGCTGGCAAAGGTTTAGATGCTAAAAGGTTCCCACACATGGCAAAGGGAAATGGAGGCTCTTGTGTGAACCCCCAGTACAATAATTGCAGTCGGTGGGTTCCTTGGCACAAAAATGAATTGTGACAATGTGATGCCAAGCAAAACAGTTGTTTTTGAGCAGCGCTGCAGAAACATCGGCCGTTTTGTAAGGTTAGATTGCAACTTTTGTTTAAGAGGTTAGATAAAGGTAAACCTGAGTTCCCAGGTAAAGTTACTTCCCCTAGAATCAGCAAAAAGCACCTTTAATGCATTTCAGTTTGCTCAGATTGAACTGGGTCTAGGTGCCTTCTTCAAGGGCATCGGGGTAATGGACCAGGTTAATGATCACAGTAATTCTCCTCTTCCTGGAGCGCTTTTGCCTGGGATTGACGGCAACATTTGAATTATCTAGTCCAAAATCATATTCATCAAGAACATAGGGTTTTTTTGCAGGCTTTCTCTTTGGACTCTTTCTCTTTTATCTGCAACAAATAGCAAATATGAATGTCTGGGAAAAGAAGAAATCTTTAAGAAATCTGGTTCAAAGCCCAAATGCCAAAATATTAGAAATGTAACCTCTGTACTCATGTTAGTTTCATACATTAGAACAAAGTAAAAACTGTTTATTTATATTTTAAATGACTCCTGATAGCCCCTATTTTGATGACTCTAAAATAACTGTCAGGTTAAAGGTAATACAATATCTTCCATCAAGTTAAATACAATCATTTCCAAACACTTGTGTATATCATAATTCCAAACATATTTAAACAACTATATTTTTTAAAGAAATAGCTGATAAAAATGACTTCCTTAATATTTGTTACACCACAATAAAACAAATATTAGTAATATTGAACAAACTGGGACACAATATTATTTTAATTACATTTTGGACTTTATATATATATACAAAACTCCTTTTGAACTATATAACTTGTAAAGTGACATATCTATCCCCTGAAAATCCCATGTTTCTAGAAAAAAAAAGGTTCAGTTTGTTTGTCAGGATAACTTCCCTTATGTTGCCGGTGCATTAAACAGATAATATGGACTGTTTCCATGTTTAATTAAGGTTGTTACTTGAAGACATTTCACATAAAGTCTGGCAAACTTTTAGTCTTAAGGAAAACAAGAGGTTTTAAACTTTCCAAACAGAGTGAAGTATAGTATTTGTTTAGCATATTTACAACAGTGACTCCACTGAACACAGACACTCTAACCTCAAACACAATGTTTGAATCTAGCACATCTGAAAATCCAAGCAGCGCTGACATCCTTTGAATCATAGAAGAATAAAAATAAAACTGAATTTCTAACTGCAGTTTACTTCTCTAAACCTTATTGCCATCCATGTTGATTGGGGCTTCCTACAAAATCTTTCTTACAGAGAAACAACATACGCTACTGTAACTGTTGAAACTGACTTGTAGCCTATCTCTTAACTTCTGTATTAATTCGCAGAATACCTGTTCCAGTTTCCCTCTTAATGATATCTTAGAGATAGTTGCACAAATCAGTGAAATTAGGTTATCAAGCATTGTTTCAATTATTCACAAAATCAGATGTGTTTAAAATATTCACAACACAAATAGCATATTCATTTGGAGCACTTGTCACAACATTGTGTAAAATATTGAACCCTGAACGGATGTGATTTGTAGCTGCATTGTCTGCATTTAGCCTACAATTCTATAAAGGTCTTGTAAAGACATGCTGAGCGTAGGCTTACATGCTACTGCTCCAGAAACACTAATGTAGGCTATGTTTATTTTGATAATAAATCAGTTCGACTTGACAGTAGAATATAGTCTAGTCGTTGATATAAAAACTGCATTATGCTCTTAATTATTCAGTGGTAGGCCTACCCGCACCGGCAAAAATAAAATCAATTGCTTAATCAGATTATAATTTCAATAGACTACACACGCCTCTCAAAAAGAAGATAGGTGTATACATTACACTGTTTACCAGCAGAGGGCGATGTGAACTTGAAAGGGCAATGATGGAAACTGATGGATCGCGCATCAATCGTACAACGTATCAAGCACAATGATTTACAGTCATTCAAAGTTTACTTTTATCATAAATGTTCTGTAATTTAATTCAAGGACTTAATTTTTATGTTTGTGAAATCGTCCAATTGTCTGTCTTAGCACAGTCAACTAGGCCTGTATATATTATGTACGTCTAAATAAAGCTTTTCTAAATAAATAATGGCAGTCGCACTATTTTGATTTGTCAAAACCGTCCGATAGGCTATAGCCTACATCAGATTAAAAAAGAAAAGAAGAAAAAAAAACCCGGCCACAAACCTGTAGCTACTTTAGCCTATATAGTAATAATAATAATAATAATAGCCTGATAATAATAAATTCCTTTTTACCACTGAGACAGTGTTTTTATAATTATTAGCATTAACAAATATTTAGGCCTGTTTCAAGTAGCCTACTACTAGAAAGTTTTTGTTTAAAGGGCTCGAAGGGATAGACATGCACTCATTCTTCGATTGTTTGGGACTCTCTCCGAGGCGACTATTGGAGCCAAGTGATCAGTCATTGACTAATTGTTTTAGACAAACATTTTTTTCTCCATGAGAGTACAAGGTCGAGAATTTGGCTCTGTTAATTGGATGTAACAGAATTTAACAATAGGCTCTCAATAAAACGAGTTTTGTGATTATGCTTTTAGAAGGAGAAGAAAAGAGGCGAGGGGGCTCTCTAATTACCAGCCCGGGCTCTGGAGATCCCGTCAGTCATTGTGCGCGGGTGTGCAGAGGCTGTGTGGCCGGCAGGCAGGCGACAGGCGCCGGATTGTGGACAAAGGACTGTCTGCTGCTGAGGCTGTGAGGCGTCCCTGCCGAGGCGATTAACCCTTCCACCAGGACGGTGACACTTTTGTCGACTCTCTCTTTCGCTCTCTATCCTCCCCCACCCGGTGCATAATGGTACAGTACAAGATTAGTGGCCTATATTAATGCGCACTTAAGAAAAGTCCCGCGCAGAACAAACAAGAGCAAGTCGGTAAAAATAGCTCAGCCTAACACAATGTGCTTTTTGAAGTTGTTGAGAGAATTATGGTAAAGGCAGATGGAAAGTTTTTGAAGATACTGCCAACCTCCCTATATGTTTCAGACATCATTAATTGTGATCAGACATTACTTATGGCTAATAGTTTGACTTTCGTTATGAAACATTTTCAAACAGCATAATTGTAAACGATTATGCTATTAGCGCATTTATTCGTCAGAACCACCGTGCTTGATGAATAATCTATAGCCAAAATCCCTGTGATCAACAGATGGCGCAGCTACATCAGCTTTCGCTGAAGGTAACTGCAGAAAAGCGCACATGCAGTATGATACATAACTTTACAAGTTAACTTATAGGCTACATTAATTGTTTAGAGTAAATGAAATTGTGTAGTTGATCTTAATTCACAAATGTTTTAATCCCGGATCAGGCAAGGCGCAAAAAATCATTTCAGTAAATCTGATCAGTTTGCCAATGCGTGATCTAATTAAGAATGCTTGTAGAATTCCATATAGCCATACATAGGAAAATGTAATCCTATATTTCTATATATATATATAGCCTATATATAAAAAATACAAAAGACTAAATGAACACTTTCGTTTTATTGAAACTGAGAGAATGCAACAAAATCGCTCAATTACCCGAACATCCAGCACCGAGATGTTTAAACATATAAGTTCTCATAAGAGAAACTACACAATGACCTTCTCAATGCATGATTAGAAAGAAACCTGAGTTGTCCCTGCCTATGGACCATCATTAAACATCTTTTGTTGAATTTAGCTACAATTGAAATAGCTTTCAAATGCATCACCAGAGATTTGCAGTGGCTTTTCCTTTACGTATCTGGCAGGATATCACAAACATAACACATTCGGTTTCCTGCTATCAAGCGCTAGATAATATTCATATTTGTAAATGGGAAAATATATATAAATGTAACA
Source organism: Enteromius mattozi (assembly GCA_032359235.1). Lineage (NCBI taxonomy): Eukaryota > Metazoa > Chordata > Actinopteri > Cypriniformes > Cyprinidae > Enteromius > Enteromius mattozi. The sequence goes on along the minus strand of JAUMHE010000048.1, from coordinate 18,946,434 downwards.
AATCGAGACCTAATAGTATTTACACACCAATGTACAGGTTTGAATAAATTAAAATCCGTCTCCTTAAGTTCATTAACCTTATTTACATGTGTTTTACTTTTATTATTATAAATAATTAGAAAAACGGGTCCCAGACACAAGCAACTTGAACGTTGCGCATCCTTAGATGTTGTCGGAGACTGTTGCGTTTGCAGTCCTTTTTTCAAAATACACTGAAAAATGCGGGCCTAAAATTGTTTGGATAGCCTATGGCCAGATTCAAAGAGAAAAAAAAACAGTCCAGAGATTTGCGTTTTTTTGTAATTTCTTTGCCAAATGAAGGGTGAATGAAATTAGCATGCCTTGTAGATCCGAAAAGTGGGTGTAACATATGCTACAGTTCTCTTCTAAATCCAGGTATGATGAGGGATGTTCCAATGTCCGAGCCATCACTTCAACTGTGACCTTTCTTCACTGAAGCATAGTTATGCAATTAGAAAGAGCGAACGGCTTTGTTCTTGGGGTCACTTTGGTGAATTGCTACGGGGTGACACGTCTCTGTGTTTCTCCAGTCCGCTGACTAATCTTTGTATGTTCTGCAGTTCGTTAACGGAATCCGTTCCTGAAGATTTGGGAGACCCCTTATTCTGGCCGCTTCCGGTTTTATGGCTGTGGTGTTCAGATATAGGACTGCTTTCCCTGCTGCCTGATTTCGAGGACTCCGACTCCGCGCTCAGGGCGCTCGGTACGCCGGTGGTGAGCAGACCGGAGCTATGAGGGATAGACACGGGGATCTGATAGGGGTTGAATCGCAGCCTTGGCCGCGCGCTGCTGAGAAAGGGGTTCCGGCTGAGGGTGGAGGCGGCGCCGGCGGCGGGGAGAGCGGAGGCCGCTGCAGCTGCTGCCGCCATGTACGTGTATGGGTAGGGTAGCAGTCCCCCGAACGGTGGCATGGAGATACCCTAAATGTAAAACAACAAGCTATTTTAATTCATTTTCAGATCACAAGGGATAAATAAATTCGGCTTGTCAAGAAAGGTGAGTTGGTATAGTTAGTTAGGCCTATATTGCAGCCGAACATATGTTGGCTAAACAAGGCTGACAAAGAGCTTGATCGTTTACTACGTGATATAATAATTAAAAATGATGTCTCCAAGCATAAACACGGTTGCCTGGTTCCAAATTCAATTATAGCCGACACTGATTAAAACCGTCTGGAAAGAAAATGCAGAACAGGTAAAACAGAACTTGATGGTGGTTGAAGAACTAGGCCTACTTTATGCTATTTTATCTTAGAGATGCTGTGATAATATCTGGAGATGCTGTTAGCAAATATTTAGACATATTTGAAGTAGCTATAGGTTAGTGATATTGCATATCATGAATATTCATACCTGAGATGCAAGCATATGTTGTGATAAGTGGAATGGGAAAGGGTTGGGTGAACTGGTACTCTGAGAGGAGAGGCTGCCATTCTCTAGTCCACTTGCTCCAGACATCGAGGCTAACAAGTGTCCCATGCCCATGGTTGAGAAAGCACTAGGAGTCATAGCAAACTGCCCAGGGTGAAATAAGAGTGGTTGTCCTGTACTCAGTGGGTTAAAGAAATGTTGACTGTGTAAACCAGAGAGGGCTAGACTTTGCAAGTGACTTGCATTAAAATGCGATGGGCTTTCTGTTTGGACCATCAGAGGGGAAAAGCTATCTTTGACTGTGCTCAGGCCAACAGAGTCTGCATCCTTTTTGGAGGTATCTGATTCTTTCAAATTCCTGCTGTCCAGTTTGTCCTTCTCCAAGTTTCTGATGCTGAAGACAGAGTCAGTTTCTTTCCTTGAATCCGAATAGTCCCCTTTCTTTTCTGGATTAGACTTCTCATTGACACTGTCCTCGCAGTCTGGGCTGAACGGTGATTGTGGTCTCTGGTCTGGACTACTGACTCTGATCATTCCATCGTCATGTTGGTCAAGTTCGTTGTCACTTTCATTGCAGTTTTTGTCTTCTGGAAAATATAGATAAAATAAGCACATCAGCTTCATTTATTTATTTGATAAAACCAAAGTGTCCATTTAGGTAGACTGTTATTTTCACTCCTTATAACACACCAACATGCATCTGATTAATTACTCCCTGTGATTACACAAGAACGGCCGAATTGTGTTTTCCACACTAATTGCTTCCTTCCTCTGTTTTCATTCATGGCACGAGCATTACTTCATGAAACGTTTAAGATTCCGGTAGTGTGAAGGAACATTTTTAATAAGCTCTTAATGAATTGTGATGAAATTCAGTTGAAAAATTAGCAGAACCATAAGGTGCATGAGACATTCTCTATAAAACCAATACACTTAAATATCACAACTCTATAACCATGTGTGATTCGAGGACTTATAATTCTAGTAATCTGAGCAAATACTAATTACACTGATCCCTGATTTAATAACACAATAGCCATTATTCAATCTATAAAATAGTCACAAAATGTCATAGTTTAAGCTAAATTAAAAGGCAAAATAATAAAAATAAAGTTTGAACCAAAGCATTGACACTTTGCTAATCTCTTAAATGAGATCTCTGGTCCTTATTTACTATTAATTGCCACAAAAACAAATTGCGCGATAATATTAGAAAAAAATGTAAAAATATTCAGAAAGATTAAATGTATTTAAAAATTTGTATCAGTACTTTCTTTTGCCTCTTAAAATGATTTAGTCTGTAACTGGCTAGATATATTTAAGAAATATATATATTAGACAGGGTAAATCACAAATAAATAATGGCTGTGCATATTTATATGTATTTGTATGTAGCTAATTGCACATGCTATGCTGCGCAATGCATTTTGAGCAATAAACAGCAGACACTGGGAAACACTTCCAGCCAGACAGATCAACCTGACAGTAACTAAACAACTAGTAGACAACTAACTGTAAACATACTGACACTGTAAACATATTCATCCATTCACCCTCAATAGCTTTAACTAGTTACTGGTTTGAAGTGAAGTTCATCAGCTCTCATAGGGAAAAAAAGGTCCAGAACTAATAAAATCTAATCTAAAAACAACATCTAAAAAACAAAAACAAGCAAACAAACAAAAAAACCTATATGATACAATTTAAAATAAGTTGATTCAATGCAATGTAAAACGTTTATGTTTTTTGATGTTAACATGAAACTTTGCACTAAGCTCGAATGTCATTGCAGTGCTCTTTTTTTTTTTTTTTTTTTTACCTCTGGATCTGTTGAATTTAAGTGGACTTGTTGCTGGTCCAATCGGTGAATGAACTGAATCCCTTCCAGCAGTTTGTTCGCAAGATGAGGCGTCCGAATCTCCTCCATCTCGATCGACTTTGCATTGATCATCATACATGCGCATTGACGGCAGGGCTAACTGTTTTCTAAAAGTTTAAGTAAAATTAGATGTCATCTAAATGTTTGTGTTTTTGCATATCTGATAGTTTAAAAATAACCGATCAGACACAGTACCTTTTTTCTCTTCTTCCATTCCCAGTGTCTCTGAATCCTTTCGCGAATGGGTTATGATCGATTTTCAGTTGTGTGATCTAGAAAAAAAAAAAAAAAAGATTTATTTCATTTTCTTATGCTTTCTTGGGGGCAGTCTATTTCAAAATAAATTGTTCTGGAACTATAATGCGTGTTTTTTTTTTTTGTTTTTTTTTAACGAATTGTCAAATGAATTAAACTACAGCCTATAAAAATGTCTCCACAACGGCTGGTTAAATATTGTGTTAATTAAGATTTATTAATTCAACGTTTTAATTACTAGTTATTCAATTAAATAATCTTAATACGTTTGTTTGTTTGGTCGAATACACTGTGACTTCTTGATGTAGTTTCACACCGCACTAGACTTTTCCCCCCTTTTTTACGGGGTCACATTTGATTGTTGAGCATATTGTATTACTAAGCATCTCAAGTTATACATACAAGCAACTATTCGTTGCACGTATCGATTGTAACTGGTCTGTAAACTTTACGTTTATAGAGCAACCAGACTCGGTGTGCTGTCATCCCAATTATAATCAACAGACTGAATTCTATTCATGGCAAAGACAAAAAAACGAAGGACACATACACATAGTATATGCTAAACAGAATAAAATATAAGCTATGTTAGAATAAAATATGTTAGAAATAGTTTATTTGAGCTCAATAGTAATAATAATAACATGACAACGAACAAATGAAAAAAAAAAAAACGAAGAAAAAAAACATTTAAACTAAATTTAGGCGCTTTAGTAACTTACCTTGTCATTCTGATACGCAGTGACAGCTATAAAATCGGTCTCAGGAAATACGTATGTCCTGAAGGTGCTATAAGGGAGCTTCAGAATATCGTTGGCTCTGACGATATGAAACCTGGGTTGGTATTTGTGCATCGAATTTAGAATGGTCTGAAAGATAAAAAAGAATCCGGTCAATAACAATACTAATCAATAGTATCAAAATGCAGTTGAAAATTTAAAATGAAATATTTACACAACAATAGCCTGATAATAATATGCTAATAACAATACTTAAATGCCTTTTTGTACTGTAATAATATTATGATTTTAGGGTAGTTGAGATACGTATCATCGTGTAATTGACTGTTTAATTTGTGTATTATTTTTTTTAAACCTCGGAAGCTAATTATAATACAAAAATATTTTCGAAATTGACATGTAGGCCTAGCTTTTTTAAGTTAATAAAAACAGTATGAGGCTACATATCCCGGGATAAAATAATAATAATAGGCCTAATAATAGTATCATATATTTTGCTCAGACCGTCGATCATGTTTTTTTTTTTTTTTGCCGTTTGCCCCATGGCGTTTTACGTTAAAGCAACTTCTCTTTCACGCTTAACTTAAGCGACAGACACTGAAAACACGCTAAAAATCCAATGCAACCTAAATGTCCAAACTCTGTGTTTGGCTTAATGTCGTAATCATCTTTGCTTCTTGATCACCTAGATAACTTTAATTATGCCTGAATTGAAATAACAAAAAAAGAAGGCAGTTCAAGAGAAATGCATGCAACTTACAAATCCATGTTTATCCGAAATATTGTTGGTCAGTTTGAGTTTGTGGAAAGCAACAGGCTTTGCCATCCACTGTTCACCCGTGGCCGGGCTATCCGGGTGAATGTACATTCGTTTGGGCATCTCCGGATCGGCCTTTCCTGCGACCATCCATCGAGAGTTGTGAAATTTGTACCGACAGTCGTCTGCCGCTACAATATCCATCAAAAGTATATACTTTGCTTTTTTGTCCAGGCCGCTCACGCGCACTTTAAACGGAGGAAACATTCTCCTGTGGACGGAACAGACATAAGCGTATCGGTCATGGGGCCTAATTTATACAGCAAAATATTTAGTTAACCTTGTAAAGACATTTTACAAGAAATTATATACAAAGAAGTAGTTCAGTTGTACATTTTTCATTTTAGCCAGAAATAAATATCCTTAATATCTAGGTCGTGTGGCATAGGCTAACAGGCTATTCAATAACACAATCGTGCCAGACTATATCCTCGCTAATATTTTTTTATATTTTACTATAATCAGGGGATTCTTACTTCTTTATGCTTCTTATATTTACATATTTCAGGTAGGGCCTATAGGCCAACAAAGAAGAAGAGGGGGAAAAAAGACCCCACAGCCAATTACAGCTGGGGTATGCGTGTGTGTGTGTTTCGTAAAAAAGTAGTTCCCCTTTGTGTAGCGCAATATTTACATTGTTCAAAAGCATTAACTATACTTAGCTAGACTATATAACAGGTATGAGTTTGTTTACGATAGCCTTAACAGAACGAATGTGAATATTATTCTAATGCTGACATGAAATAGAAATGGAGCCTTCTGGGAATGTTTAGTGCCGTGGATGTAATTCGATCATCCAAAACATAGTTTCGTATCGCGCAATGTTTAATTTCGAACTAGATTAACTACATTTTTATTGAGAAACACCAAACATTTTGGAGGGTAAGTAGCCCACATGAACGTTATCATCAAGTTATCCAAGGAAAACAAAACAAAACAACGGCCTTACCTTCCTGATTTAGTGATGACCATTTCGGTTCCAATTTTGTGGAATTGATCCCAAAGGTCCTTAGCTTCTAATGTAACTTTAGGATCGTCTTCAACATCCTCCTCTGGCTCGAGACTCTTAAAGGAGCGGAGATGAGCCGCCTGGTGGTGATGTCCAAGCGCCGCGTGTAAACCAGCCTCAGCCGCGCCGGAGAGCGCATGTTCGGCCAGCGGTTTACTGAGACCCGGTGGTAAAGTGAGCGCTGGAAAGAACGAGGGTTGAGCCGCCGCAAGGAAAGCTGACATGGGAAAGTCGGCCGGCCTGTGCGCGTGAAATGGGTGATAAGCCATAGCGTTCGCTGTGAAAACTGGATCTCTCATCGGTGCATCCAAAAAGTCAGATGAAAATATAATATTCTAAAATAACTGCGCCTGTCACTCGCGTAAGTCCGACTGGCTGTCGCCCTCTTAAAAAGACGGTGTTGGTTTCACAGTAGTTGAAGAGGACTGGCAGGGAATGGCAGTACCGTCGGGGATGTCCAGTTGCAGCACAGTGATAATATCCTTCAGTAGAGCAGCATTGACACTTCTGTGTAGATTTACAGCTTTCCTTCTGTCCAAGCCACTACAGAAACTAAAGCAGCCCCTGTAACAAGGACGCGAAAGTCCTGCGCACTGATGTAGAATTGGTAGGTTCTTCCCTGACCACTGTGTAACTGTGTCTGTCTTACATGTCCCTTCTCACTGGTTCCCCGTACTAATGAACCAAACCGTCTTGATTGCAGATTTTACGCATTCTGGACCAATTGTAGAGCTCCATAGGCGTGGTTTTGACAGCTCCAGCCAAGATCGTGAAGGGGGGGTTGGCTAGAAGGTGTCGGAAGCATTTGCAGTAAGAAAACATGTCAACAGAATAAAATATTAACCAATGACAGAGTAAGGATCTGGAAACCCCACCCCCGCATAACCTAACAGAGGAACGGTCATCTGGCTGTTAGGCAGCCGGGTAAGAGAGTGCTTTTCCCGGCTTGCGTTTCATCAGTTTAACGATCGTGTGCTTTCTTGATCTTTATGCTGAAACGTCGGACTTTTAGAAATGTAGCATTTTGGACATTACATTTAAAAAATACGTGTCAATAACATACCAAAATTATTCTAACGTCGAATAAACTGTCGCATTTTAACGGTTTTATAATATAGCAACCCGCACGCCATGGACATTCTAGTAGCAGTTATATTAAATAACAAATGCACTTATTTATTATAATAACTTAACTTAAGTTTGCACAGTTAACTGATATTAAATCGACCGGATGAAACATAGCGGGATATGTTACTTCTCCAGGCGATATTCAGTAGCATTTGTCGCACTGAATGGGATGCTCCTTTCCGTCTAAAATCGGAGTGCGTTTCAAGACGAAAAGGAAGGAAGGTTTCAGCGAGATTTCTGTCCATTTTACGAATTGCCTACTGGAAGGAACAACGAGGCACTATCACACAGAGTTTTTTTTAAATAGACGCCTTGAACAAATTAAGTAAATCGAGACATGATCAGTGGGTTATGTAGCTTATGTGTCCAATAAATTTCATCTGACCTTTCTCCTTATTTCTCAGAACTGTTCACGATTAGTTCACGTTAAATCGACCGACAGGGTACAGCAGAGTAACAATCTGAGCTTTAAAGCTCCATAAGCAGTCGTGTACCTTTAAGAGGCTCGTCAACAGATCCTTGATTAAGTGGGACTCCGTTTGTTAAAGAGCGCTTGGCGCCAGTCGGCTGGAGTCCCACAATAAGAACCTACCCCTGTCAATTCATATTTACCCCCGAATTCTCAAACAGAGTGCACCAATCCACTCGATGTTCCACAAAGCTTACATGTTGTGAAAAAAATCCCCCAAATTTTTGTGCCAGTTTATTTACGCTTTCAACGATTAATTAGATCTAGTGAAAGTTCACGGATGGAAGATTTATCTATTGTGTTTGAAACGATGTCTGAATCTGATCAACCCTGCCTAGACTACTTTGGGAAAGAAATGTGATTGACATTAATTCCATAGCCATCATTTGTTCAGAGATTTGGAAAGCCGTGCATGTCAACAGGAAATGCATTTTGTTTGTTCCTTTCAGCTGACTTCTTTCATTCTCCGAAACGCTCACTGTAAACCTCAGAAATGACTTCCTACTGAACTCCAAACTGTCCTGAGAGGGAGACACAAGTTCCTTCTGACCTGATAGTGCCGTCAGAGATGAAGCAGCTCTGCGGGCTTGAATTTAGGTCCAGGATTTTCAGTCAAGGGTGTATGGAAACAACAGAAGAAGGACATAGAGATGTTGTTTTGGATCATCCTGTATCGACATGTTTCGTCTTTGGTAAGAGTTCCAGCATTTTATTAGAGGGCAAGCTTCATGTTTTCAAAGTCAGGCTATATAAATGATGAATGCAGGTGGATTTCGAATTGTTAAATTCAGTCAACAATAGATGACTGTATTTAATTGATTTTTTTATATATAATTCCCAATATCGAATTACTGTAGCCTATTTATCTATTGTGCCTTGTGTTGTACTTTATTCTTAGTTATTGAATGCAATTGATTTATTGTTTATAAATATTTAAGACGTTTTTGTATTTAATAAGTCGTTGCATTGTGATATATTGCCAATTCTTGTTTAAATCTATATATTAATTATAGAAATGTGACAGTGTGCTTAGGCCTGATGAATAAAAATCACGAATTACAACGCATTTACGTCTGCTTGTTCGAGGGTATGTCAAAAGTTTGAGGATAGATAGAAATGAATTACACAACTGGCAATGTTGAGCAATAACATCATTAACTTTAGTTTATGTACTGCAATATGTTGAAAAGAGGTTTGCACAGATTAACCCCACATGAAGCAAGTTAATGATTTTACCATGTATATACTCAAGTTAATTATATAAACAAAGATCCATGTAGTAGTCCAACTCATTTATTTGTTTTAGTAAATTTACGCCGAGGCCCCGCGTACAACAGTTGTCAATGCAGGTGTTAAGGGCGCGATTTCATTCAAACGCTTTCTAATCTTTCTCCCTTTTTTGAACATATTGCGAACCGACACGAAAGTCTTGTGATCGTAGCTTATTGACCACTTTTTGGTCCTAGATTAAATTGGTTTAAAGAAATGCAAAAATAAAAAAATAGCCTATAATGTATTTATCACGTCTTTCCCCGCCTACAGGGCAGGCTATAGTCAATTGTTTTCAAAAAGGTTTTTGCAAATCTAAGCAATCACCATTGCACAGCATCCCCAGCAAAATGCCCTAACGCTGTATGTATCGTGTGGATCAAGTTCTTGGCGCCAGACCGTTTAAGACCTGTCAAAGTTCTTCATATTTCTCTGTTCAAGAACAGCCCAGAAGAACCCCTCCTTCACACTGTCTCCTCCGCAGTCCTGTAGTGCTGCCGATGTTATAGGTGCATATTCTACAACCACACGATATTAAAATGTAAAAAAATGTCTCGTTTTGTTTCTTTTATGTTTTGCAAAATGTTTGTAGGCCAAAATTAGACACTCAGTTATTTTTTTAACGCGCTGTGTAGTTCTATCATTAATTCTTATGACAAAATACAGCATGCGTCATTTGCACACAACTGCAGTAATCAACTTTTTATTTTTACTTTTATTTATTAAACTTTTATAAGATAAAAAAAATAAAATAAAATAGCCTAATAAAAAACTAAAACAAGACGAGTCATAATTCCGCAAATCTTTTTTTAAGGAATGAACATGACTGATACTATAGTTTTTTTTCTTTCTTTCTTTCTTTTTTTTTTTTTTGGAGTAACTCAGACTCGGTCTTTAATGTTTTCAGTTTATTCGCGAGTCAGCAGGTGAGCTCAATAACACAAGGAGTGACATCAACATACAAATGAAATATAAAATCACGTCATAGTTTAATAAGAACCTGTTTTATACAGTCTAATATTGTCTTTATCCGTTTCAGACTTTTTTTCTTTGGTGTAGAGCACAGAAAACTTAAAGACAAAGAAAATGATTTATTAAGATTACAAATTCGAATTCCAAACCAAAATACCCAAAGAACATAGAACAAGATTTAAATAGTCTATCTAGAGATAATTGTAATATAATCCAAAAACGTTCTGTTCAAGGTTATGTAAGATATACTTGATCAAACAGACATGAACGCTTTCTTTATCAATATGGTTTTAAATTAGTTTCTTTGCGAATTATTAATACCAAATAGCTCACTAACGACTATGACACGAAGTTCTGCTACGTCATGCAGCACACATTAATCTGCTAGAGGTGTCTAGCCTATTTTTATTTTTTTTCTAAACAAGCAGGTCAAGGATCAGGTCAGGTACGTGTGTCATTTTTGGGGTTTAATACAAGTGCAAAAATGTACAAGCACGAACATATGCCTAAATCTTAAAGATATGGCTGATGATTAAATCTCTTCCCAACGGCAGAGGATCAAGTGATCAATATGATTTTATAAGACAAGCGCTCAATGGCTATATTTTAAACACACAAAGAAAAGAAGAATGCGGCAACATGAATCGTCTGTTGTCACAGAATACCATCCAATAAGGAAATCGTTTTATTAAATGTACAAGTTTATTAACGTTTACAGAATTCTGTGTGGCCCTTTATTCCAAATTCTACCGCACAGTATTTAGGTCTATAACTAATCTGCACTTGATTCATAGATGTTTTTAAAATACACGAATTTGAAATCAGAAACACCAATCCGCAAAAAAAAAAAAAAAAAGTTCTTTAGACTGATACCTGTTGATCTGCAGATTGCGTCCACTCATGTCCACAGAAAGCGATGGACATGTATTTGCTTGACTTTGATCGTCTGCGTCCGTTCTGTGTCACGAGTTTGCGTGCTGCAAAAATTAGAAGCCTGTTATGGTTTTAACAATTAGGCTATGCATGTCAAGGCAGTGACTTAACTTATATGTTTATTTTGATTACACCTAATAGAATGTTTTAGCCAATAAAACCCCCTGTTAAAATACTTTTGTAAATCATTGTATTCTTTGACCACATTCACCTTGGTAACCATTCTGACAAAATGTAGCCATTATCCAAAGGCTTCCAATAACAGCACTGGAAAAAAGGAAAAACTATTTCCTTTTATTAAATGGTACAAAACTAACCACACAATAGGTATGAAAGGTTTAGTTAATAAACAGTTGAGCTATGTTTGCTTGGTGTGTCAGAGCATTGGTGTGTCTGTATAGATAGAAAGATTCATATTTAGAAATGTATAAAATATTTAGAGGGAAGCAGTCCTGTTATACGAGACGTTTTGCTGTGTTAATCAGTTGAGCAAGGTTTTTTTTCCCCCTCATTGATTACGGTAACAACAGTGTATGTCTGTTGTTCCAAGCTGATAATAGCCTTTGCATTCTTGTAAAATATTGCTGGCCATGGTAAAAATTTCCTTTGTCTTTTTTTTTTTTTTTGATCTTCATCTGCTGGCAAGTGGCGAAAAAATATTTGGGATACCTTAAATAGGTCATTCTTTCAGCCAGCCTCTGGGATGAGATTCACCACTGATCAAAGGCTGGCGGGAGTGTGGGGGAGAGTCAGCTGTCTTCTGGGTTGTATTGTAAGGTGAATGTATTAGCTTCACAGGTCAGTCTCATCCTACTTCAGCATTACACCTCCCTGAGGAATGCTCTATAGATGTTTTTATACTGACTGGTTAATAAAAACACAGGTAACTTAGCTTGGGTTAGGCAGTGGGAATAGAGAGGGTTAAGACAATCTGATGGAAATATTGTTGTCAGAGTGGTTATGCGGTATTGAATTGGCAACAAACCCTGCTCTGTGGGAACTATCTGCTTATATTGTTTTGTTTTTTTGTTTTTAGTTTTTTTTTTATTGAGTTTAGTGCACACACGCACACTCTCTCTCTCTCTCTCTCTCTCTCTCTCTCTCTCATTCTGTCTCTCTGTGCTGAGACAATACACTTCTAGTGTAGGAAGTGATTTCAGAGGTCCCACACAAGAGGAATGGCTCCCTGAATACTGAGGGTAATAATTCGTAATTAAAGCCATATGATGAGTTGAGTCAAGAGGTGGGGAGGACAGGTTATGGGACATTACTTGCTCTTCTCTTCCCTTCTCTTCTCTTCTCTTCTCTTCTCTTCTTTTCTCTTCTCTTCTCTTCTAGAGACAATTTTGACACTCAATAGAAGTTACGAGATATAAAATAAATATGGATAAATGGTATGAATAAATTTTGTATTATATGACATTCTGGAGTTTATGTTAATATCTTCCACTTCAACTTTTACCAATTAAGTGTATTGAAAAATAATGTAAGATCACTGGAGTTTTTTCTGAGAAACATCCGAAAAGCAGGAGACAGCAAAGTTAAACTTTTTCCGCAAATTCTCCATTTGATCTCCATTTAATCTCACTGCTGCCTGTAAACAACTGGTCTATTCAGTTAATATACTTCATTCAAAATAGAAAATTCTGTCATATTTACTGACTGTCATTCCGAAATCGTATGAATCTACTGACATATTTTAAATCTTCTGAAGTGACTTGATCACTTACATGTTGAAAAGATAATTTTATCATCCTTGAATCAAACATATATTCACAGATTACATCAAATAATGCGACACATACCTTAAACATCAACTAAACTTGGTTATTTGGTTACTGTGAATCATGTGACCAAAGTCATGATGTTTGAGGTTGAGCTATATGAATTAATTTCATGCTACCTTTATGCCTTCTTAGAGCTTAAAGGTTTTGGGTTCCATTGAATGAGGGAGAGTAAATAATGTCACAATTTCCATTCTGTCATTCAATTTTCTCATGCCAAATTGAGTAAGGCCTTTTTTTACAGCAAAAGATTTACATAAAACTCTTTTCTCTTTCCCAAGACCTGACTGCCATCAATAAATTGTACACTGACTGCTTTTAGACACACTGGGGGGGGAAAAGAAAAAGACAGAAAATCAGAGAAAGATGAAAAAAAAAGATGGAAAAGGTGTTCTGCATTTCTCAGTCATCTATCGAGAACTAACAACTGGCCTGCTACATCCAGCCGTTCTCCAACCTCTGAATGATCATCTCCATCTCTAGTAACATCAGAGACGAAAGCAGGCAGGAAGAGGGCCATCAATCTCATTCGCTTTCACCTCTCCGGTCACAGTCCACACCTGGGACACATTTGACATTATGTTAGGTCACCCTGGGCTCAGATGGAGTCACTGCAAGGTCGAAACTGTAAAGTTGAAATCCCATTCAAAAGCTTAGACATCTCTAAGATTAACTTGATTTCTCTCAAAGAGGCAGATAAGATTGCACAATGGGCAGTGCAGATGTGATGAGAAGTTAACTTGCAGTAAAGTGATAGTGGGGTTAAATGTTACATGGGTTGAGGAGGACTCAGTGATTGCCCAGAGATGAGAACATGAGAGATTATATACAGTTCACGACACTGAGTATTTCTGTCAAGGCATGACAATGTTTCAACATAAAAAACACAGTCAAGACAGAACCGCAATTTAGAAGTTTATTTATATTTAAGGGTTAGTTTTCTATCATCATTTAAACACCCCTGTGTGCTTCTAAACCTGTAAGACTTCCTTTCCTCTGTAGATAACAGGAAGATATTAAAAAAAAAAAAGAAATGTTGGTAGCATAGTAGATCAGGGAACTATTCATCAATAACTAGTTGCTCATTAGCATCCATATTACTAGCATACTGACTGTTTATTAATGCTTATACAGCAAATATTAATGACTTGTTTTGCATGATTAGGGTTAGTTCACCCAAAAATGAATATTGTCCTGTCTTTTATTCACCTTTGAAGCACCCTATGTGTAGGCTATGTGACTTCTTTCAGACGAATCCAGTCAGAGTTTAAAAAAAAACAAACAAACCCCTCCAAGCCTTTGAATGGGCTTAAACGGGTGGCAGCCGTTACACTTCGGGAGACGTGAAATAATGTGTGCGTAAATGTCCCTCACAGGGGTCTGGGGGTGAATAAAGGCCCCCTGTAGCGAATCCACACATTTTTGTATGTTAAATATCCATATTTCAAACGTAATAAACATTTTTCTCTCACTTCTGCTGACTGTGGAAACCGGAAGCAGATGTTGTAGGACATATGTTTCGCGCGCGCCTCTGGGAAATGTAGTTTTAATGGAAACAACTTTTCTTACTTTAGCAAAGGAAAACCAGTGTCCTCTTGGCTCATATCGAAATCATCCGACATTTTTCTTTACAAATCCTCGGTTTGGGCTTCATGACTGGCGCTCATCAATAATCACATAACGCCGACATATTACGTCATCCTCCGGGACTACTTACGGTTTCCACAGTCAGCAGAAGTGAGAAAAAAGTGCTTATTATGTTTGAAATATGGACATGTATCATACAAAAACGCATGGATTCATTACAAGGGGCCTTTATTCACCCCCTGGAGCCGTGTGAGGTACGTTTTATTACGAATACGCTATTTCACGTCTTCCTAAGTGTAAGGCTACCACCGGTTTAAGCCCATTCAAAGGCTTGGAGGGTTCTGGACGATTTTTAACAGAACTCAGTCACATACACCTAGGATGCTTCAAAAGTAAATAAAAGACAGGACACATTTCATTTTTTGGGTGAACTAACCCTTTAACTACCCCATATCTAAACCTAACCCTCTGGTATTTTTAGGGGATTTGATGATGCTAAATTATATTTATGGAATAGTTATGATCCATTTAGGTTTACCTGTTAACGATTTTTTTAGCATAGACCTGAAAATTAAATTTCCAACTTATATGTAGAATTTTTTGGAGCACAGACTTTTCACAGATAATTGTTGAATTGAAAAGTTTTCATCCAAAACTACAATAAAATCAAAGTCATAAACACATACAAGTTATTTTCCAAATTTGAGGTTGATATGAGCTTTCAGTAACCGATACCCATGCATATGGGCCACGTATACAGCTTTATCGGCCGAAATCTGCAATGATATCATTTTCTCGGCCAAAGATCAAGCCCAGTCCCTCTCTGAGCCCCAGCTCCTTCTGGAATGTGAGTGTGGCTCATTACTCTAAAGGACTTAAGCTGATGAACACCACTAAAGACCTAAAAGCCTTTCTTGTGTGGCCTAATGCACCCGCATTGTGAGACTTTTCAGACACTGGACTGCGGCTATTTGTTTTTTTCTTCCCCCGATTTCCCATCGGTCTGCTAGCTTTGTGCGCAAAAAGCGAATGTAGCATTTTTTACATTTCAAGCAAAACTCACTTAGTTTATTCGTTTATGGTGTAATTGCTTACAAACATAACAGTTCTGAGTCCAAACATCTTCAGCAGTTCAGTATCATCAACTTTTGGCTAATTTCATCCTCGTGATGTTCACTGACGAAACGTGGTTGAGTAAAAAACCCGGGAAAATAGATCAACATCAAGAACAAGCACACTAGAACGCACAGATAAGGTCCGGCTCTAGAGCGCTCCGGTGAATAGCTATAATCTTCTTACATTTTCTGTTCTCACTTTCGGCCCCATACAGGCTGATATAAATCCATCTGCTTTCACGTGATATCAAAATGGCTTTGTTAGTAAAACTGAGACCTCACCAACATACACATGTCGGATCAAGGGAAAGCGTACACCTCTTCGGCTCTAAAGCTAATCGCTTTAAGACACCCAAGCAAATCTGGTCTCCGATCAGATCTCCAGCATCCACAAGCGTTCCCCCCTCTCTGTCTGATTCAGAACACATTGCCCCAAATGAAAGCGCCGCTGTGACAGAGATACATGGAGGGCGGCATTAGACTCAAAAACTGAGCCTGAGATCAAAGGGAAACACAGGAGGCTCTTAATCAGTGAGTTGTGCCAGTGTCAAACCTGAGCGAGAGCGACTCAGGGCCAACTCGTGACTTACCCCAGCCCGTCTTGGCCATCCTCAGCGGCAACCCACATCCACAAGCCCCTGTGCTTCCTCACCTCCCCCTCCTTTCTCTGATTTGTCATGTTGTTTAAAGTATAATCCCACCATGGTGCCCCAGCTGTCTCTGGTTAGCGCTTGCACGTCAAAATGCCCCTCTGTGGATCAGGCCGCAGGAAGATGAATTTGAGCACAAGCGCTCCATCTCCATATTTTCCAATCAAGCTCCATTAGACAGGGCAAAGCCAGGAGACATCCTCACCTCCAGTGCCCTAAAGCCAGATCACTGACATTCAGGATGGGGTTGTGTTACATGCTCATTATATACAGTACAACATTCCCATCTGTCACATTAGAATTGTCCATGTGGCCAGCACAATAAAGCTGGTTTGTTCCCCTCAGCTTCATATTTTACCAGACCAGTGGCCTTTCTAAAATGTTTAAAAGAGCGTAACATTGTAAAGTGTGTCACTTCTTGTGTCACTTTTGTCACCAACTGCAAATGCAAAAATAAGGACTGCTTTCAGGTTTCTCCTAATTCTCTCTCATATGCATTTATTTGGACAAACGGATATTAAATTCATAATTCACACTATTTGTTGAGCTGGTGTTGCTATATCTACCACACAAGTAAAAGGTTGTATTTTCTTTTAACCTTGAATTAATGACTGTACACCAGTGTTATTTTAGTATCACTGATATACTAACATATTTTTTTAAAAATGTTTCAGTTTTCACTTAATTTTAGATAAAGTTAGTAATAGTGTTTTGTCAGTTGTATTGTTTGTTTATTTTGTTAAGTCTATATAGGTTTTATTATTTTTATTTATTTACTTTTAGTTAATGTAGTACTTTAAGTTAAACTAAATAAACATGAAAAATTGCCTTAGTAATTAGTGAAATTAAAATACATTTAAAATGAGGGGTTTTTTTAGTTAATGATTGATTATTTTATATTATTATTGTTTAATATCACAAATTATTCATTCATAAATCATCTTAAAGGTCTTACACAGTCTCTTTTGAAAGACAAAGTTTTTTAAATACCAATAAGCAGTGAATTAGTCTTGCCTAAAAAAATGTAACACCAAATTACTTAGTAAAGGTGTCAAGAATTCACATTATGAATTAATTTTTAGTGTGTTTTTGATCAACTAATGCTTAATTGTGAACAAATTAACCATTAATTAATGCTTAACTAATGCATTATTCTGGACCCTTAAAATAAAGTGTTACCAATTTGGGTATAGAAATGACAAGTATGCTGAACTTGTGGTAGAAGAAGAGGTGTTTTCAACTTATATTTTGAATAACTGAATTGGAAAAAAATCTAAATTAGACAAGAATAATGTCTTTAAATGACATTTAGCATATATGTTTAAGTCATCACTATTGTACCAGTAGAGGGTGTCTTGCTGCTGAGCTGTTCTGAATAATGTTTGACATTTATATACATCCCATCTTCCCTGTTTATGATGATTGGCCACATTTGAGAACCATTTTCTTGATCATGTGGGCATGGCTTTACCATCAGGCACCAATCACAAACTGAAAACAGATACGCCTCATCATACTTGTTGGGAAGAGGGGAATCATTAATGAGCCTAGTAGCATGGAGCATTGTTATCATTAAATACACTTCCAGACATTGCAGGTGGAAGTGGAGGAAGTCTAGAGAGCAGGACTAGAGCCGCTTTCAATTACGCTTTAATGAAAACCCTGCTACAGGACTGCTGAAGCCCGGGGCAGGGGAACCCTGTGCTGTTGAGCCATGAGTTAAGCCAGAGTCTCTGGCTAAATATCTTGTTTCCAAATCAGCCCATGAGCTCAGTACCACTGAATTGAGATCAGATCAGATACGTTACATATCTGGCTGTCAAAGTTCACATGCTTGGAATGTAATGATATTCTGCTGAGGGAGGGGGCATCAAGCACTGTTAAATTGAATATGATTCATCCAAGTACCGGTACTGTGCTGGTCTCTCAACGGCCCCAAGATGTTGATCAGTGTATAGGAAATTCATTCACAAAGAAACACACACTTCCGTACTCGTGCACATTTTGTTGCCTCAGTTAGTTCTACACAGAAAACAGCCATTTAAAACAGTACTTACGCACATATTTATGTTTCAAAATAAAAATGGGGAAAAGTATATTTTTGTTTATGTCTGTATTTTTATATTGCATTCAGTAAAAAAATACTTTATACTTGTGTATAGAACATACAGTATTTTGATTTAGAATCTAACAATAATTTTTTTTGTGTGTTTTTTTTTTGTCCAGGACTTTAGCTACTATTGACTGCAATTATGGTTTTAATAAAAGGCTTTGTGTTTTAAATTTGGGTGTGTTTAAGAAAAAAAAAGAAGTTCTGATGAAGGTTGCATGACTGAAACTTTGCATTAAAATATGATTTGTTAGCTTTAGCAATGTGTGTGGCGTTCATCTTTTTTCAATTTCATTAAATCATGAATTTAACAAAATTCCCAAGGTTTATTTTATTTAATGTCCTATCGCATAGATTTTTTTTCTTCTAAGATAAAATTTTCTGGATGTTTAAATATTTTTAGTAAAAGACAATGCAAATATACTTTTACATATACATTTTGTGCAGCCTATATCCCAGTTTAGATTTAAGACGGAGACTCTCCAGTCAGGATGGCGACACACACACACACACACACATATACACGTGTAACGGTAAATACAGTAGCCTGAAACAGTCAGATTGGACCCAGAAAATAGAGGTTTCATGAATGTGACTGTAAAAAAAAACAACAAACGCACCACGCCCGTTCCAGATGGGTTGGGAATGGCAGTCAGAAAAAGGCCCAAGTCCAGATAACATTATGCTAGTGTGACATGGCGCTCAAGCGCAGAGGCGAACCGAATCAGGATTTGATTAAGCGAGCCGGGCGCAGAAAGCCCAGAGCACAGGGCCAGGCACTCAGCCATGGCACGGCCACAGCAGAGATGCATATCTATGTCGGGACACGCCAATGCAGCGCCGCATTCACTGCTATAATCAACCCAGCCTTGCGCCGGGGCAATGTGAACAGATATGTTTCCAATGCAAACAGCCTGTGCTGCAAAAAGCTTACTTCATCGTTATTAGACATTGCACAAAACAAAGGAGGGTTTCATTGCATGCTCTGCCAACCTCATCTTACATTTTGTAAAGCTCAATTATGTTTCAAAACCAATTCTTAATTGCATTCTGACCTTGTGCTTCACCAAATAAAACATCTGAATTGGTGCATTCAAGAGAAATAAAAGGCTGTTTTATCCTCAATGGTTGCTAGGGCAAATCCAGCAAGTTTTGAAATGTACTCAACAAGTTTAACCCCTATCCTGCAATTGCTTCAATAACATTTTATAAGATTTAAAATTGTAGACCTCCCCTCCTTAGGTTAAATATTGCAGTTTTATGAGGATACATATGAATGTAGTTAAGTATGATCAATGCTAAACTCTTCGGTTGAATGAAATTGTAATGTTTTGATGAGTGATAAGGATCTGGCAAAGATGGGCATATGAAAAAATCGACAGAAAGGGCCTCACAAATAAGTTTGTAAAGCTATGGTTGACTGGAAAACCATATTTGGAGTAATTTACTCCATCAGAAAGCCATTACGAAATGAATTTTGGTGAGCTCACTATAATGTTTACTATGGATTCAGTCAAAAATTTCTGTTTTCGTTTACTCACCCACATGTTATACCAAACCAGTATTAGTTTCTTTCTTCTGTTTAGATCCACTGACTTTCATTGCAACAAAACAAAACAAAAACAATTGATATATTCTATAAATATCTTTCGTGTTCCACAAAAGCAAGTCATACAGGTTTGGAACAGTTAAATAAACGATTTTTTATAAAAAAACAAATAAAAAATAAAATAATTTATGTCCTAATATAAATTATAATATTCTAATTGATCTTTCTAATTTATAATTATAATATAATTACTAAACAGTGAATTATCATTTCCATATCTGCGAGAGTGTCAGCATACATGATGTTCTTAAAGTTTGACAATTTGTTAAATGTTATGAAACGCTAATATGATTAGCATGATAGTCTGACAGAATGTGTAACTTTGTCAGTTTGAGTGTGGGAATGTGATTAGACTAGAAGCCGCTCTGGACATTTGTTCATTTTCAAAATGTGATTTGTTTCGGATTTGCACGAATGAGTGAAACTTCTCAGCTTTGGAAATCTGATTACAGAAGGGCAACACTGTGGTGGTGACTGGGAAGGGATTCTCTTAATCTTCCAATTTCTCTTGCTTCTACTCTGCCAATTCTAAAAAAAACTGTAGTTGTTCACGAAACAAGCTTATTACATGTTTGCATATTCTATATCCTAGACATTAAATTCAAGTGATTTTGTTCAGTTATTAGGTTGACGGTCTATAGATTGCAATTTACAAATCCTACAAGCAGTTTACGCTGCAGGCAATGTGCTGTACGACACTGCAGACGTTATCAAGGCATCTTCAAAGGATGTCAAAAAGTATCTCACACCCCTTTATAGGCCTCCTGCTCTTCCTAAACAGAAATGACCTCATATTGGCAGCTCTCTTCTGAATCCAGACCTCCGAGCCCCCACCTCCCTTCCAGCACAGACAGTAAGCATTTAACCATCTGCCACTATTTTCTCTGCCTCAGGAGAAAACAGAAACATTCACAATAGCTGAAGAGTGTTGTGGAGGAGTTGAAGTGAGTCAAACTCATGACATTGACCTGGCTCCCATAATAGCTGGTAGCTATTGATCATGTGATATTGTATGATATGAATGATGTGATAAATGATTATATGAATGATATATAGTATATATCCACTGCCTTGATTTTAAATTCATTCACATTTTAGTATTATCTGCCTAAAATTGATGTATGAAGAGTTGAATTTAACATTTAATTTTATGATTTTAGTCTTAAAAATATTTTACAAAGCTTGTTGATGAAAGGTGATCTTATACTGAACGAATGACCTATGATTTTCATCTGGTCATAAAATCGCCTTATTGACTTTTTTTCGTCCTTTTTATTTATTTATTTGTGTGTGTGTGAGTGAGTGTGCGTGTGTGTGTGTGTGTGTTATTAGCTTTCCACTTTCCACAAAAAAATAAAGGTAGGTACTAATTTAAACCATGTAATTTAACCATAGCAACATTAATGGACTTTATGGATTTATTTTTCCCAGGTTTATTCAACAAAACCACCAGGGGCTGGTGGTCTCTGGCCTTTGTTGTAAACCATGCTTCTTTGCTTTACCTTGCACAGGCTCTTGTCTGGTGCATTTTTTGTGTGTGTGTGTGTATTTGGACTGGACATCACACAAAGGCTTGCAACAAGACTTCATTGTTTTATATAAATACTAGAGACATTCAAACATTAAGCTTTCTTGTGGCTTAAACATAAGAAAGTCTCTTTCTTTTACCATGAATCTTCCTTCATTTACCTTGATGTGTGTTAATAATGCATATTTAATATAGCTGAACTTATGCTGTTATATAGACCTTAGTTAGAGAAATGCCAAATTTAATTTATGATAGGAATGAAAACAACAGTGTGAGAGATAGAAGGGTAGTGTGTTCACTGGATTTTAAAAACATGGCAGTTGTTCAGCATTTCAAAAAAGAAAAACTTCATTAAATAATTTTGAAAAGTTACAAAATTACATTATTAAAATGTAATGTCATACAGGTCCTTTATAATGTAAAGACCGTAAGTCTGTACCTCACAGCCTTGTTTTCATCCACATAAAATTCAATATGGCATAAACCCTGAATAAGGCTTATCAATACATTCATGATGTCATCATGTAATGTTGATGTCATAATCAGTGTTGGGGAAAGTTTATTACTTTTATGCAAAGTAATGTATTATGTTAAGCATATGTAAGGCTTGCTTTTTGACAGCAATGTTGATGTTGAAACACATACAGCCTATAATTATAAAAGCACTTACATTCATACTTAGGTAAAGGCTGTTTAAATGATCATTTATAAAATGAATGAATTAATAAATAAATAAAGTTTTGCAGTTTTTGCTATTACATCGTCATGGCAACAAAGTTGTAAAATTGTGTGTGACTTTGCACAGAAGAGGACTGTAAGCTATATTGAAACAATGAGTATTTTAATGTTTATGGATTGGCCCCATTCACTTTTGCCTCAGTGTAATCCAGATTTTGACTTTTTTTAAAGAATGAAGGCTGCTATTAAAATCATACTGACAGTTTGTTTACATCTTGTCTCATAAAAAGTGAAATCTTTTCAAACATGGAATCATTTTATACTCTCATTCTAGATTTATATGTCACATACAGCAAGTACATCTCAATCTCCAGCTATGACTCTCCAATGTCATTCACTGTTTTTCGCCATTTTCCCGCTCCCTCCATCAGGTTAGCCCCAGGTTCGTCAGAGCTCACCCCCACATCTGCGATTGCGCTCTTAATGTGATCAGTAATGAATTTTGTGTTACATTAAGCCTGAATAAATGGAAGGACAAGCGCAGACTACAAGTGTCCAGGAGTCCGACTTAATCTAATGACAGCCAGGCAGAGACACAACCAATTAGAGGGGCAGAGAGTGGGCCACCGCAGGCTACTGCTGGGACTGCAAATGAATAGACCAAAATCAAATCAGGGCTCTAATAGATGTGCTGCAGAGAAAGAGGGAGAGACAGTCAATGCTAAGCATATTAAAGCCTTGTGACCTCCCTACTCCCACTGCTGCTGCCCACAAAATTTACAGTGAGCCAAATCAAAAGGCCTCATTGTTCACATATAAGAGGGGAAGACAGCAGCGTGTCTCTCTGAAAGAAAAAGAGCTAAGTCCTAGGAACCGTCATTAAGTGTCTCACTGTCTGTTCTGCTCTAAAAGCATAAATCAAATGACTACAACACATAATAATTTTTTTCTTTAGCTTGTGCATTTGTAGATGCAGATAATTAAAAAGGTCTAAACTTCACATCTCTATATTGAGACTACTCAGTAGTATCAGAATGTTTCTTAAACTCTGGGAACTTATTTTTGGTTGTTTTCAAATGACTTTCACATTTAGATATCATTTTTATTTTATTGTTACTCCAGACTATTAATATTAAAACAATACCAACAAATAAATTATATATTATGTAATTATAAATTACAATATATATATATATATATATATATATATATTTTTTTTTTTTTTTAATTTTTATTATTGTTATTATTTTTAGTTATTTATTTATTTTTCTTCATTATAAATCAGAAAACTGACACAAACCTGAAGTTTGTCTGGTCCCGTCTAGCTTGGGTTGGGTTATGGATTGGTTGTAGATTTCTAATTCAGCATGTTGAATAAAGGGAAAAAGACAAACAATGTGGAGGAGGAGAGGAAATAGTCTGGTCTGCTGGATCACAGACCTACAGACAGCCAACAGAGATAGTATAGGATTGAGAATGGGGAGAGGGGGACGTTTTGCTCTGTGGAAAGATACCTCACACATGAAACGCTGCTGGGTTATCTGGAGGAACTTTGATGTGGGGCCCAGTGGCTATCTACACCTGTGCCTGGGGCCTGGACTCCCTCAGCCACACACTAAAGCCTCAGACAGCTGGTATTACACAGGGAAAAGCCTTGAACCAGCAGCCTCTGCACACACTCCACACTCTGACAAAATGAGAGAGGGGTGGGCAACAACATGAGTGCGGTATGGAGGAGCTGGAGGTTGAGAAGACACTGCTATCTCCTGGTAAACACTCAAACAAGCAGGCTGTAGGACAGCAGATAGCCGACAGCTATGATATCTGAGCATGTCGGCCGGTGATTTTGCAGAGGGCAGCACTATTTGCACAGTTGAGATTCTTCCGTCAAAGGTAATTATAATTTGGAGAATCTTTTCGGGATCAAACCAGCAGTCTCAAAGAATCAAGCATGAAATTAAAATTAGGCTTTTTTTTTAAACCAATGATTAAAACTGGTCAGAAGTTCTAATTCCAACATTTCATATCAAGCAACATTTGTCTCTAAACCAACATAATACAGTGGGTCAAAAAGGTATTTAGTCAACCACCAATTGTGCAAGATCACCCACTTAAAAAGATGAGAGAGGCCTGCAATTTTCATCATAGGTGTACCTCAACTATGAAAATCACATTGTAGGATTTTTAAAGAATTTATTTGTAAATTATGGTGGAATATAAGTATTTGGTCAATAACAAAATTTCATCTCAATACTTTGTTATATACCCTTTGTTGGCAATGACAGAGGTCAAA
>JAUMHE010000048.1:18889754-18908641 GCA_032359235.1 Enteromius mattozi | reverse complement strand
GAAAAAAGCACATGGACACACAATGAAACATAAACAAAACAGAGAATAACAGAACTGAACAAAACTAAATCGTGACAATATATTAACTCAATATTATGACTTTTTTTTAACCATAGTACCTTCTAAATGTTGTGTTAGCTAACAAATTTATCTTGTTGTATTGTGTTAACAAAATCATATGCTGAAGTGTGTTGCAGATATAGATATTCATATTTGTGTATAACTAGAGTTGTAGATACATCGTCAACTTGTTCTCGAGTGTTCACAGACCTGCCTTCACCATTCCAATATGGCAAACAGCTTATGTATAGCAGCCCATAGAAATAGCCACTAATGGGGCATCTTCATATCTATGAATTGAAGGATAGGGAGAAGAACTTAGCTCCAACACTTGTAGGAATAGGAATCCACACAATTGAGAAATTCATGTAAGTGTAAAAGATTGGGCCATGCAGATTTGAGTAACACAAACAAACAGAAAGCTGCATGGTTTGAAAGTGACTTTTTTTATAAGCTGGCTTCATACATCACTACCCTACTGATAACATACAATGGACATTTTTTGCACACAAAATTTCATCAAAACTTCACTAATGCAACTGCACCTTAAGTAAACCCACCTGAAAAATTTTCAGGATTATGAGAAACCTTGGATGTGTTTTAGATTCAGGTTAAAGTTGAACTCTGCAGGAAGGGAGCACTCCAGGAGCAGGTTTGGATTCTACTGTCCTAGATGGATGACTTACCTACCTAAGACTAGCATAAAAGTAAAATGACAACAAATAAACTGATCAGACAAACAAACATATTGTTCTCACACCTACTGGCAATTTACTCCAAGGAGAAAACCCACTCCAACACATGCACACAATAAGGCATCCTGACAGGGACCATCTTGTTGTGAGGTACCACTGCTACAGTACCCTCTGAGCCTCCATGCCATCTTCATAAATGTGGAAAAAGCTCAATAATAAACCAGATGTAAGCAAATTAATTTTACATACTGTACAGCCTGCTTCCTTCATTCCTTCATCAACTTCTGAAGGAGGTTCAATTCAAACACTGTGTAGAAAATACAAAAGAAATTAGCGGAAACATGTCTAGACTTTGTAAACTTATGCCTGTCCAAAAGTAATAAATACCAAGATTTTTTTTTTTTTTTTAACCAGCTACTAAGTGATTTAAACAAAACTCAGAGTAGCTTTCAAAGACGTGATGTCACTAACCTGGAATATTTTTTTTTAAATTCCAGTAATGTGTTCTTCCTTGGAAGCAGTACTGTGACTACTGGAAGTTACATAAATGCTTCAGATGGTTAGACAGTGGCAGTCTGAGAGCAAGCTGTCTCTGTTACAACCATACAGCCCAGCTCAGTCATCACAATCAACCGGCTCTCGTGATTTCAAACTTTCTCCATGCCATCTAAGCCAGCGAGTCCAATTCAGGATGAGGCGACCACCAAACTCGTGTCTGAGAATTTATTTCTCCCTCCCGTCTCCAGTGTTATGAATGAATGGGGAGGTTGGGGTGTACTAAAATTACAAAGTACCATCAATAATAAATAGTTAGCAAAAGCCTAGCACGCTCTTGTTAGTCCTCACCCGCCCAGGCAGTAATGGCTCTTGGTGAAAGTGGTGTACAAAGAAAGCTGATGGAGAAACTGCGTGTTTACGTTGAACCGGTAATGTACTCCGCAGCCACTTCAGTGGATGGCAATACTAGCACTTCACTCATCTGGACCCACTAACGGAGATTTATTGAGAACAGCTCCATCACACTCAGTCCACCAACAAATAAAAATGATTTATTAAATGGCATTATAAACAATAGCATTATTGTTCGCAGTTCAGGAGGGGAAAGGGGAAGAACGCCACCAAAACCATATGGCTTTTGTGTGTGTCTCTGTAATGCGTGTGTGATGGAGAGAGTTTATGCTTGTGTACATTTTTCTACATCTAAACACATCAATTACAGAATGTGTAGAGAAATGTAAATGGTGCTAGAAGAAAAGTAAGTGACACTCATTTCATTCTAGCCATCACTATTTGTTACATTAATTACTCTGGCACCTCAGCTGCGCTCCTCTTTCACGATTAATGACCACTTTAGTTTATCTCAGCTTCACCAGCCCTGGCGTTGGATGTTTATATTCCGTCAACACAACAAAATGTAACAAACCATTTATTTTAGTCCCAAAGCTGCAGGCTCGCAGACTCCTGACACTGCTTGCTTGCATCAATATGGTCTTCCTCTCAGCACGAAAGCCTTTAGCTTTTTGAGCGAGTTTATGGAGAATAATCTCTGAAGTGTGGGGGCTTGGTTTCACACTTCACTCTCAGTGTGTGTGGGTACACGTGACAGATCACTTTTACTCAGACCTAGCAACCACACACGTTCAGATGAGAGACAATGGGAGGGACATCTGAATAAATGCGTGTGAATAAAAATACTTGCAGTTTGAGCGCAAGGAGGATAAGAGAGTTATGATATTGGCTCTGTTCCAAGCCTCAGTGAGATGCCTACCTAGACAGTTTGCACATTTGAGCTTCTGTTTACCACATTTGATTTGGTCTGTGTATGTGGGTTAAACAATGTACATGTTTGAATAGAAACTTAACTGAAATCTGTTCATCATATAAAGAAATTGTGTCAGCTCGGAAGACTTGAATTAAACTGTTTGGTTCAAAGTGTATGAACCAAATCATTCATTTGTGTTTCGAAGATAAACAAACGCCTTGAGAGTCAATATATCATGATAGAACAATATTTTTATTCTACCCTTTTAATTTATTGGTTATATATATACACACACATGTATAAAACTGAAAAGTTTAAAATACACGTTCCAAGCTCTTAGAGATGTATTAGAAATGCATTCATGTTGTATTTTATATAAAAATAAATACATAGATAATTGCCATACCATTTTCAAGAAAAGTTTCAATTTAAAGACATGGCATCATTTGAAAGCATCATGTGGTGGAACCAAGATTACAAAAGAATGTATTTTTTGTTTAGAATTTATTTTAAGGTGTCCTTGTTACAGTGTAACTATACACTTAAGTACTGAGTAATGTTAATTAACCACATGCACTATATGGTTAGGATTAGGGTTTGGGTTACTGGCATATAATTATGAATAATTTGTTGTTATTATAACCCCTAATTACACACAAGTTTTCACCCCTAATAATTATCTGTAGAAACATTTTTTAATATTTTTTTCAACATCACAATTTAAACATTCAGTACATTTGTTAACACTTATTCTAAAAGTTTATTAACCTCATGATTAACTATTTTATTAGCTAGTATATTTCTTGCATACTGGTTGTTTTTTAGTACTTATAAAGCATATATTAATTCCTTATTCTGCATGATCATATCCCTTAGTCCTACACCATTCCTAACCTTACTGACTATTAACAAGCAGCAAATTAGAGGTTTAATGAGGCAGAGGCATAGTTATTTGTTAGTTAGTAGTGAGAATAAATTCCCAAACTAAAGTGTGATCATCCATTTATTTGTAGCTATACAGAATGTTTCAGTTCAGTCTCCTATGAGGGTCCATTTCAGTTAAAATGTAGCCTACAAAATGTTACATCACACTGGGTTTGAAACAGAGAATTCTACTTCATCCGTCAACACTTTCTACATGTATATAAACACACATACACACACTGGGCCTGTCAGAGTGCATTAGCTATCCCCGTGCTGATGGCTGTCATAGCATGTGCTCTGCAGGAGAAAGTGATATAATTAATATGGGCTCATGCCTATGTAAGGCTGCCTGATATTGGACATCAGCATGTCTGCTGACAGCCCCCCTAAAGCCCCCTGTCCTGCCTACAGTAAAAACCTCTAGTTAGTCATAAACACACCTAGATCTTTTTCACAGTTCTAGGTTTCTCCGCAGCGGAAGTTGCAATAATTGGGTAAATTTAGAAAGCAGTGAATGGGAGAGTACCACAAATTATTTTTATTTTATTATTATTCTTTTTATATTCCCCTTCGCTCAAATAGCTAAATTTTGATTTTTCAATCAAAATTTGAATCTGATAATGCCAGTCAGAGGAGAGAATGATCTCAAATATATTGTCACTCCCATAAAGGCTGCATTAGAAACACTCTTGCATTAGTGATTAGTTTCTTTTGTAACTTAACCTAAAGGTGACAGAATACAAAGTATAGTGTTAGAAATGTATATACATTTCAAAAAAATGCTGATGACCTTTAAAAAGTAGCATCACAGTCTTGTGAAAAGGGTCTAAATTTTCTGTCTCTACAAAGTGAGTGGAGTATGCTTAGGATGAAGAAAAAATTATGTGCGTGTATGTGTACTTTTGGGACACATACTCACAGTGACAGAAGAGGTGTCATATGCCTCCCAGGTGTCAGTGTGCGCTCTGTTTGGCTGGGCAGTCTGCCTTCTCACCTTAATCCAAACAGAAAACAAGACACACTGCAGAGATCCCAAATAATAACCCGTTTATGAGACATCTTTATGACAGACAGAGAGTTAGTTTGTTTGTGTGAATGAAAGAATGAGAAAACAGCTTCATTCCTTATTTTAGAACAGCAAATATACCACTAATCTATATAGAGAAAAAGCATGATACCGTTTTTATGAAGCAGAAGCTGTTTTAAAACATAAAATACCTTCTAAAATAACATTGCATGGCTCCTTTCCCGAGCTTGCAATCCCAAAATGCACGGAAAAAAAATCGAAGTGAAAAATATTACAAGATGATGGATAACTTGAAAGAAGTGCTGCTTTTATTTCATTCAGAATAAGGTATACTTAATTTATTAAAAAGCATAAAAAGAAAGGTTGTAATGTTTCTAACAGAATCAAAACCAAACAAAAAACAACATTATGTTTTGTCATTTTATATTTATTGCACTTAGCTTAGCGACATGCTAACTTCAAACACTGAGTCAATTCTGAATATAATTGTGAGTTCAGTTGCTGCCCATGAAGAATGTCACCTGAGGTTCCACTCTAGTTAGGATGCTCCCTTAGAAAACAGCTGTTTATATACTGGAGGCAGTATACAGCAAGACAGCTCACCGTGTTTTAGCAAAGATGTTACTGTAACTCCTTAAAAAAATGCAAACCTAATATAAATAATTAAAGAAAGACATAAATTCATTATAACAACAAAATAACAACAACCAAAGGTCACACTTTATTTTAAGGTACAATCATAACTATTAATAAACCATTAGCTATGACTTTTGCCTCAATAATAATTTGCTTTTTATTAATATTTAGCAAGGTAGTTATTAAGTTTGTACATTGGACTACTATACTAAAATGATACCCCACCAGGACAATTAAACATATTTAGCCAGATTGAAGATGTTTGAATAATTCTATTAAACCTGTTTACCAAAACAACCATAAATCAGTATCATCCTCAGGAAGCGCATTAGGGGCTATTTGAACTCTGTGGTTTAAATCTGTGGCTTTGTGATCACTCTCTTCTGAAAGTCAGTATGATATAAACCTTAAACCCAATGAACGTACCAATCTGAAATTTGATCTGCGCTTGTAAAGGTGAGGTTATAGGTTCAAGGGCCATATGGCAACCTTTGATAAAAGTGCTTATCCACAATAATATCCACAATAAATGTATCATGCTGTGTCAGCAAAAACATAAAAACCAAACATATTAAAGAGTATGGTAACACATAGATAATGCTTACTCACTATTATCTATGACTTTTCCCTCAATAAATTTGCTGTTTATTAATAGTTAGTAGGGTAGTTGTTAAGTTTCTGTATTGGGTAGGATTAGGGATGTAGAATAAGTTCATGCAGAATAAGGCACTGATATGTGCTTAATTACGGCTAATGAATGGCTAGTATTCTAGTAATATGCATGCTAATAAGCAACTATAGTTAAGAGAGCCTAAAATAAAGTGTTACCAAAAATGCATAACTATAAAAATAAAAGTATTATAGGCCTAATATGCTCAACCCTATGACCCAACCACAAGTTTTAAGACAAAACCTAAAATTGGTTTTGAATAATCAGACAGTTTGGTAGATTAGTAGTGGACCTCTCTCAGGGAACCATTATATTCTTGTTTGGAAGCTAAAAAAATGGTGAAAAACTGACTGGTTCATAGGAATGTTTTTTCTATGGCCAACAAGTGTGTGGATCCAGGAATATGTCCTGCTTGGAAAATTCACATTTCTACTAGATTCTACCACAGCACTGACAATTTCACTCTTTATTTTGGCTCAGATCTTGCTAGAAACCACACGCCATTTTAATTACTTAGAGGGGGGGGGGGATGTCTTTTTTCTCTTTTGAAGGCCATGTGACAACACATGTTGCAATATGGCGCATATAGGAATTGCTAGTACAGAGGCTAAGAGTCAATTGGTTTCAAATAAAAGGACAAGTGTGTGAGACAAACAGCATAAACATTTAATATGTGCTGACAGAGGCTATAAGCCTTTGGCCCTGGACAGTCTCACTTTAAACTGTGCGAAAACAAGCAGCATAAATCCACACAACTGTGTTCTGCCATAAAAGTGTCAAGAGGTTATTTTTACTTGGTCACACAGACACAGAGAGAGGGCCCCAACCCAGCCCTCAGTGTTGAGGCCAGAGCCTGAAAGCCCTGGAGGTCTGGCAGATTTGGAGTGGACAGCATACGAGAGGAGACATTACACCAATACACCACTCAATTTTCTCTCTGAACAGCAGTCTTACTGTCTGTTATCTTCAATTTAAAGCCAATGTTGGTCTAGTTTAACATATACATAAATTTAATACGTTTTGAAGTGGATGGAAATTACAGCTCTACCAGCCCAAAGATGAGGATGCGGTTATGAAGATCATGAAAGAGGAGATCTTTCTATGCTCAGATTAAAGTTGAGCTGCTTCCTACCTCAGTGTTCCCACTTAGACAGGCAGGGGTGTTTTCCCCGACTTCTGAACTCCCCCCCGCCAAATTTTTGAGAAATAATCATTATGTTGAAAGCATTTTGGCTGCTGTGTGAAGAAAAAAATGCAGCCGGTTTTATAAAATTTTAACTTTAAGAACTACTAGTGGCTTTGCTAAGTGGTAATATATTATGTCCAGTGCCCACTTACCCTCCTTTCAACAAGAACTACAGGGCAAGCGTCACCTAATTAATATCAGTGAGCACCTAATTAATATTTATGAGCTAAGCTGATGAGGTTTATAATGTATCTTCCACCTTGGGACATGGATTTGCAATTATGCTTCTGGCTGAGATTAGTCTCAACACCCACAAGCTTGTTCTTATTATTAATGCGTAGGTAATGTTTACAACCACAAAAAGCACATTTTTGTATGCTTTTACTGTTGCTGAAACATACAATTTTGACATATTACAATGTTTAAAGTGTCCAATTGTTACATATTTACTGCTAATGTAAAATATTTATGATTATTTGTATTAATTATTTTTTATAATTTCATTGATAGATTTTTAACCTACCCCCAAACATTATTATTATATATTCAGGGAAATTCCTGTCATAATTCCCACTCCTACCTCTAAACCTAACTATAACCATTTTTTAAATGTATAGAATAAAGAAAAACATGATATACAGTGCAATCACAATAACATATTTATTGCAAAAATGTCAAAAGTAGTACTGAAAGTAGTTCAAACGAGTTCAAAGGGTAACCGTAATCCGGTTTGAATTACGCACAATATGTTTTTTTTTATTTTATGGCACACCAGTACAACTTCCCAAGAAATAACAGCATTGTGAATTGAGAAGGGAACAACAACAGAACTAAACAAAATGTTATCACGAGCAAACTTTAACAAATGGGTTTAAATGCCATTTGCATGACAACTAGATACAAAATAATAAAACTGTTAATGCTGCAAATGCAATATTCATAAGGATTCATTTGTAAAGCGTTCTTATGTAAATCATTTTAGCTGTGCTGTCAATACATTAGTATTACATGTTGAGATGCTGTCTTTGCAAACTTAAGTAAATGTACAGTTTGGCTGAACCACATTTTACATAAAATGCATGAGATCACGTTGGCGATTTCAAGAGAGCCCAAAGATCTCAATTAGCGGGATCAGATGTGTTTCATTAAAGCTGGAACTCTACTCCTTTCACAGGACGGTATATCTCTGGAAGCACGATGGAGAACCCCTGCTCTGTGACAAACGACAGGATAAGGGGGTGGTGGACTGGGATGAGTGGAAGCATAAATATAGGGAACCAGCAGACTCTGGAAGTATCATGTCCCACCATTGGGCAGAACTTCACAGACTCAAAAGGATGCCAGAGACACCAGAAATTTGGACACTGTTGAGGCAAGTGGTGTGTGTATAAGTGTATATATATATATATATATATACATATATGTGAATCTGTGTAAGTGTGTGTGTGTTCATACTGTAGACATCTGGGGCGGCAATCAGTGGGCTGCTCTCAAGGGCTGCCAAGGCAAACAAGGCAATAACAAATCCACTTTGCAGATCATCGATCTGCTTCTGCCTTGGCCAAGGTAAACACTCCCAGCTTGAAGTTTGCTTTTCAAAGAAGGGCTAAGGGATCGAGGGGAGGCCACTTCCCCTGCCTGGGCTAGTTCTTTTAGCTTTTTTCTCTCCTCAACATGTGCAGATAGACACATTGTCAAATGCCAGGCAAGGGTGCACCCAAAGCAATGTAAAAACCCAGCCGTATGCCATGTTTATGCAGCTTGTTCAATACTGTCATCCATTTTTAAAGTTTTTGAATTAGAGTGTGTTTGTGAAGATTCAATTAACCAGGTCATTGTTGAATGTTATTCTGTATGCACTGTTTGCAGTCCTACAGTGGTCCTAAAGCACTAACAGAGGGAATTATAAGCGTGGAGCAGCAGATGGCGTGAAGGGTGATGGGTCAGCATGACAGACAGAGCAGCATTGATTTTTTAGGGACACTGGATTAAGCGAGGGACATAATTAGAGCAATGATGTGGTGGGGAAGAACACAATATAGTAACAAAATAACTGCCATCTTTGATGAGAGGTGCAAGATACTCACTCAGATCACAAAATACATCACAAGTTTAGCGCTTATAAAATGGTTTTCATGTGCCATGGTACAATATCAGAGCAATTTAGATTAGAAATTCCACGTTATATGGAATAGGAAGTCTTTCTGGTTCAACCAAGTATGCTTTGAAATGAATAAAGTTAATGCTAACCATTCTTGCAACATGTTTTTACATTGTATTGGTATCTATATTGTACTCCGCCTTATTTAGGGTTAGGTTAGGTTAGGTTAGGGTTAACCTAACCCTAATCCTTAACCTATTTAAAAAAAAATTGTAAGATGTATAGCAGTGCCAATTTTATATTATAGATTAAGCTAGACTTATGATGATGATGTGTACATTTGATGTGTACACAGCTTGCTGTGTTCTACCTTCTGCACCCTTCTTTTAAGTCTGTCTTTGTGTCTCTAAAGCTTTGCCCCTCCATCGCTCACGCTCTTTCCAGCTCTGTTACTTTTACCTTCTCCTTCTCTGTTCTTCATAAGCAAAGAAAAGAAACGTGTTGCAGTCCAAGGAGAGTGCGGTGAGGCGCAGGGCAGGAGACAGCCTCCATTGAGTTAGCAAATGAGCCTTGCTACACTAGAGACCACAGCTTACAGTTCGGAAACGCTGGCCAGTTCTCCTGCCACAAGCCCCAGTGCTCTGACCAGCCTGCAGAACCAGGGTTGGGGGAAATGAGGCCTGATGGCCCAGCTGCACGGTCTGGGGTGAGACCTTAATGAAAGGCCTGCAAATGTCTGGGTCACTGCTTAAGTTCCAAGACATTCCTGTCATCAGAGACTGGATTGAGAACTGTATGATGTGGGATCTTGTGCGCCTGTTTGCGTACCACGGCCGGATGTCTGGTGTCTTTGTTTTAGCCAAATTTGAACTGATGTCTAAGTGAAGTTTAGACAGAAGGATGACATTCATTGGTATGATAACTAGCTGCATTTTCTTTTGAAATGTCCTCTGAATAACTATCCAGCAATGTCAGTTTGTTAAAGAGGATTTCGTATTACACGCGAAGGAGCTTCATATCACAACTTTCCAGTGCTGCCATTTTGATAACCTTGTAACCTGCGGATGGCACAGTCCACACCTTTCTAGATATTTTTAGCATCTGCATTTCAGCACTCCACTTACAGGATAAGCCGCCCTAGTGTTGACCTGTAAGTGGCTGGTTCAAGGGAGGCTGGAGATGTCATTTTCTCCCTGGCCCTTTTTCTTGATAATTCAAGAAGCAGAAC
The DNA here is from genome assembly GCA_032359235.1 of Enteromius mattozi. Lineage (NCBI taxonomy): Eukaryota > Metazoa > Chordata > Actinopteri > Cypriniformes > Cyprinidae > Enteromius > Enteromius mattozi. The sequence continues at coordinate 18,898,352 of JAUMHE010000048.1, read as the reverse complement.
AGAGGAAAAGACGGAACAAAAAGGTACATTACTGTATCTCAACGAGGTCTGTAATCTGAGGGAAGTTATTTTTTAGCAATCAATGAAAAGATCTTAGTTGATGTATGACCTCTTAGATATGCACAATTGGAAATTTTTTCATATTTGTTCATTGGTCGGTGCAACATTTTAAGCCAATCACCCGAGCTGTAAATGCCATGAGACTGATCACTCAAGAGTCACAGGAACACCGACTGGCAGATTTAAGAGTCCTTCAAAAATGACTTGATCTTGGATTGTTGAAATGTCTATAAAAAAATAATATGCATGGATTAATTTATATGAAATGAGTTGGATGAGTTATGGCATCTAAAATGAGAGATTAACAAAGGTCATGCTAACCAGCCAATCCAGTTGACCCCTTGTCATTGCCAGACTTTGGACAATCAGCATTAAGTCTTATCTGATTTGCATTACATTCTGACCAAGAACTGGCCACATAATCTCAAACAAAACTCTGGAATATGCTGCATATAGATGTGTTATAGTCATAAATATATCAGCAACTTGTTTTTCCTTGAAAATGACTGTAGCTTTCTAGGAACTTTGATGAATTTCTTTCCAAGCACATTGATAAAAGCATCAAACTCCACAAAACAGAGAAAGGCCAGCCAATTAAATTGGATTGTGCTATTTTAAAAAAGCTTTTGCCGGACAGTCAGTGATTGGTCTATGCAGTTAAAGGCTGAGACAATCTTTGAACTTATTCTTCCTTTCTTGTTTGCATTAGTTGAATCCTGTACTACTTCTTCACTTTCTCTTTCTTTAAATGGCCTTTTTGATTATTTCCAAACATCAGGAAAAAAAACGGAATTAAGAACAAACCTTCTAAGCAAAGCATAGACTTGATTACCAGAAGAAAGCATTGCCCCCCAAACACACACACATTTAACATGATCTCATTACAGCTCTCATCACTCATGGCCGGGAAGAGGAAATGAGGGTGGACCCAAAGGAAGTTCAGGGGTGGCCTGGCAATGTGCACAGACTTGCTGCACACTCAGTGTGTGTTATAAGGCCCTGTGGGTAATTAACAGTAATCAGAGGAACCCTTTCCCTGTTTGCAACCTCATAGGACTCCCTCAATTCTAGACTAATGAACTTAAATACACACACAGACACACAGACACACACACACATACAAAAGTTTGTTTCGCTATTAGTGATGTCATCTTATAGACCTCCATTGTTTTTTTACCAGTTTAATGGTATTTTTTATCAGCTAACCCAGCCCCTACCCCTGACATATAATACAAAATTCACTTTTTTATATGGTTTAGTGTGTTTTTATTTATATGAAGTTCCAAACTCAGGTACGAGAGGAGCTTAATCATCCAGTCCTGTCAATCATCACATAAGTAGCAGGCATTGCTAATTTTTTTTGACATCCCACCATCATCCCTTCTCCTCCTTTAATTCATTTTCCTCCACACTATACCAGGGTTGTTCTTGCTCAGAGCTTGAACGGAGCCTCAGGTTCAAGCTTCTTTTGCAGACAGCAAGCCAACTTTGTTTTTTGTTTTGGTTATTATCTTTACCATTATTATCTTTGTTCTTTATCATGATTTATCATGGTTTAGCATGGTTTGCGTTTTCCGAAATGGATATCTATGTATAATGAATTATTGTTACAATATAAGCAACTTAAATTAGATAATAACTGCAGTGTTCTAAGTGTGTGTGTGTGTGTGTGTGAGAGAGAGAGAGAGCAAGAGCAAGAGCAAGACAGATTAAAAAAATCGATAAATATGTGTCTGTCAGATTGATCAGAGACTCATCCGAAGAAGACAGATGGCATCAAATTGCTGATTTGAAGCTTGTATCTTGTACTGTTTGCTGTTAAATGAGCTGGCTGTTTTAAAAAGCGCAACATTGGAAGAAGATCTTTTGTTTCAGTAATTAAACCAAATGTTCTCATCACATATTACAAAAATGTGAAAATGTGAAACAATGATTTTGTGGAGGGAATATATCTATTTAATAACTTTAGTGAGAACATGAGCCCTGGTTTTGAAAGATTAACTTGCAGTATTTTCAAAATATTCTCGTTTCATATGAAAATTGCTTCAAAATGAATAAAGAAACTATATACATCCTCTGTCTCTCTATACTCTGTCTTGGTGTATCTCTTCACAGCAAAAATAATATTCATAATCAGTATTTATTGCCAGTAGTCTTCCAGTAAAAATAGGTGAACATTATTAAAACAAGAAGTTAAGTTGTGTAAGATATTAAAATGTGTTATCAGAAATTATCTTAATTTAAGGAGAAATCTGGGACAATATGGTAAAGCTTTATTCATCAGAATCAGAAAGGGTTTTAATGACAAGTGTGTTTACACACAGATGGTTCAGACATAATTTGACATATAATAGACATGCATATAATAAAACAAAATATAAAACTAGAAATAAACAGAACAGAAAAAGAAAAAATTATCAAAAAAGAAAAAATATATATAAAATAATGTGGCAATATAAATATGAAGAAAAAATAGACCAATAGACAGAATTATACATGTGCAAATGTGCTATTTATAGATGCAAAGTTTTGAGAAATGATGTACAGATGTGCAGTCTTAAGATGTTAATGTATTGTTCTGGTAGAATATGGCCAGAGAGAAAAAGCTGTTCTTGTGCCTGGCTGTTTTGTTGCTCAGTGCTCTGTAGCGCCAGCCAGAGGGCAACATTTCAAATAAGTGGGCTGGATATGATGGGTCCAGAGTGATTTTGTCCCTTTTCTCACTCTGAAAGTGTAAGGTTCCTGAAGGTTAGCCAGGTGGGCACCAGTAATATTCTCATCAGTCCTGTCATCAGTTAGATGAACACAGGACAGACTGAATTACAGCCTCACTGCCAGGCGTCTTGCATGCCCTCCAGGATCCAACAAGGGTCCAGTGATGTTCTTCAGGTAGGTCAAGACCAGTCTCTCAAATGACTTCATGACTACAGATGTGACTACAGATGGAATCATGTGAAAGTGGTAGGTCATTAAGTTTTCTTTTTTTTTTTTTTTTGGGAGGCCACAATAGTAGTGGAGAGTTACACAGCTCCAGAGATTGTTTGAAGATCTATATGAAGATGGGAGCCAGTTGGTCAGTTAACAGGCAATCACAGTCAGGGATCGAACCTTTCCTAGTGTTCTGTTTTCTGTTCACTGCACATACCTTAAGCACAGGTTGGATGGTAGGGGAGGGAGGGCAGGGGGTTAGGTGAAGATCAGAGATGGTGGGGGTATGAGACTGGGTTTTTAACAAACAAGACATAAACACTCAAATAATTTTATGTTTGCATAAACAAGACATAAACAATAAAATAAGAAAAACGAACTTCAAATAAAAAAAATTCTTTAAAAACAAATCTTATTTTCTGTGTAATTAGCCTCTGTTAATTTCTTGTTGTTTTAAGGATGCTTGGAAAATTTTACTGGGACAAAAATACTTACTATGAACACACAAGAACACACAAACAACTAGCCTCCACCTTCACACCACGAGAGCTTCTTATCAAGAGCAGGTGACTGGAACACTTTGGTTTTGTCACCTCGCTCTGATCCGAACAGCGATGACCCTCTGTGGCGACATAATCGCAGTTTCTATCTGTCTTAAGCGCTTTAGCAGTGTCATCGAAGGCCAGGTGCCAGGTCCAATGAAATGTAGAGTAATACTTTAAAGCCTCTGGAAATACATAGCCTTGCTTATTAGAAGGTCCAAGAGTCATTGGTGGGTTTCGGCAAATCACATTCAGGGGTCCTGAAGGTTTCAGAGGCAGCAGGCATCAGAGGAAAAAAGAGAACATTGTTAAGTGTAAAGGAACTAACCTAGTAAAGCCAGTCTGATCAAAACACCTTTAGTGTGAAAACCATCTGGCTCAGGTGCGCCAATAGTGCGCATCCAATAGTTAAAGACCATTTTACAGAATTTGATTAATCAGCAAAGTGTTCCTTGCTTTGTCATGCTGTAAAAAGACAAACGTATCTGATCTACAGTTAGTGACATCATGAGGCATGAGGGTCTGCAGCAGGGTTAGCTAAAACTAAAACCCACAAAAAAATCTTTTTGTTACTTTAAATAACATAAACACGAACTTAAATAAAATAAAATGTAAAAACAAAATAAAAGAATATATATTTTAGTGAGCAAGTTGCATGGTATTGCTAATTTTCGTTTAACTTAAATTAAACAAAGTGAAACTTCATTAAAAAAACTATATAGAAAAATTTGAAGATTCAATGAAAAAGACAAAAACATTCAACAAAATTTTAACTACAATTAAAATGAAAACAAAATCATTAAACAAAATCTAATTCAAAATATTACCAAAAACTATAATAGTATACTATGTTAATAAAACTGTAATAACACTGGAAGAAAAGATTGCACATATATTTTGCTTGAGAACAGGTTTGTGTGGTTTATGGAAAGGACAACGTGAATCAGGAACAAATGTGGCAGTGACAATTTTAATCAGCTCTTCAGATAAAACCAATCTTCTCCACACACACACACACAAACAAGAATAGATCCTCCATCCAAAGCGTGTAGTTCTATCCCACAGTACAGCTCTGTGTTAATGGCTGCACTGCTCCACGCTGCTGTTTCTTATAGCAGTCCGGTGAAATCTAGGCTATTTGGTGGCTGGGACATAAATTGATCTGTCAGGATTACACACACAACACCGAAGTCCTCATCAGGCTTGCTGTTATTCCACAGAGGGCCCATCAGACAAGAAACATGCTTTTAATTTCGGGATGTGAGGCTTTATCCGACATTTTGCCTACTAACACCATCTATCAGCATCTGTGTGGTTTAATCTCTGTCTAAGTCGTCACTGTTCCTTTTGCTCTTGTTTATGACTTTTTCTCTGAAATGGTGACTATTTTGACACTGTCGGCTCTGCTATCGGGTGAGGTAAATCCGGCCAAACCTGGCAATAATGTCTCAGGGGGTGAAAAGGATTATTAAGGAATGGCTCCAAAGGCTTTGGGATGGCTAAGAATCTTAACCCATTTAACCTGCTTTACACCATCATCAAATCAGGGCACAAAAGGGCCAAAATTAAATACTGTCTGCCGAATCATAATTTTGTGTGGAGTACATGTATCAAGCAGGACCTATTCAGGTCAAATGCATCTTACTAAACTGAAATGTATTTGTGGCATGCTGTTGATTTATCACAGATATTAATATGGCTAAAGAAAAAAGAAAAAGTGATTAAATATATTCTGAAAATGTCTTAGAAATGTACTCTGTGTTCATGTTGGATTTATTTGTAAAAAGTCAAAACATATTTTCCTTATGATACATAAGTGAGTGTGCATGTCAATCATTATTGCAAAATGCTTATATATATATATATATACACACATACACACACAAAATCATGTCACATTTTACAACGTAAAAAACCTTGTCTTGTCATACTGTAAAAAATCAAGTAATAGCTAAGTAACAGCATATATGGTACTAATCTATTAATAATCTCTTTACTTTCTGAAAAGTTTTTAAATATACATATTTTTAAGTATAATATAACAAATGTAGATTTTACAAGATTTTTTTTTTATAGAGCCACATTACAGGACATCAGGACAATTGTATTAACCTGACATTTTTTACTTTATACCCTCAAAATAATAAAAATAATAATTTAATTCAGAAATTAAAGACAACCTTATTGTAGATTATGTGTATTCGTTGTATTTTTGCCTTGCATTTTTAATACATTTGTAAATAAATGTATAGGACTGGCAATAAAGTCACATCTTGTCTCTTTTTTCTTATAGGCAAGACTCTCTTCCAGCCTTCTTTGTGTTGGGTTATTTAAGTTTCATTCTTAATTAAATGCTTCACATATTTTCAGACAGCTGCTGTGTTATTTTACAAAAACAGCTGTGAAGAGACAATCACACAGAGACCTTGACATCAGACAGCTTGTTTCATCCGCAGATGGAAACTGCAAAGTAAATGCAGTCTCGAATGTGGCTGTGACAAACAGCTTATATCCTCTGATCCTTCAACTCAACAGTGTAGCTTAAGAAGGGAAACACTACATGCAATATTCACTCATAAAACAAAGGAAATGAATATTAGAAAGATGAAGAGGAGAAGAGAGGAGCGAAAGCCCCAGACAGTCAGACTGCTCCACCAGCATAATTGGTTGTGACTGCACTCCCCCATCTTTGACATGTAAATGGATCGAGCCGTTCCCTCCTTAACTACTGCATCTAATGTTTCTTTAATGTAATGGAGTTTGATCTTAGGTGTCCTATGTCCAATATTTTTCTGTAACGTCGGACTGAAGAGGTCTCTGGGGCCTATTGGGTTCATGCACACACACTCTCACACAGACACAGGGAACTCATTTTGAGGCTGCCTAAAACTACAGATCTACAGATGATCAGAGTTCATGTAGAAAACTGATACACTGCTGTACGTGATGGATTTGACAGCATATCTGGCATCGCTCCCTTATACCATGACAGCCGACCCTCAGACATCTAAATCAATGAGGCATCTGCAGTCGTCTTAGTCTTCATTTGTTAAGTGACTCCAACAGCATTGCAAAATTTCATTATAGTCATAGAGACTAATGACTTAAGGCGACAGGCATAAATAAAGTAAATTGCAATAGGTTGACATGTGCCTCAGGACATCTAATAAACTTATGACCAATAGCTTTTTTACACAACTTGCCAGATGCTCAGACCAAATAGAGCTAATGAAGAGAATTGCTCAGGGTGTACAGATGATCCTCAAGTATTGAGGGAACATGAAATAGTGGAATTGAATGGACAAATTCTGAAATGTACAATATGGGACCCTGGACCATAAAACCAATCATAAGGGTCAATTTATTTAAACTGAGGTTTTGAATAAATGCGCTTTCCACTGATGTATGGTTTGTTAGGATAGAACAATATTTGGAAGATTATAGCAGACATGACTGCTATGCTTTTCCAGGCCACCGAGAGGGTCGGGCTCGTGTGGAATCCTCTGCCGCGTCATGATTCTTCAAGGCTGGATGAGTGATTTCTCGGTGGGGGTCGTGCTAGTTCTCAGTGCCCCACTCCAATGCCGTTCTTCCCAGAAGTGCGTGAGGAGCTTACGAGGTCGTGGAAGGCACCTTTTACCGCCCAAAACAAATCATGTAGCTCCTCCTCCTTCACCACCCTCGATGGTGGGGCCGCTTTGGGGTATGCGGGCATTCCCTCTGTGTAGCGGTCCGTGGCCATGCAACTATGTCCAACAGTCGCTACCACTCTGCGAGGTGACCCGTGTCTCCCCTCACGGGCTTGTAAGTATTCGTCGGGTTTAACTGGCAGTGCTTATAGAGCTTGTGGGGAGGCGGCCTCTGCCCTTCACACCATGACATTTCTGCAGGTTCATCAGGCCAAAGCCCTGAGAGACCTGCATGAGGGTGGCCATGACCTGGAAGTTCTACATGAACTTCATGCTGCGACGGACCTTGTGCTTCGAACAACGAAGGTGACCGCACAGTCTCTAGGTCATGCGATGTCCACATTAGTGGTCCAGGAGCGCCATCTATGGCTGTGTCTAGCTGACATGAAGGGACATGAGAAGGTACAGTTCCTGAATGCTCCTGTGTCGCAGGCCGGCCTTTTCGGCGACGCTGTCGAGAGCTTCGCCCAGCAGTTCTCGGCAGTCCAATAGCAGACTGAGGTGATTAAACACATCATGCGCCAGAGAAAACCTGCTTCTTCCACCCCAGCTGCAGCCCTTCAACCTGCTCGTCGCCGTGGGCACCCCCCTGCGGCTGCCCCTGCTTCCACACAGCTGCAGCAGCCTTCCACCAGGCCGCATCGTGGAGCCGGTTGCAGACAGGATGCCCAGCCCATCCAGGCCCCCGCCAAACCCGGCGGAAAGCGCAAGTGCAAGAGGCCCTGAGACGGGCGACCCAGCGATGGAGGAGATTGCTCAGCGGGAGATGGTGACTGCACCACTCCCTCTCTCAGAGATTCCTTTGTTTCATTTTGTTTCTGTTCCGCCACTGGCCCAGCAGCCAGCGGTACCCAAAACTTCATTGAAAGAGCAGTTTTCTTGATCTCTGGGTCTCAAGAAGGAGAGGATTGTGAACCGTGCATCATGAGTCCACTTCTCTCTCCGTCTTTCACCAGCGGGCACAAGCTGCTGTTCAAGATGTTGATGCAGAAACACATTTTCGGATGCATCCATCCCTGAGATTGGTTTGCAGCGATCGACCTGAAGGACACGTACTTTCATGTCTCGATCCTCCCGCGACAAAGGCAATTCCTGCGATTCCTGCTGTCCTTGTCACCTCGTGTCTTTACCAGGGTCATAGATTTCTAGTGATTATCGTCGTTTTGATTACAGAGACCGTCTCTGCATTTAATAAAATAGTTTAATCTCGTCATTATACATTAATCAATCAATCACTTTTATTTATATAGCGCTTTTAACATTACAGATTGTAGCAAAGCACTGAACATTATTAAATAGGAAAACAGAGTGATGGTAATGTATAATGACGAGATTAGACTATTTATTTATCAAATGCAGAGACGGTCTCTGTAATCAAA
>JAUMHE010000048.1:18810429-18867213 GCA_032359235.1 Enteromius mattozi | reverse complement strand
AACCACATGTATCATTAATATCTCTCAGTTAAACATCCTGAATTAACAAGAGATAGTTCACTCAAAATCGAAAACTTTGTCATTCTAATGAATATTACTTTATTTTTCTAGTTTCATATTGTTACAAATCTGTAGCTGTTGTCATGTATATGGATGATGATGCATCTTCCAATGTAATATCAAGGAAATCACATCTTCTATGTGACAGGTCAAGTGCATTAACATTACCATCGTTACCATTTGTTACCATTTTCCCTCCAAACTGGACAATTCTTCCTCTCTCATTTAATTTTAAATTACAGTACCCAATTTGTTTTACTAAATGGCAACATTTGAGAGAAAAAAACAAACAAACACATTTTAGCTTTAGCAATGTGGCCTTCCACTGGGGACTTCACTTTAAAGCCCCTAGTTACTTGTCAATACTAAGCACTCTTCCTTTCACATGCGCAGAGAGAGAAACTGGAGCAAACTGTATACTGGCTGCTGCACACCTGCTGGGACTGTGGAGATCAACAAACACTCCACAGCCATGCAAATACAAGCAGCCCTCTTAAATAAAACTGATCCATATTTCCTTGTATTTAGGTGAAGTACCACACAGAAAGCTGATGATTATTGATGCTTTACTTTAGGCTATAATAAATCAGTTAAGGTGTTTTCTGTGTTTAAAGAGTGCTAAATACAGCACAAAAGATGAATGTATTTACAGCTTGTAAGCAATTATCACACACAGAAGACCACCTACAGTTTTACATGGCTTTTAGTTCACAGTGCGATTTAAAATGGGCTGTTGAGAACAGCTGGCATGGCTGGCTGAGTGAGTCACTTTTTGTTTGGGTCTTTTTTTTTTCTTTTCTGTTTTTAAGAGTGTAAAGCATTAGAAAAATGTGAACAGCATATCAGATTGGCTGAGGGAGAGAGTATTTAAGGCCCTAATGCACTGCAATTTTACTTTATTTTTCATTCATATACAATCTATTTCATTAATATACATTATTAAGACAAGATCCTTGACAAGAACAGCATTGAGGGATAAAATACCACATTACTACATATCTGACCTTATAGTCTGCTGTTTGCTATAGCACTAAACTCACTTTGTAGCAAATGCTAAATGCATAAGAAAGGCTTAACATCAGTGTAAAAAAAAAAACAACTTTCCTTCATAAATTACTTCATTTGTTGTTTTAGTGCACTGTTCAATTCCTAGAATAAAGACCACAGACATACAAAGAAATGAAAGAATGTCCAAAGAAGCATTTCTGTCTGTAATTGTTTTTCAATCGTTATTTGATTTGTGAATCAGAAAAGTCTGGTATATTTTAAATGTTAAAAACAACTGGCTGAGACACATCCTAGACATTGGTTTTAACCTCAGAAATGAAGCTTTCTGGAAAGGAAAAAAATATATAGAAAACAATCAAAAGACAAAATAGATCAAATTTGTGAGTGAACATTGCATGAAATCCATTGACCAGCATAAGTCAAAATCCACAGGGAGTGAGAAGGATGAATATATCTAGAAATAAAAAGATTGGATTGGAAAAGCAAAAATTGCAGAAGATGTCATCTAAAGCAAAAGTTTATAAGAGCAGCATCGAAGAGTTTATAAGATACTGGACTTAAGTGTTTTGCATGATAGAACACAAAACAGATGAAGTATCATAGATTTACAATGAAGGAGGGCTGCAGGAGACTTATTAGATTATTCACAATTATTGTACAACTAAATACACTTTTCTTATATGCCTTGGTTGCAGTTCTGCCATTACTTCTGTGACTTATCTACATCACCATGTTAGCCTGAGACAAAAAAAGGTAACACTTTATTCTGATAGTCCACTTTAGACGTACTACTAACAGTAAATAACTTTCCAACTACATGCCAATTAGCAGTCATTATATGTATTAGTAGACTGTCTGCTTAATATCTTCTAACAATTTATTTTGATGGACCCACAACATACACCATACTGACTATGAGAAACTTTGCAAGTATATGTATATATATATATATATATATGTGTCAACTTATACTAACCCTAAAATACCCTTAGAGTTAACAGACATGCAGTTTTAAATGAATGAGAATTAGTTGACATGTAGTTGACATGCTTACTTTCTTACAGCAAAATATCTAAAGTGGACTATCAAAATAAAGTGTAACCAAAAAGAAAATCCTTCACAGATCCCCAGTATTGTTGTGAAAAACAAATAAGTCCGATTGCATTTCCTATTCATCTCCACATTCCATCACACCCAAAGTTACACTAACTTTCTAAGAGTCACTCTCTTGGAGCTCACTAAAATATTTGGAATAGCACAGCACTAATACAGTATCATAAACCTATTAGGAATATCCAGTAAAACTCCTGAGCAAGGCACGTGCGTGAAGTGCTATCTCCACACTGTCCACATCAGTCTGAGCAAGATGAGCAAAACGAGTGAGATCCTTTTAAAGTGCTTTCCTGGCAGACCTCAAAGCTCTCCACAATGCACTTAGGAGTCAAATATTTGGATTAAGAGCGCCCATCACTCTCTATCAGTATAATATATCCAGTGTGGCGTTTATACACTTAAGAGCTGTCTGCCTTTATTTGTGGAGATGCTGGTGCTGTGGCCGACTCCTTTAGCTCCAGTGGTACTGCTCAGGTTGACTGTGCACAAATAAATAGCAGTGTGTTGATTTAGGAAAGAGAGAGAGGAAATAAGAAAACTAAAAGTGGGAATCCGGTTCCGGAGAGGCTGTAAACACACAGAGGGTTGGCTCCAGGGCAGACTCATGCTCCTCAGCACAGCAGTCCAAATCGAAGAGCAGTAACCTCTCAGCCCTGCTGTCTGGAGCCTGGAGCTCTTTCACATGGCATTTAGAAGAGCACTTACAGTACCATCAGTCCTGCCGCTAATTACCCAAGAATAAGCATTTGGGAACCATAGTATGAGAATAATGATTAGTTTGATGCTCATATTTAGGGTTGGAGATTTGAACAGACCTATGACCCTATTAAATTTTGTTGCATAATGTGTGCTGTTTGTACAAACATGATTCCTCATATCATGCGGGCTGTTGAGGAGAGGTGATCTTTTGATAAATTAGACTTGTTATTTCCACCTGGTGGACAATGAAACACTTTCATGTTTTCTGTGTTTTCAACACAATCTCACAACCAATTCATGTGTATTTTGCGAGGCGGCTAATTTGTACAAATTCGTATGACCTCACATGTATTTTGCACAATTTGTCTAAACCCCAATGATGGGTAGGTTTAGGGGCGGGGTTAGGTGTAGGTCATTTGTACAAATTAATTAGCAACTCGTAAAATACGTACAATTTAGCAAAAATCGTATGAATTTGTACAAGTGAATTTGTACGAATTAGCCACCTTGTTGAATATGTATGAATTGCTGAGATCGTCTGTTTTCATCCAACTGTTTTCATGCTAATTCAAAAATTTCACTTATGTAAAACCTGATTTTAAAAAATACACCCTCAACAAAATAATTGAGGAGATTTGTCATTTTAAAAAATGAAGTCAAATTCATACCTAAAAAATGAAAAGGAAAAATTAAGTAATGAAATATTTAGAGGTGATGATTTAACAGGCGGAAGGATTCCAGTCTGTTGACATTTTTGCTGTTAGTCATTAATTAAAATAAGTGTTGATGGACATGCAGAAAGATGAGATGAAGTCATTTGAGTGGGTGAGTGCTGTGAGGTCAAACTTGGATTCTAGACTTTTCCTTTTACTGCTTGTTTAAGCAAGGGTTAAATTTGCCATTATCCTACCTTCTTCGTTTAAATAATCACGCATGGTCTGAGGATGTATTTCACCACTGTTTTACCACTGTAAAAACTTCACTTCACATACACATTATACAGAGAACATTTTAATTTATTTGAGCTATTTAGTGTGAATATAAAAGCAATCATGCTGTTGGTCTGAATATCAGCACTGTATTTATAAAACTCATGCCTACAGCCAAATCTCAACAGCACTCTTGTTCTGAATTATGTTGCACTGGATTAAGAGCTGAATGTTGTTCAGACTGTCAGTTCGCGTTTTCACCTGACATTTCACCAGTGGTACTGTGGGGTCCAGCGGGGGATTGCTGGCTCCTCCAGCATGAGGTCATGACCCTGGGCTACAAAGGTGAGGGTGAGGCCTAGGGGCTGCTGGTGGAGGTAGTGTTGGATTACCTCATTTGTTCCTTTCCTGCCGTGATTAAGCCAATTACATTACATGGCAGTCAACAACAGACACAATGAACGCTCTAAAAATCACCATCAGGAGGAATTGACTGTCAAAGATCCTCACTCAGAGCTCCCCATACAGCAGCCTGTGGCCGTATACCTCATAATTATGTAGATGTGGATAGTTTCCAAGGCTCACTGAGTTCCACAATGAGGCATTATACAGGAAAACCTCCACTTTTATCAGATTTACCTCACTGCCACTGACTTAGCTTGTGTTTACATACTATATATGTTTCACATATTAAACACAATCACACAATACACAAGCTTAACTGTACCTGGCATGAGCAAACATACAGTCATCTTAAACTGAGCACAATTTAATGGGGTGTCTTTCAAATTTGATTTGCCTACATTTCAGGGTGGAAACTCAAATTCCCTGTATAACCAAATCCAAGCCAATGTGTGTCATGAAATGAAGCCAGACTTTTTTGTTAAACTGACACTGCGTTCGAAAATGTGAAGTTCAGAGGGTAACTCTTTCTGACCACTGGGGTACAGTATGACAAACTTAGTAACATGAGCACGGAAAGGCAGCGTGTTTTAGAGAGCACTAATATATCACTATTAGCACATAGACACAGTCTTTGTAGGCGCCAAGCCATAAGGGGTACACTTATGACTTCCAATGATACGTCTATGCTCACAAAATCTAGGTTTAGGTAATATGAACTCTGTATTAACAGATCCATCAAACATATGGTGGAACTATTCCACTGAAAGAGGGGGATTCAGTCTTTTCATTTCTTCTTTGAAAATTATTACCCTGAAGTTATCACTGAAGTTCCCATGAAGCTATTACCTTTTAAATTGAATTATTTACTAATAAATATCCTAAATAATATCATAAGGTATATATTTTTAATCATTTAAATGGTCAATTCAGTTATAATTTATGCACTCTCATGTCATTCCTGCCATTGATGTTTTTGAGTGGAAAACAAAAAGAGGGATTTTAAAGACTATTGTCTTTACATTGACAGACAGTGACTTGTTTACAGTTTACATGGGGGGGGGGGGGTTGTACTCTCATAGTCCTATAATTGTTTGCAATTTGTCATTAAGCCTGTTTAAAAGAAATTGTATTTAAAAGATTATTGTAGTATGCTTTACAAGTAAATACTATTTCAGATTTTCTGCTTTAATTAGTCACATTAATTGATTTAATTTAAGATTATTTGTCATTATTTGACTTTTACTAGCAATTTCTAATGGACTATCATTTTTCAGCGTAAATTAAATTTGTAAAGAAATTGAGTCTGAGAATTACCAATGATAAGTCAAGAATAGTTACTTTGTCCTTCATATTTCCTTGCTTATTTAATAACCGGAACAGTCACCATCTCCCAGTCATCCTGACTGCCTAATAGGAGACGGAAGTGTGAGTAGTGTTGTTAGCACTGATCCTAAACATCTCCACCTGGTCAGCCTGAGGGCCAGTGCCCATCCCCAGCCACCTGCAGCATCGATGGACTATGCTGAAATAGCTGTATTGTTTTTGGAAATGGAGGTTGGGGTGTTTAGCAGAGTAGGGGTGGGGTAAATGGTCCTCTAACAGCTGCTGACCCCCAAACCCTTCCTTACCCGCTAAACACACATGCTTGTATACACAGAGGTCTGGTTTCCATTTCAACTTTCTGGTGGAAAGGGTGGAAAGAAGTTGACCCTGCCCTGCGTTACGCCATTCTCCCTGACAGCTCTACGTGTTAAAGCTGTGATATGGCACACGCACAGCCTCCCAATTTAGTCCAAATGGGTCTTGACTGCTACCAGACCTTCCCGGTATCTCTGAGCAAACCCTCCTGCACCCTGCTGCCACTCTGAACATCATCAATCTCCATAAGGGCTTCCTCTGTGAAGCTTTGCTCATTATTATTGTTGTGTTATGTTTCAGAAAGCTAAGAACGTAAGCAAGGCTGCTGATGAGTTAAATGTTACAGTCCTTATGCTGTATATAATGGACCTAGTATTATTTTGAAGTCTTTTTAAAGTCTTTTGAATAAATTATAGGAGTTTAAACACACATGAAATCACTACTGAACCACTTTGAGTCAATGTCAATTAGCTTTAAAACCATCTACTACATGCTCAAAAGTATGTAAGGACACCTGGACTGTGCTTGTTGAGGATTTCATTTAAAGGGGTCATACGGTGGTACATGCACTTTTTCAAGCTGTTTGGACTGAAATGTGTGTTGGGAGTGTGTGTAAACAACCACCCTACAATGATAAAGATCCACAAGTATTTTTATTAAATTAAAAGAAGAATGAGTTGCCCCTTCTGAAATGGCGCCACACCGACAGAGGCCACTCCCACAATAGTTGATTTACAGCAGCGTGTCACACAGACTGAACTGGTGTCTTACCTCATACGTTTGGTTCTGAAGGGAAACGCGCCCTTGATCAACCGAAATGCGTTTATGTTCGCGCGAATCGTTCATGATCCAGCCTCACCTACAGAAGCAGTGAGTATAATGTCTTTTAAGGAATCTTTGCAAATCGCCTTTCCTAATAATGTGCTAATTAGCAAGTTTCACTATGAATACGGCTAAAAGAAGATCCTCCGAGAGCGCCTCGGAAAAGAGGGGCGGGGTCAGCGTAGCTCATGAAGATTTAAAGGGGAAGTACAGAGTGATTTCAAAAGAGCTGTTTTTGACAGGGTAAAATGAGCGTTTTTTACACTATATTTGAGAAATTTTAAAGCAATCTATATTGCAAACTTTCCATTAAGATCCTAAAGAATCATATTAGCTAGTGCAAAACTGCCTTTGTATGACCCCTTTAAAAATCATGAACTATTTCATACATTAAAGAATTAGTTGACCAAAAAATGTATTTTAAAAAATAGTTTTAAAAAAAAAGTGTAAGTGTAAACTTAAAATTGGACATATCAGCACAGTCTCATGACCAGTTCGTACATATTTTACGAGGTGGCTGATTTGTACAAATTTGTGCGGTTTTTCTAAACCCCAGTCAGGAGTTTAGGTACAAGGTTAGGTTTAGGTAATTATAAATCTTTTTATTTTTTCACAGTATAAATGAAATTGAAAACTCGTACAGTATGGGTCACTCACAAGGGATTTTCAGGGGTCCTTGGCATCAAAAGGTTTGAAAAATCTTGTCAAATCTAGTAATTAAAACAAACAAACCACAAAAAAACTGATGATTCATGTTCACAAATGCATATACTGTACAAATCTTTGTCTGATCAATTGCAGAAAATGTCTTTCCAGCTAAAAGCATCTAATGTCAACTTCTAAAAGCAAGGAGCAAATCATAACTGGCTACTTAAAATACAAAAGGCATGTCTCCCTCGATATGTCTCAATTAAAAACATAGTCAATTTTGAAATGGAGAACATCATCATCACAGCAAAGAAAACTGTGCTCATAAAGTAATTTAATTGGGTCTTTAAAGATATATAGGCCTAGAGGCTGCCTCTAAATACAGAAAATCTCTATAATATAAAATAAAATAAAAACTTAAAAAGAAAATTCTGAGACAAGCACACAATGCATAATTGACATGTTGACTACCAAATTATTTATGGACGCAAAACTACTTTTACTACAACATGGCCAAGCAGTGACCCCTGAGCCACTCGCCACAAAACATCTCACTTACTGTCAATACTCCAAACCAATTAAAAATAAATCTGGTGTTCACCACATTCCTGTGTAAGGGGTTGGAAATGCAGTGAAATGTATGCATAGATTTGAGTTACTGCAATATTTATTATAAGCATATCTATTATTCAGCATGTCGGGTGAGAGAGTTTCAGTGGCCAGACAAACCGGCATGTACCATTGATAATTTCTGAAATCACAGTGGTGAGGGACTACAGTGGCAAGCTTTCTTCCCACTTTAACATCTGTCAAATGGGCCAGACACAGTCACAAAACACAAGGCTTGTTCTACCTTGTCTCTCTCAGCCTGTTTCCCAACAACTTACATGCTAGTCCAAAAAACACTCTTACTGTTAGTGTTCCATGCCCCCAAAATGCATAGTAATGCAGTTACATGCTTGAGTTAAAACCTAGAAATGGATATTGTAAATAGAGCTGCACAGAATACTTCACAGACAGCGCAAAAATTCCTGGAAGACTAATTTTTTTCCCCTCTCTCTCAAAGGCATTTGCTATTGTTTTTGGTGTGCCAGGGAATTCAAAAATACATATGTATGGATTTTCTTATGAAAGAATGCCTCAGGAGTTGATTACATATTTCAGATCCTAAAATAGTTTTGTCTATTCCTAACACGCCCATTAAAGCGGCTCTGTGAATACTTGTGTGTTTGTGTCTGTTTTCAATTGCCAGAATGCCCAGAGCTTCTGATGTCAGATCACCTCTAGATAAAACTTCACCAGTTTTCCAGAACAAAATATTGTCTGTCTTTGACACAAGTGTGTGTGTGTGTGGATGAATTGTGTGTGTTTTAATTTGTAATATATTTAAATTATTGTATGTTTACTTATTTCAAATGTATTTGTGTGTGCAATTATTAAGTCACATTTATTTTGTGTTACAGTATATTTCATTGCTATGATGTGTTTTCTCAGAAAGTCTAGTTTGTTTTGGATGCCCCTAAATGATGACTGGCCTGTTTTGTAATTAAATGAACAATATGCACATTATTAAAATGGAACATGAATATTTAAATAATCTCAAGAATTTTTTTTCCAGTGTTAAATATTAATACTAATCTTGCATTACATAGATTTTGATGTACGTCAGGTAAATTCTGACATTTCAAATAATATAAAAACTTTTTAATTAATAAAAGAAGTAAAGTAATAACAATAACATGTTAACAATAAAAAAAATTAATTTCTGCACATTCACTCATTAAGTTACTGATTAAATACAATGAGTTTTATGAACTAATGTTCCACCAGGATTTCTTTCTTTCAGTTTTTGAATACCTTAGGGGTTGAGACATTTTTACTGGTGTAACTTTGTAGGTTTATCTACCAAGATGAATTATTTTATAAAAACGAATCCAACAAAACATAACAGAATTCAATAAATGCACTGCTGCTCAAAAAATTGCTATAGTACAGCACCTGGAAACAACGAACATCCATTCAAACCAAAGTAATGAAATGATTTAAAAATCACCCCATGTTAACTTGTGACACTGTGATAAACATAAACTTGCTGTTGTTCCTAGTCTATGTGCTATACAGTATGTCAGTCAAGTGCACCTGCATGTGTGTCATTTGTATAGGTTTGCATTGATTATGTCTCAACAGCAGTTCAACATGTTTGCTCGTTTAAAGTGTTATATGTCAGTTTTATGTCCGAATAGAGAATATGTGATCTTAAGAGCTGCTTCCCAGTTAATACAGTTAAACTGTAGTTAAAATAGACGGAAGAGATTAAACTGAGAAATCCACATTAAGCCAACAATTTATGCAAAGAATTTTTCATAGAATACAAAAAGTGCATTTTTCTTGTTTGAAGGGTCTTTTGAATTTTTTTCTAGAAATCCCATCCTCTAACATTGAGTGTTGTGTATGTTTTTATTTTCTAAACAAAAATAAAAGATTTTGAAACTTTGAGTTTCAAAGAAACATTGCAGTCAATGCATTTATGTTTTGAGTTAGACTGTGTGTGAAATAAATGAGTGACATTAATGGTAACACACCAACAGCAAAAACCACATCAGAGGGGCTGCCTACCTGCCCATCTCTGAGTCTCTGACCACAGATCATTTCCTGGTAAAGAGTGGGCAACTAAAAAGACAGCTTGTTTGTGCTGTTGACGGATCAGAGAAGACTGTTTATGTATGGTTACAAATAGAAATATGGAGGAGGAAGTTAAATCAGCAGTGAGCATAGACAACCACACAGTTCTGTTTATTCCCTAATTTCTCATAGATTAAGAAACAAATGTTGGATCAAATATACCGTCATTTCTTTGTGACTGGAGTTCTTTCCCATTTCTGTTTTGCAGTGTATACTTTCTGGAGGTTATTGAAAGCAAGGGTCAAAAGACCTCTGAAAACATAAATGAATAGATTTAGAATAGATGTTGTGTTATACTTTTTTAATTTTTGGCACCAAAAATAGTTGTCAAGTACAGTATGACCACTACTTTTTGTAAGTTAAAGGAATAGTACGGCCAAAAATGGAAATTCTGTCATCATTTACTCACCCTCCAGTAGTTCCAGATCTGTATGAATTTTTTTTGCTCTGCCGAACACAAAAAAATATATTTTGAAGAAACTTATTTTTATCCTACTATGGAAGTCAATGGTGACTTCAAAATATATTCCTTTGTGTTCGGCAGAACAAAGAAATTCATACAGGTTTGAAACTACTCGAGAGTGAGTAAATGATGACAGAATTTTGGGTGAACTATTCCTTTAAATACACTTTCTGTACCATTTCAAACTCTGCCATTTAGGTACTAATATGTAAGCTTTATGTATTAATATCTACATTAGGGTACTAATATATATGTTCAGCAGTAAATAATTGTACAAAAGTGTACCTTTTGGAAATTCACCATCCCAGTGACAGCATTTTCGGAGAGTGTACCAACTGCAATAATCTTCTTCGTCTTGTGATTAGCAGTTATTACTTGTGGGTGGTTGTGTCTCACGATATTATATTAAAGGGATAGTTCACCCAAAAATGAACAAAAGTCTTACTGGTTTAGAACAACACGAGGGTGAGTAATTAATGACAGAATTTTCATTTTTGGGTGAATTATCCCTTTAATTATATATGTTTGACATCAGACAGATGCAGAAGTTTGGAGAGAGATGTTTTTGCTGCCTTGTGTCATTGTGGTCGTTCTGGACTGGGGAAGAAGTTCTGAAAGTTTTCATAGAACATTTCAACTGTTTAATTTCAAAGATCAAAATATGACTTTAGACAGAACTTTGGGCAGAAACTCTGACCCTTATTGTGGTCAGAGTTTTGGAAACATAGTGATGTGAGTAATTATTCCTCCAAAGAACAAAGAGAATTTAAAAAGGGAGGAAAAGAAATACTAACTGTCTATGACAAGAGTTATGAGTGGAGAGAGACACCAGCTTCTTTTAGTGCAACAACCTGGCTTGAACAACTGGCTGAGGCAAGGTCAAAAT
Organism: Enteromius mattozi; assembly: GCA_032359235.1. NCBI lineage: Eukaryota > Metazoa > Chordata > Actinopteri > Cypriniformes > Cyprinidae > Enteromius > Enteromius mattozi. Next base: position 18,855,860 of record JAUMHE010000048.1, on the reverse strand, counting down.
CCCAGCTCAATGGGTCAGTGGTGGAATGTCCCTTTGCATCAGAGGATGAAGAATTCTTGGCAAATATTTTTAATATCCTCATGACAGTAATCTGTGGGCGGAGTGCTGTGAATCGGGCCACAGTATAGCTTAAGGGGTGAAATAAGCTCTCAAATAATGTGTCTGACACACAGTCCTCCTCATCCCTGTCACCCTTCCTTCTATTGAGTGATTTCCTTGAAGATTTACCTGGTCACTAGTAAAGACGTGAAATTGTAGAACATGATGAAGACCATCTAAAGCTGTGAAACAGCAATTAATTACCTGCACTCCTTCACTGAGGTGGATGTGCATATTTGTAAAAACACACATACTTAAACTAGATTGGAAACTGCAAGAGGTCAGTGACAATTTGGGTAGAGGGGTAATCTGCTCAGTTATCATTAAAACATGCATTATTATTACTATTATTATTTACATATCATTATTTATGGACTCTTTTCACAAGACTGTGATGATGCGTTTCAGCAGGCATCAGTATCACAAAAAATATATATATGGACATTTATAGCACTACTTTGTATTATATCGCCTTTGTATCAAATTGCAAAACCACTTGTTAACATAATCCAAGGGTGTTTCTATTGCAGCGTCTATGGGAGTGATGATAAATTTTACATTGTTCTCTCTTCTCACTGCCATTGTGAAAAAGGTCCATTATTTTGGTGTGAAATGTTTTTGAAATGGCATCATATGTTTAGATGTCTACAGTGGTTGGTTGGATGAATGGATGCATGGATGGATGGATTCCCTGTCCTTCTTTCAAATGCCCCCCAGTGTCGCCCTTTAAAGATATGCAAAATTAATCCACAATGCTGTGCTGAGGTTAAGCTATGGTCTATAGAGCCATGCCGGGACATCTTCCATCTATTGCCCAAATACACTCTTGTCTGGCAGACGCCTCAGTAAGAGGTGACAGCTGGGGCTAGAGATGTGTTTATCACTAATTAACTCTGACAGCTTTCAAGGAATCCTGATGAGGATGCAGCCTCATTTGCATAATAACCACCAAAAAAATCACAGTCCCTGTTTCTGACAAATTTGAATGACACAACATTGTCGAACAAGAGATAACTGTCTTCTGTCATATCTTTATGGATATAAAGTTTCACACTATGATTTGAGGCTTGATATTCACAGTAAACTCACATCCAAACGATTTAAAAAACTGTTGATGTTTAAAAAGCTGATGAGTACATGAGGATAATAGACTGTGTTTAAAGGTCATTGGTGTTTTGAATTATGTCATAAAGGGACTGGTTGTGACATTTAGCAACAGAAGGGGTGGAGTCAAGAGTACATTCCCAAATGGGGTGAGGTAAAAAGAGAGAACAAAATAAAGTTTGATCTTCCCATGATGAATTTCAGCACATTGTGCTTAATTCTGTTGATTTTGTTCTGTACAATAACATATTTATGAAAGTCAGTCCATGTTCAAAATCGCAACAATAACGACTGATTTCACAGGAAACTACAATTATTCCAATACGGTTTAATATTAGCATGTTGCTAAGCTAAAAACAACTTTAGTTGCCTAACTGTAAAATGACATATCACACTATGGGGTTAGAATTTTCACTAGATTCAATTATTTGATATTTTTGCTAATAGGAATTGGCATAGTGAAACTATTTATTAAAGTACTAAACATTTTTGATTAACTCGTCCAGCACTTTATTTTAGTATTGAGTATGATTATGTATAGCTGATATTCCTCTAATCTTTTCACTGAGCTTGTCGTAGTGCATTCTGGGATTGACATACCCATTAAATATACATGTACAGTAACATTGCCTTAGAAACAGACATTTTATATAATGGTCTTCCCTTCCTTGTAAAGCAGTCGTTCCATCTGGACATTGTCTATAGGCTACGTGTTATCAATCTCCATCTATTGCCATTGGTTGATGCTTGTTTTCACTGATAGAACATGTTCAAATAGCATTTGTCGATTGTGGAATGTCTGATAAGTGACATACTGTAGTGATTGTTGACATCTGTTAGTGCAGTTAAACACATGATGTCTTAAAATGCTGCCTAGGTAGGCATCTCACTAGAATTTGGAATAGCGCTAATCACTCAATGAAGCAGTTTACATTAAACAGCAGTAACTCAGTACAGGCAGTTTAAAAAGTAAAGTCTTTGAATGCTATAATTCAAGTCAAAACTGTAGATGTACTCCATCATGAAAAAAAAAAAAAAAACTTTAAGTGTAGCATGCACACACATTCACCATTGATCTGGTTTTTATGAACTCTTTCCCAGTCTCTCTCTCTCTCACATACTCCCTCCAGGACTCTTTGTTAAAGGATATTGAAAACACATATAAAATGTTTGAAGAGACTGGGAACACAAAGCCAGAGCCACGCTGTACATGCAGTACAGGCACAGAATCGGGCAGCCCTGCCTTGATTATAGAGACAAGCACCAGGCTCCTTCTGTAATGAGCTACAAGGACCATGCGTCACAGTTTGCCACTGCCAAAACGGAAAAGTAGACACAAGATGTTTGCCGCTGGCCCCTAAACTTGTATTTTACCCCCTGTTCAGTTTCTCTGTACGCACTGAGCATCAAATGAAAAACACAGCCTGCTACTATGCAGGCCGGTAGCCTGGGGCCATGAGCGCACTGAGTGAAATGTCAAGAAGGAACAACTTAATGTGCATTAGAACTGGAAGCTGATCTACACAGCGGGCGCCGCAGTAGGGGATGTTTAGCGGTCATAAAAAGCATACACACAGGCACACATCCACAATCAGAGATAGTACAGCTAAGCATTGCACTGGAGCAACCAGTTTCTAATCCCAAACACATGCACATGTACCCATGGAAACGTTCGACACCCCTCAGAGGACCCGCTCTCTTGCTCTTGTCTCAGATCCTGGGACCATAATGGCAGTAGAAGTCTAAATTAAAGATGATTCCCTGTTGGTGCAAATGCTGTTAAGTCATGTGTGAGAGGATCCCTGACCCAGTAATTATAATTGCAAACTTTCCCTGAATATTTAATGCTACACTACAGCTGTCAAACAAAAACAACAATAGAGATTAGGGACTCTTAAGAATGGTGACAGCCAAGATAAACAGCCTTACGGTTCTCATAGGATTACATCGCCCGTGGCGCAGCACTTCAACATGTATTAAGAGAGAATTTACACTTCATTATCAACATGAAGGCAAAAATAAAGCTTTTTGATATAGTGAATAAAGTTGCTATGTATGTAAAACAACACTTGCAATATGGTTGCTAAATGATCTACATCAAAATGTAACTGGTGACAGAAATATTATAGAGTTGTCTGGTACTAATTTACATAAATTTAAATCTTATCGTCACTCTCCTTATTAAAACATATAAACATACATTTCTTGGAAAATCAAAGCTGCCAAATAATTTCACTGGAAGTATACTAGTTGGTTAAAGTGTTGATCCAATGATGCAATCTTGGTATTAAAGCAAGTGAATGTGAACACACCACTCAACACAAATGACAACAAAGTTGTTAAATTTAATTTTAAGAAGAACCAATGGTCAGAAATAATCGACTCACACAGACCTCTTTATTTATGTGTGATTTTACAGTTTCCAAGCACAAACACTGATCTTTCTCATGAGTTAACTTTGAATGTCTCACAGAACTGGGCATGAATTGTTTGCTGAGTGTGTGTGTGTGTGTGTGTCTAACTTGACAAAGTGAGGGCAGGCCCTTTCCAGACGAAATTAATGAACTGAGAATGACCTTGATCAATGATTCAAAGCGAGGAGCAGCAAAGCTTTCCCTCCTCTGCCACTCTCGGTCCAGTCATTCATCAAGTGCTCTCTTTTGATCTGTGGACTGGATCGCGTGTGTCTGACCAATCACAGCACAGCTCGTGCCCATAAAGATATTAACCACACTAATTGAATCCAATGTTGGTCACCGAGGGTCACTTTCTGAGTATGTATATTGTAAATATGTTGAGTATACTTGCAATTACAATGACAAAACAAGCTAAAGATCTTAATTCATTTCCAAAATAAAAGTCTTTATTTCTGTCCGTCTTTTGTGACATTGTTTTGCCTCTTACATATTAAAAGTTCTTAATATATAATATATTGCTCAGTCTTTCCTTCTTTCTTTCTTTCTCTTTTCTCTTTTCCTTCCTTAAATGTGCTTCTTTCTTTTATCTAACATTTCATATCCTGTAGAGTTACCATGCAAACCATAAATATATTCCCAGTGCTCCACTGCTCTGGATTGTGGACTGTGCCGTCTAAAGCTAGCCATGGGAAAAGAGGTCATTAGTTGCACTTACGTTTTAAAAGTGATTTTCCCTCTTCCTCTTCAGGCTACAGATTACTGGATTATATTCCAATACATCTGCTTCGATATTAAGGGACACAGCATCAAGATTTTTCTCTGTAAATCTCTCGGACTAGGGATGTGAGATCTGAGAGATGTTTCACGTTTGGGCTTGAAGGCCGATTAGCTGGCACATTTTATTTTTTACTTTTTGCCCCCGCAAAGCTCACTAACAATATGTTTGACCCAACTGTATATTATTTTAGCCTGTCATATGACACACTGGCCAGCCTACATTTTTAGCTGGTTTTCAAAAGCAATTGTGTGAAAAAATGTATCTAAATAAATACTTTTACAACACTTCGAAGAGATTCATATTTCAGAGGAATGCATGAATTTGTATATATATATATATATATATATATAAAGGTTTAGGAAAATCAATTATGTTCTTGTGGTTTTCTTGAGAGTGTTCCTTTGTTGTGGGTGTGTGAGCGTTATTTTTCACAGTCCATAAAGTATTCTCAGTCCAACCCACAACCATTATGGGTTTCTCCAGCACAAGAACAGAGAGAGGAAAGTTGTTCATCAAAGTCTGTGGAAAAGCGAGCCATTAATTATGGCGACAGAAGCAGTGTGGCATTTTGGGGTCCACAAGAGGGTCACAATCACTTTCAAATGACCCTCAACACACAGCTGGCTGTTCATCTAAGCAGAGGTCATCTTAATGTCAGTTTAAGGTCTTCATCAAAGCGTTTCAGGCACACAGACATTAGGAAAACATTGGGTCAGGCCTATAACGAATGACTGTACTCCAAATGGAGCATATCCCCCTCTGGACATCAATCACAGGCCTAGTTGTTCCTCCTACACTCATATATGTTTAATGTTTAATTTAATTATCTTTATTATTAGTAGTATTATTAGTATTATTAATTGAAAAAATTATCTGTATTGCTTAATGAAGAAAATAAAAAGTATGAATCATAAAAAAAGAAAATATGCTGATCACTGTGCATGCTGTTACATAGAAATTTTTAAGATGTCCTAAATAGTCTTCTAAAAAATCCTAAAGTCTCCTAAATAGTTTCTTATTAGCAGGCATATTACTAGAAATATTAACCATTTATTAGAAGTAAATAAGCAAATATTAATGTCTTATTCTACATCCCTAATCCTACCCAATACCTAAACTTACTGTAACAACTTCTGTAACTGTAACTAAATCTTACTAACTATTAATAAGCGGCGAATTAGGAATTTGTTGAGGGAAAAGTCATAGTTAAGAGTCAATAAGTGTTTCCTATTCTAAAGTGTTTTTTTATTAAACTTGGTGTCTGCTGTACTGATCTTTAAAAAAATTGTTATCTATCCAGGTGTGATGTCACATCCAAAATATCATATTCTATTTTTGCGCACGTATGTAGCTATAACTTACTCAAATATATGTTTATTATTTTTTAAATGTGTTTATAAATAAAATTATTACACACTATTAAGTGTAAAATGGAAGTAACACATTGAATTCAACATACTTTTTTGTAACTCCATCTAATAATCTATAATTTACAACTTTGAAAACTTTGCTTATTTGTTTGTTTGTTTGTGGTTGACTCTGTTTGTTTGTTCAAGCAACAGCAGATGGAAAGAGTGCTCAAGAAAGCTTTTGGATATAAGTGATTATTTTGCACCACCATCTGATGCTACCAGAGCAGCGTCCTGCTGCAATTATATCAAAGCTGGTTGTTTTCAAAAGCTTTTTATTAATATGTGTTAATAAATGTGTTTAAAGTGCTGAGGCCACCTTGTGGACCCCGGTCCCACATTGAGAACCACTGCTCTGGAGGTAGCCTACTGTATACAGTTCCCCTTTAAAAAGTCTGACAGCAATGTTTACACTTAGACACACCTATCAACCACAAATGTTTTGTGAGCTATATAGAAAGGGTGGTGAGTCAATAGTTCCTCAACATTTTTTCACTCTTTTAACATGTAAAACCTTCTAAGTTACAAATTTGCCAAAAGAAGATTTCCATAACTGCTTTAACCTTCCTCCTTTCATCCTTCTTATGAGGCCACAGGGCAAAAAAGAGAACAGAGATGGTGGAGATTGTCTGCCTTCCTCCCTCAAAGGCTGGAGGACTGGGACCTGGGTCATGGGTCTTGCTAATGGCCTTCAGTGTTTAAATATCATTATTCTGGCTTTAGGGTTGTGAAGGCGGACCCTCATACTGCCAAAGGGGGGCATCTTGAACCGTGGCAAGGCTCCTGTTAAGCCATGACAAAATACAGGTCTAAACAGTCAGCCAGGCACAAAACAAATCAAGATTTATGGACAGAAACTCCCCCATAAGAGTGGGGTGAAAACAGTGCTGGGGGCAAAAAGATAGACGGAGGAGGGGGAGAGGTTTGGAAAGTTGAAAGAGAAAATAAATTAAGACAAAATACTCTCTCCACACTCTCTGCTTCATAACTTTTTGGGGACTGCATGAATCAAAGGTCAGTAAAAAGGTAACACTACAAATACAGATGATTGTAATACTGTCATACAGTTCTTCAGTTCTACTGTCATTCAGAAGTTTAGGGTAAGATTTTTTTGTAACATGTAGTTTTAAGGACCAGTGCTCACCATTAACTTGTTGCTTATTAGCACACATATTACTAGCATATTGGCTGATTATTTATACATGCATTACCATATTTTAAATCTTTTATCCTACCTTATAACTTTACTATTAACATTTATAAGCAACAATTTTTTGAGGTTTTTTTTCTGAGAAAACTCTTAATAGTGAATATGTGTTCCCTAATCTAAAGTGTTACCGATTTTTTTATTATATATGGTGCAGTATATATAAGGTGCGGTATGTAAGATTGACAGCTAGCGGTTGAAATAGGTACTGCAAAAAAAATAAAAAATAAACACCAAACAAAAAAAAACAAAGGCATTCCTTCCCAGAACACACATTTCAGAGTAGACTGCATGACTGGCTATTGCATTATTTTTCAGAGAAATATCTATTTAAACATAACATGTTTGCTAAATATCTACAAACATATAGTGTTATTTTTTGGCTTAAGAAGAGTCAAAAATTGACATACAGCGCCTTTAACTTTTGACTGGTAGTGTGTACATAACAGTTAATGACCTTGATTTCCTGTATATTACTGTATTTAAAAATCAGTTTATACAAAATGGTGATGCAAGGTTGGTTTGGTTGCATGAGCTTATCTCACAAGACTACAAAATATCACATCACGAGTAGGCCGCGTAATAATCCGGCAAGGGCTTTAATTTCAGATGCACAATTTTTTCATCCAGTCATGCTTTCTTTATCACTGTTTTGATGGTACATCATGCGCAGTTAAACTCCATTCCGCTCAGCTGTCTACACAGATGGCAACAGTGATCTAATCATTCAAAGCCCTTAAGTCTTACTGCTGCAAGTGTGGCATAACACAACATTAAAATCCAGAACTGTGCAGAATGATGATTATCCAGTCAATGCAAAACAAGAGCATATACTGCAGCTCAATGATCTATACCAAATTTTTTTTCATTACACCTTTTTTCTTTCATTTTAAAGTTATGACATCAAATATCTGATTATCTGTAATTATATCTAAAGGATATTTGACTTTATGGTGCCATGGAAACCTGTCTGAAACCTGTTTCTTCAAGAACTACCTTCATTTAGCCTATTGCTACATTCGAAATGGAATATTGATGCACTGCCCACTGTGCAGTATATACTGTATACTAAAAAAGTACTGTATGTGAAGCAGCAGGATGCACTAGTATGTAGTAATATGATTCAAGTGCTATGTTGTCACCACATGACCTCACTACATAGAACATTGCATTTAGTAAACAACATCCAGTTGTTCAAACCAACAAAAGAGCAGCACTATGTAAGTGCTGTGACAAGTCCCATTTACTATTATTATCTATCTGTACAGCGCAGGTAAATAGGAGTGATGCATTAGAGGAATGAGGAATAGAGAGTGGCAGCTGAGGCTACACTGAAGCCGAAGGGGGTTACTAACAGAGAAGATGAATGAAAGAGAAGCACACTCTGGGAAGCGTCCGGGGAACTGTTTGAGGGGAAACAGTGTCCGTTTGTGGCCTATGATAATACTTTCCATTCAGCAGTGCTCACAGTGAGCTGATTCCTCTGATTGCAGCCTGGCGCCCTGCTGGCGAGGCTCAGCACCGAAATTAAATCCACTCTGTACAGTTATAAATTGTAATGCTCTATAAACAACACCCCCACTGGGAACAGAGAGAAAAAGAGGGAGAGAGAATGCTTGGATAACTGTCTTTTTAAGGTGTGAATAGTTTTGCTTTGATATTCCTAAAATATATACACATATTTGAAGTGATTGAATCATAAATACAAGAGCATACATTGTTTATTGCTTGTCTAATTGTAGAGTTGTCTCAATAGACAAACATTTGTGCATTATAGTATTTATGAGGTGAAACAGGCTGGTGACCACTTTATGTTGCAACATGGTGATATATCCTCCTCCACTTCAACTGGATTCCAAAGTTTAAGATTGTTTAACTGAGCCACTGAACCAAAACACTGCAGCTGTGCGTGACCAAGCCGCCTCTTTTACGAATGTTTGAAAACACCAAGAGGAAAAGACGTCTGTCCTCTTGAAAGTTTACTTTATTTGTTTTAACTGCACAGTTCCGTAAATACAATATATTAAAATATATGTATTACGATGAATACTGTAAACTGTTGCCCATGGGTGTACCATTCTTTTCAAGTTCATTAAACCGAATCTCAAAAAGTCTTTAATTTCATGTTGAAAGCTCTGGTTTTCTGGTCTTTGGATGATAGTGCCTCTACTGAGGCATGTTAAAACTACACGAAAGTACTATAGTAATAGGAGGTTTAACCCTCATGTCAACTCTCTGAAGTAGTCAGTGGAACAGCTGGCATCCTGACAGCAACCAAGCAGAGTAAAACTCAACCTGCGCCTTTAGACAAAGCACCAGATGACAACATCACAACAGTTAAGAGTCAATGTTTAGCCAGACAGACATGTCAGGAGCTGACAAGCTGCAGACGAGGGTTTCAGAGAGCTAAACTGGACTGAGCAAGTCCATGAAATGTTGAAACAGTCAGGCCAATGTCTTACTGAGATGCAGGACCATTTGCTCGATTGACCAGTTTAATAAAGGAGATATTAAAAGTATAGCTCACAATTTATTTTTAGGTTCAATTCTTACTATTAACAAACCATTAAGTAAGACTTTTGCTTCAATAAATTTATTAATACTTAAAAAAACTGCTTATTAATACTTAGTAAGGTAGTTGTAAGGGTTAGGTATTGGGTATGATTGGGCCAAACTGTTAATAATAGGCATGATAATAAGCAACTAGTTAATATGCATTTGCTAGTATTCTGGGTTGTTGCCAGAAACTTCTCCATGCTGGAAAAAAAAAGTAATTTAAGTTTTTTTGTTTTGTTTTGTTTTGTTTTTTTCAGCAGGGTAAGAGGTTTAAGCAAACTGCTAGTTGGGTGGGTCTTCTGAAAGCTTGTTAGAGTATTTTTATGTTTTTTCCAGCATGTTCTGAATGTTTTTAGCAAGATGTTATGCAGTTGCTAGAGTTATAGGTTGTTTTATTTGTTGGTTACTGTGTTGCTATGTGGTTTCTAGAGTGAGTATGAGTATTTTTTTTTACCATTTTGTTAACCATTTTGTTTTTAGCAACTTGTTATGTGTTCTAGGTTGTTAGCTAGCATTGCTATGCAGCTCCTGTGGTTGTCTAGTTGTTGTTGTTGTTGTTGTTGTTTTTCATATTGTATGCGGGTGCCTATTGACCCACAGGGCTATGGAATACTATGGAAAACTGTTTGGATGCCAATATTCTCCAAAATACCTTATTTTGTGTTCAACAGAAGAAGAAAAATAAATACATAATTGGAACACCATCAGGCTGAGTAAATGATGACTTTCATTTTCATTTTCTTTGAGATGCTTAGATGCTAGTTTTTCTTATGTTGCAATGCAGTGCATTGCTTTATATTTATGTGATTGGAGTTTTGTTATGTGATTATTAAAGTGTTTTTTGTTGTTGTTGTTTTTTTAGCAATAATAAAACTAATATTTACCTATAACCATTGCCATTAAAAATCATCATATTAGTACAGTTCATCACAACATCAACACTTTATATTTCAGTATTTTAAACTGTCAGTTATTTCTATAACCTAACTCAACCCGGCTAAAGCACAGGTCAGGCAGGACTAATTCAGCAACGAGTGCACTGCTGAGCCCTTGGTTTATAAACCAAAGTGCTGTGTAGTTTGTGCCTGCAGCAATTAACAGGAAATAGAGCAAATGCTTTTTGGTTTAAGGTGTATGAAGAGAGGAGAGCAGGCGAGAGGGTAAAAGATCACGCTAGAGAGAGACAGAGAAGGTTGAAAGCATATGTTCTAATGGTTTAGGAGGTCTGTTCTCTCACCCTGCCTGAGGATGAGAGCTGTCAGTTCACATAGCCTGTGACGCGCTGCAGAAGTGAGGGCACACAGAAAGAGGGGGAGAGAAGCAAAACGGCTCTGTAGGTGGTAGAATAAAAAGAATATAAGCAGGAATTCTTGGCCAGTACTTAAGAACAAATATATTTCCATATATTGTATTCATTAGAGATGAATATTCCCAGATGCACGACTGGAATGGCATAATGTCTTGTGTGCTTTATGTGGGATGCTAACAATGAGCATCAGGGACAATGCCTGTGAGAACAGTGAAGCTTTTGTCCACGTCACCTCTCCGGCTGTGTCTTTCACCTGAATGTGCAGGTGTGATGTGGAACCTCAGGTCCACACAGAGAGCCTTTGTGAAGAACAATGGACCAGCAGGTAATAGTTTGACTCAGTAGTCGTGTACTGCAGCTGTCCCTGAGCTAAAACTAGCCATCCTTTAAAGGGTCAGAAAAAAATACCCTTCATTGTGAGGAAATAAAAGTACAGATGTATTGTAAACACTTGAGTTAAGGTCAGTTCACACCAAGAATGATAACTATAACAGTAACTATATCAGCGTCCACATCAACCCACAACAATGTGTGTCCTGCATGTCATCTGCAGATATAAATGCTCAAGCTCTTTAAAGCAGGATGGATTCTCATTGGCTGTTGATTGATTCCCTCAGCTGGACAAAAAATTAATTTTGAAAATAATTGCAACAACATTGCTCCTCTACCATTGTCATTATAGCCATGATGTGGACTTCATTTTTAAAAACGTTATCTTTATTGCTATCATTAGTATAGCAAACCATCCTTGGTGTGAACTGGCCTTTACCTTCATTTCGTCTTAAAAGGACTTGAATTATATTTGCAATATTTTGCTACTACTAGGCTATGCATACTTAGTACAGTATACAAATATCAGTTGCACGGAATATTCAAATTACCTGCTGACTGGTATCTAGTGTGATCAACTTGATACGCACTGAAATGTCCCGGTTACATATGTACTGTAACCCTCATTCCCTGATGGAGGGAACAGAGATGTTACGTCGTGATGACATTAGAGGTTTACTTTTAATGTTGTCATGACATAACTCATAGTTACTGAGCGATAGCGAGTTGAATCTGCAACACATCCTGTGTTCCCCGTAGAATTACATAGTATTTCAGTAGTGGCTCTTCTGACTGTGTCTGGTTGGTGTGGTGATAAATGGCCAGTGTTCCTGTTTTCACGCTGCTCCTCGTGCGCTCACAACAAGCCTCTGTTACAAACGCTGAACCCCTGAACTCTCGGATGGGAAACAGTCCATGACCATGAACATAGACCAATCCCCCACAATCCCCTACATTCTCATCTCCAACTCACTCTCTCTTATTCACTCACACTGCAAAATCCTTCAGTCTGCTTTCATCTTCCAGACGTCGCTGTCTATGTGTAAATGAAACATTCCTTTAGTCTACACCACAGAAAAAAAGCAGATCTGATTAAATTGCATGAAATTAAAAGACTAAGTTGCTTATGTCTGGCAACCATATCAACATCATGGGTATTATCAGAGTGTCACAAGACATGGAAGGTTTCCATGCTGGGATGAAAAAAAAACAAGATTTTTCCTTGCTGGTGCAGCAATGCCATGTTTTCCTCAAATAACCTTTTAGAAAACAGTTTTAAAATTAATAAAAAATTTACATCTATATTGTTTTTAGTTTCTGGTTATATTTATTTTGGTCACACTTTATTTTAAAGCCAATTTCCCACCATTACCAAACCATTAACTATGACTTTTGCCTCCTAGTAAACTCCTAGTTTGCTGGTTATTAATAGTTAGTAAGGTAGTTGTTACATTTAGGTCTTGGGTAACTCTCATTAAAACTATTAGAAATCCCCAGGTTCTGACAAACATTAATATTCTTTTCAAGAAAAGTTCAAATGTAGCTCTAAAAATAAACTCCGGTATAACTGTAACGATCAGCTGGATGTGCCAGCCCAGCTCTGGATGGCACTCCAGCTCTCCATGAATGGTGTGTGTGTTTGTGTCTGTTTTCATTCATGGACTCATATCAATCAACTCTTGTCTCCGCTCACCTTGTCTGTTGCCATAGCGTCTCGTTCAGTTCTCCGCCCAGCTCATTCATTGTCATGGTGTTTCATTCTAAGTCTCCACCCAGTGACCTAATTCTTATGTGTATTTAAGTTCCGGTTGTCTGTGTGTGAATTCGCTCGTCAATGTTGGATGTACCTGTGTTTTCCCCATTGTCTAGCCAGTCGTGTCCCTCCGTGTTTCCCTGTGTCTTGTTGTTTGAATTTATCGTTGCCGACCTCTGCTCTCCTTGGATTTACGCCTTTGTCTCGCCCCTCGGACTCTGTTTATCGTTAAACTGACCTACGCTTCCCTTTGTGACTATTCTACTGTCTTTGCCTACGCTGTACCTGTCTGCTGATGATCGACCCTGTCTGTTTCACTCCGTGTTATAATAAACGCTTGCAAATGGATCCACACGTTTCCTCGCTTCATCCGTGTGACAATAACAATGAAATAAAAAGAAACGGCTTTTTAATTATGACTTTATATAACTCTAAATAAATAATGATTGGCAAAAGTATTTTACATAAAAATATAAATTATTAGTCTATATATAAGCAGTCTATATAACTTTTTCATTACATAATTATGGGAGCTACAACACATGACAATTTACAATCTTAACTAACCTTGCCCTGTCATGGGTTATGCCACCCAAATTAACTGTATTGCTAAATTATTAAATACATTATTAAATTTTATAATAACAACAACAACAATAACAATAATATGATTAAGTTTGATCACACATATATAGATATAATTTTATTTTTTTTAACATAAATATAAATAAATAATATGCATGTTTTTTTTTTAAATGGGATAAATCATTAGAAAAAATATGTAAGTGCCTACACACTCATACTGTCACATACTGTATACATTCATAATATTACAGACACCTTCTCCAGACAAATTGAGAGGAGGTTAGAAGACGTAGAGGGGTTAGTACAGAGTTATAATGACTGTTTGACTGTCTGTTCTGAAGACAACATCAGTTTGTACAAGTGGGAAATGAATGCACACATTCACACACAGAGAATGTACTAAGGCACCTTGGCAGGAGTTGATGTTATTGCTGTAATTATACAACAGTGTCACCCCCATGAGGTATTACTGCTTGTAGTAGGATGGCCTCTTCATGACTAACACACTTATTGTCATGCTGCATTTCACCCAATCACAAATCAACAAAACTGCTGTTGGGGAAACTAAATGTTGCTTGCAAAGATGCAAGCTCAATATAAAGTAGATCAACTAAAATCAACTATACCCTTTAAGTACCCACGACATTCCACAGATCTTTCCGCACTCAAAGGGCATGTGCGACAGCTGTGGCCTAACTATATTGGTGTCTGAGCTGTAATTCAGTGCCAGCAAGTTTGGTGGCCATATCTCCAAGAAAATCCAGCTTGCCTGGTTGATGTGTTTTGGAATATGGCAGGTGCTAGGGAAAGTTGCTTTTAAAAATGTATGCATTACAATATTGCATTACTCCCAAAAAAGTAACTAATAGTCATACTTAGTTACTTTTTAATGGAAATGAATGTGTTATGTTCCTTTTGCTACTGTTGCTCATTTGAGATATTTTCTTGTAAATTAAAAAGCAATGTTACTTTACTAGTTTCTTAAATAATGTAATCTGTTTATGCAACTTTTGTTACTTGAACACTGATAGCTAGATAAGCTATAACTGTTTCAGACTAGTAGATCATCGAACAAGCTTCAGGTGGTCAAGCTGAAGCTGTGGATGCTCAAATAATTGTAGACCATCTTAAAACTCTCTTCAATGTTCCAAAATACAGCTAGCTGACATAATAAGCAAAAAACCTATTCTCCACAATGTTATGGACTATTCGAAAAAAGTAAGAGGACATTATAGAAGAGTGTTTTTTTGCAGACAGCACATGTCACCCAGACCACCCATTTTAGTCTGGAAGATGTCATTCTTAGCTTGCTTAAGTCTGGAGTACACTACACAACAGATCTTAAAATACTTTTAGTAATAGTCACAAATGAAAAGCTGGACATAATACACTAACCGACTGAGGATCACACGCTATCAGACATTAAAGTTGTTCCAATCACAACAAACTCACACAGAAATGTGTGCCTTGTTGCTAGAAAACACATGACAATTAAAAACAATATGTGTTCTAAAATTTGCTCAAAATTTCAAACATGTTTGATATCCTCTGACTGGATGGAATCAAAGTCTGAAGATAAAAAACTCAGAGTCTGTGACCATCATATGTGATTTTCTATTAAATCTGTCAAAACAAGATTGGCATAAATTGTGTAGTACTCCATGCTTCACATGCAATACATTTCTGAAACATTTCTGTCTTATGTTAGAATGACATTCAACAGATGTTTTTGCAACATTTGTGATTTATGATGTGCGTGAATCTGTTCTTTTCAAGATGTTTATCTGATATGGACACAGCAAATGAAACACAATGCTTTCCAGATATTTTGTAAGCTTACTGGTTTGATTATTCCCTTGACTGTACATGCAATACAATGTAGTGTTTGATATACAAAATAATATTTTGGTATTGGACAATCTTGTTGGTAGCGTTACCACTTATAACACTGCTAAAAAGTTAAAGCTAAAACTTCTCACAAGTGTGATATAAATGCATATCATGCTTTGGTAACAGCTTGTAGCTAAAGTTAATGAACTTATTGTTCTCGTATTTTCCTTCAGACTTGAGTGCAAGCATTACAAACATGTTCTCAGACACAGGATATGTGAAGTTTCCCAGCATAAGCAACCTTTAAACAGTAATAATATCTGCATTAGCTGTATTAACTGTTCAATTATGACATAGAGGAGGAGGACGAGACCTGCGATTACACCTGGTGTAGCCCCCACCAAAAATGACTTCACCTTTCTGTCTTGGTCACTGCACATCAGAAGATCCCATAAAACGCTACAAAGGCATGTAATTTTGGGAGCGTTTCAAAGGGAGGTCAGGCTGGTATGTAGGAAAGTGCTTTGCCTAGTCTAAAACAACAGTCTAGCGAGAGCCGCCATGGCAACATCTGTATCCAATTACACACTACATCCTACCAGAGATCCGCAGTAACGAGAACAGCACGGAAGAGGCTGTGGGTCTAGGAGAGATGTCAAATTTAGGTTAACGCTCAGTGCAAGAGTTGAGATGCTTCATTAAATGAGATGAGAAGGCGATCAGATACCAGACATGAGGATAGATAGTTATTTTTGTCTGCTGTGAAGTGACATGACTGTCCATGCATGGCCTCTGCGTCTGAGACCTGTGCTTGATTAAGGTGATTCGCTCAGCTTGATGTTTTCTTTTCATCTTTTACGTGTGTTATTTGGATCAGCTGGTATTCTTGCAAAGATTATGCTCTCAGTTTAACATGCAGACAGTGGTTTTATGACACTCTTGGATGGTATAACCACATAATAAGAAATGCAAGGACAAACACACATGGATTTGTGCAAGGTCATGACACTAATGAAACAGAAGAAATGAATGAGCTATAATACAATATGGTTACACTTCATTTTGATGATCCTATTTAGAAATTCTGCCGAAAATTTGCAACTACAGGTCAACTAACTCTCATTAGAGTATTAGCAGAGTTTTAGCAGACTGTAATAGGTTAGGATTAGTAGAATAATTTGACATACTTGCAAAGTTGCTTTTAGCCAAAAGCACTGTTGTAGAAAGTTGCTATTATGCATTCCAATACTTCATTACTCCCAAAAAACGAATTGTGTTAATTTTTATACAAAAACCCATTTTAGCTCATTTTATTGTTTTTATTAATTTGTTATTTAGATTTAGATGATATTAGATAATTCTACTTGTCCTGAGAAAGGAATTCATTTTCACAGAAGGCGTGTATGTAACTTGTCAGAATCCATTTAAAAAAAATCATACAACAAATGCAGGAGCATTTGGACAGTATAGCTGGTATACCAAAACATGTATAGCTGTAGGAAGTGTGTGATCTGAGCTGCCAGTCCAACACAGTCTCACGACCAATTCGTACGTATTCGTATGAGATGGCAAATTCGTACAAATTCATAAGACCTCACTCTATTTGTCTAAACCCCAGTGACGGGTAGGTTTAGGGGCGGGGTTTGGTATAGGTCATTCGCACAAATTCATACAAACTGGCAACTCATAAAATATGTATGATAATAACTTGCATTACTTGTAATGTGTTACCACCAACACTGGTCAAATAAATTTGTAAATGGGACAATCAAAATAAAATATTACATTGCAACAAATATAGTCATGTCATCATCATGACTTTGACCTTATTATGAGCTTGTTTTAACCACAAGCACAAAATATACTGACTATAAAAAAGTTATCCATCAAGTAAAAAGTAACATTCATCTTTGAACTTTATTCAAAATAATCATACTGTATGTATTTCAAGGAACTACAAAAAAAAAAAAATCTTGAATTATGTATTATGTACATATACACACATAAATAGTATTTACATGTATGTATTTATATTTGTTTAATTTGGATTATGTATAAATATATAATATATAAACGTAACATATTTGTCTTAAATATATACATGCATAGGTGTGCATTTCTATATACATAATAAATATACACAGCAGACACACATATACTATGAGAAAAAGAGAAGATTATGGTGTTTGTTTAGCTTGTTCTCAAGCATCAGCTGATATAGCACACTAAGAGAAGAGAGTGTCACAGAACCTGACACATTCACCAGAGAGCCACTGGCAAACACTGCAGCATGTGACAGCTACAGTACAATCACTGCATAAAGATCCATTAATATAATCTGTATTCATGGAAATCACATGACTAAAAACATTCTGATTCATACTTCCTCAGATTAATCATCATTAACTGTATCATAAACTGTGTTCTGGTAGTTTAACAATAAATTAGTCTCTGCAGTCTTTTGAAGTCGAGTAATTAGCCACAGGCTTTTTAAGTGTTTTAAGATTGATGCAGTAAGTCATCTCATGCAGAACTGCTGGAGCTGCACACTACGCAAATGTACAAGTGCTGAGCAAGAGTCACAACATACACAAGTGTGCACACGGACATACACACTCAAGTGCACACTGTCTCCCTATGGCAGGGTTGCACTGGTGAAGTGACATTTACCTAATGTGGCTTTGAAGCACAAGAGATCCTCTCAGCAGCTCTTGTGCTTCAACTGAGTGTGATGCAGTCTGACTGCTGCAGCCTCTGACACTATTTCTGCTTCATTCACACACGCACAAACACCCAGAGGAAAAAACATTATTGGTGAGAGATTGCTCTTTTATAGTACAGGAGATAAAATAGAGATCTCAGTTAAGACTCAAGGAGAAAACATCTCTGTCTCAGAAATATTCTGTAAGAGAAAAACATTGAGCCAGTTGTACATAAGAAAAGGTTCTTCTGCATGAGTCAGTCATAAAATGTCACATGATCTTCATCAAATACAAGTAAAGAAAGACACAATACACAAACAATTGTGGTCATTATTGAACACATCCCATTAAACAATCACAGAGATCTGTGGAAAAAGTAAGTTAACTTTAGCTGCTTGCTGTTGGATGAACCACAATGACAGAAAATGCCATTGGTTCTTCAAATTTGTCTGGAACCACAATTTCCATACACAAGTTTCAGAGCTGTGGATACTTGGATATATGGGACTGTGATTTTTAATTTCCAATACCCAGTCGCTGTCCTCTATTTTTAGTCTATGGCAGGATGTTCACTGTGAGAAAAGTCATAGGTGAAGTGTGTAAGGAATTAGTCACTGCAAAGTGTGTGAAATGAGTTTAACTGTGTGTTTAGCACTGAATGAGTCTCAGTGAGCAATGACACAGGAAGAGGACATTTATGAGACGATCAAGGGTTAACAACATCAAAATGTCAAACAGACCAGGATGTGATAGTACAAGATGTTTGTGGTGCGATCGGATGTGTGGGTGTGAAAGTGGGTATTTATGATGTGTTTGTGTAGAGTAACACTAACAAATATGTGCGACTGGGAAGATTCATGTGTGCTGAGGTCAAAGCAGAGACAGCGTGGGCAGCCTTGATGCATATTCTTGTGTGAGACGCATTAATGACTCAGAGATTGGAAGTCCCTGATGGGGGCCAGCCCATCCTTCCAATGGCATGAGAATTTCCTTTGCTTGGGTAGGGAGTTTGTTTCCCCTGGCCACTGTTGTACTGTACCCAAAGGACCAGCACAAACTCTCAGACCACAACTTCCTGTGCTCCCATAGTCCGAAAACAGCGCACCCTCTCACCCTAGTTTTATCTAAACATCCATCTGTATTGGGTCTTAGTAGTGATTGGGCCTTTCATCTCAAATCATACAGCACCGAATACGGTGTTTACAGTATGTCAGTTCCACCCCCGACCCAGATTCACTTCACCCCCACAGTGCTTTTCAACTATACAAGGGTAGGAGGAACCATAAATCAGTTCCCCGTGTGGTCGCAACACCTTCTAATCAACTGCCTGGGTCTAACAGGGAACTTAACTTTATGCCAAGACCCCAACAGTTCATCATGTGAAAAGTAAGCCATAATGAATTTGTCATAAAAATAATGATGGCAGTAGCAGGACATGTTCTTATGTGCCAACTGTGCTATTATCATCTGTGTTAAAAGCTAATATATAAGCTGCTTTAGCATCCCATGAGTAAAGCAAGATACCATACTGAGTAAAAATAGTGTAGAATTGTTTTACATACTTAATAGCAGTGTTGGGATGGTCACTTTGGAAATGTAATAGGTTACAGATTACAAGCTACCCTATAATAATGTAATAAGTAATGTAACTATTTTAATCATTTTATTAAAGTAATGTAACTAATTATATACAAATTTCTAATGTTTTCATCTGTTAATCATTTTCAAACATATAAACCAGGCAGGGTTAACCTTACAGTAGTACTCAACACTGATTACTGTCACACTTTTAGAATCCTTCCTCATAAGATTATAATAAATTATTTTTAAAGCATCACCACCATAAAATCTATCTCTAATGCCTCTTTTTCATTTGAGATTGTTCTAAGGTTAAATGATATTGAATTACATATTATGGAAAGTAGTCAACAAAGCACTGTTCACACCAAGAATGATAACTATTAAAGGGGTCATGTGATGTGATTTCAAGTTCTCATTTCTCTTTGGAGTCTTACAAGCTGTTAGTGCATAGATAAGATCCCTAAAGTTGCAAAAACTAAAGTCTTAAAACCAAAGAGATTATTTAAGTCATGGCTTGTTCACACCCCCCTAAAACAGCTTGTTTAAACACGCCCCACTATTCTAAATCACAGAGTGTGTTCATTTTCATAACACCACCCAAATGTTTACGTAAAGAATGAAGGCAGAGCTATTATTCTCGCTGTAGTGTTGTTGCTGGCGCCATGTTCTGGAGACGCTTTGTTTCTTTCTGAAAGTAAAACTAGTTTGGTTGTGCGTCCAAAAGAGGACACAACTAGAAATCAGTAGTTAAATTGTATTAACAACCCTGTTCCAGAACAGTTCAACCCAAATATTAGAGTGTGTTCACAGCATTTATGGAGGACTGATTCCTAAAACCTGCAGAGCAGCTTATGCTTATGCAGCCTAAAAAAATCTTTCTAAAAGTGATTCCAATGATATCGTTCTCTGGGCTTTTATTATTATAGTTATGTTGTGGATTCTGCTATTCTATAATGTTACAAAATATTTTTAGAACTGTATCTTTATCGTTATCTTTAAAGTTAGCGTTCTTGGTGTGAGTTACTTTTTGTGTTCAGCATAAGAGAGAAACTCAGGTTTGGTTCAACTTGAGGGTGAGTAAATGAAAACTTTGGGGTGAATTGTCCCTTAAGTTCACATTGTTCTTTTACTCTGGCTGTAATAAACATCTGTATAGCAATGGCAAAGTTTTCTTTAAATGTCTGTCATAAACTTTTTATGATATTATGCAGGAGATAGTTAAAAAGATATTCAAACTGTTCTTCAAAATTAATTTGACCTGGAAGGCAAAACTGTCTGTATAAAAAGACTCTTTTATGCTATTTGCGACTGTAGTGCCTCTTGTGGTAACAC
The DNA here is from genome assembly GCA_032359235.1 of Enteromius mattozi. NCBI lineage: Eukaryota > Metazoa > Chordata > Actinopteri > Cypriniformes > Cyprinidae > Enteromius > Enteromius mattozi. Next base: position 18,834,868 of record JAUMHE010000048.1, on the reverse strand, counting down.
TAACAATGAAATGCATACAGAAAAATCACATTAAGCATTGTGCTCGGACTGCATGAAAACAACCATAGATTAATACGTCTGTGTTCACTTACTTGTGAAGAGTGTGTTTCAGGATTTAGTCTATTATCCCACTGTTCATTTACAGTACAGTATTTTCTTGAGAGGAGCCCCTACTTGAACGTTTAGTTTTAGTTTAAACTAGTATGCTTGTTTTGTTATTGCAATGCTCACATATTAAGTGTTGATTCCATATCACCTCTGGAGCGAGATAAATATTTAGACAGGGCCTTCTGTCGTGTGTGCGTGCATGACTGTAATGTGGAGAGAAAACGACACATCAGGCTCAGAGTGACATCTGAGAGAGACATTGGACATCTGGTGACCCATGCGCATCCCCAACCAGGGCTGTAAAATCAGGTGACAGCCTGCTCAGCCAAATGCTATGCGCAATTCAGAATCAACTCATCCACATGGCTCGCATTTATTCCACATTCGTTGGTGATCTGCTAACACATTTCACGGCCTGACAGCTTTCAATAACAAAACATTTATGATTGCATTTGATTGCATGGATACAAGGTCTTCTTTTTTTAGCTATATAATATGCTTTTAAGAAGTCTAAAAGTAAAGGGTAATTTCTTCTAACTGTTTTTGGCAGCTGTCTATCTGTAAGAAGTGTCATGTTCCCACAAATTTGTTGAGCAAAATGGATTTTAAAAAACAATTAATTTGATAATTGCCCAAAACATCGGCTTTGACATGTGGATTTGTCATGTTAATATATGACTTAACATTCACAGTTGAGTTCTAAATCATCAGTGAAGAGTACCGGCACATGCAACGTTGGCCCACACCTCTGCACACTGCACGTGTGACGGACAGAATGAGGTACATCAGGTGGGCTGCATCTGTGACACCATATGCCCTCCACAGAGGTCCTTAGGGACGGCTGACGGCATGCACCCAGCTGCTTCCTCTGTCACCTCAACTTGCATACAGTTGAGCCACATGATGCGTCTCTGGCTTGCTTGTGTCATGGCATCTGCAGCCTGTGCTATAAGTGAAATTCCCTACAGCTTTTGAGTCTGATAACTCATTACTATGAGACAGATCAGGTAGTTTAAAAGTAGATTAATGTACAGGGCATCTATAAGTTTGCTTTGATAGATGTGTACTAGAAACGTCCAGAAAGGTAAGTTGGGGCTAAACTCAACAAGATTACCAATGTTACTAAGAAAAGACAATTTGCAAAGATTTATTAAAAAACAAAACAAAACTTGTATTCCCTTTTCTGTAGATGAAGCTGCATCACGAATGATTCACGTGAACATAGACGCATTTAGGCGGATCGGGGATCGGTGCATTCCCTTAAAAATGAAAGAAGCATTAATCCTCTGCGTCTTCATTGGCTCAGATTTTGTGAGTAAATGACGACTGTTATATTCATTATTACATCCAACAACAAAATGCCTCAATCACTTAAGACATCTTGTCTTCCCCTGCACTGGAGTCCACACAATGGCAGACTGATGACAGCTCACTCAGACCGTGTGTAAGACAGGTCTTGTCAATCAACTATTGTGGGAGTGGCCTGTGCAAAACTATGTAATTCTGACAGGAATCTCAGAACAGCCTGATCTGAGAAAGGAAATAGGGATTAATAAAACACTGTGGATTTTTATCATTATAGGATGGATGTGTACATACACTTTCAATGCACATTTATGTTCAAACAACTTGTAAAGTGAATTTAGGGGTCTATATTTTTGGAGAATAATGCTGAACCATGTCTTACTTGGCAAAATCACGGATGATCATTGAATACTTTGGGTTGGTTCATTTGTGTTTAATTAGATCTAGAGAATTTTGCTGAAAGATGGCCCTCCAGAAGCAGGACTAGACACTCCTGTACTTGCTGAAGTATAGCTGGTCCAGGCAGTGCCAGTTGTAATCTGCCCAGCTGCTGCTGAAAGTGACATGTTTGTGCGTAAGCCGGTTGAGAGGAAAATCAAAAAAGAGACCTTCTTAATATCTCAATTCATTCTCATAGAAAAAAAAGCACATGGAGACTAAAGGGATAGTTCACCCAAAAATAGACGTTCTGTCATAATTTACTCAATTTCATGTCTTCATAAATTCATATGGCTCCTTTTTCTCAGTTTTTATTGAGCTGGTTCTACCCAATCTACAAATCATTCAAATAATCAACTAGCATTATTATAAGAATATTTATGTACAGAAGACAAAGGTCAACACTTGGCTGACCTCAAAACCACCTGGCTTGTAAAGTGAGAAGAAAAGATCAAATCATATTCTTCTGGGAAGGTGATTGTTTTCTTGAACTCTCAAAAAATGACATACAAATGTTACATTTCTAAGTTTTTGCCAACTTGTTAGAACTTTCATTGATGCTTAAACCTGTAAAACAAAATCTCCCAACAAGCATTGGTTCAAGCATTGGAAACATTTTGGAAAACCAGACTGCTGGTTTGATTGGCTTTATGAAAAATGAACATGTATTGATGGTGTCTGATGTATGATTTATTTCACATAACACTATACCCTGACCAGCAGTTCACTCTTGTACAGCCCTTTAAGGATAAGGCCCTGGAGATTCCAGACTGCAACCTTTTACTCCAAACAAGAGCAAGACGAAGATGGGCTGGCTCCAGTTTGTTTACTGAAAGCCCCTTTGAGATTCCTCTCGGATACACAATAATGCAATGCGAAACGGAGCTGGCGCAGGAGTCTGTGCAGCCTCAGGCGTTGATTTTATGATTTTCTTGCTGTTTGTTTGTCTTTGTTCATGGCTAGGATGGGTGTCTGTGGCATGGCCCCTCTTTTGCCTCCTCCCCCAGCTTCGCCTTTCCCGCGCTAAATGATCCTTTCATTTCCTCTTAGACTCATCTGCCCTGAGAGCTGAGCGCCAGGCCCCATGGCCCTTCGCGCTGCATGTGAAGTTCACAACTCGTCCTCCATCGGGCAGAACCTATATCAAAATGTACTTCCTGTCTGAGCTCCACTTGCGTGAGATTGCCCAGGGCCAAGGCAACAGCCTTGACTCAACTATGTGAAGTTTAGCACTAAGCAATCATCTCTGCTCACCATTCCACCATATCCAGGGTTTAAACTTGGATTTCGAAGGTGGAGGAGCCATAAAATCAGGAGGTAATTGCAATGTGTTAGGGAAAATAGGACATGGGTCAGTTCAGTGGTATGATTCTATTTTGACGCTTTTTTAAACGCTTTCTTTAAAACAAATGCTGCACAAGACATCTCAATAAATCTCATCTCAAATAAATATAGCAGATTTTTAGAAATGGTGTGTATTTGGTTACATTTTGTTTTGGGTTTTTATAAAAACGGCATGCAGGCTTTGTGACAAGGTGGAACATGTGTCTAGTAGATGGGTGCAGTACCCCCTACTGTTCTGGAGAATGTTGGCATTCTAAATGAATACAGTGCATTAAACAGGACATTGACTTAATTTCTAATGTAATGAACTCTAAACAGTTTTTACACTCACAAAATAAAGATACAATGTGAATTTAATAGATTGACAATCAATAAAATACATACAAACATTTATATGTATATATATGTATATATATACTTTTTTTTTTTTTATCGAAGGTTCAACTCTTCCGGATTGTTGCAGACCAATATAACCCCTAACCATATCCAAACTGACCCAACCACCTTTTGCCCTATTCCTCCATCAAAACCCCACCCTAACCCCCTCCTCTCGTCCTCAGAGACCTGGCTCCGGAACTGACTTAGGAAGTCCCTTAATGGTTACCAAACTGTGGGGGAACTGCATACGCTCAGCGAGGACTAAACATATGTTTAGAGGAGACAACATCAGCAATCACCACTTGACCCTGGCGCTCATACTTCTGTTTTCCTCCCCCTCAGACGGGAGAAAGAACTCAGAACGGGTAATATAATCAACCAAAAGCACAAAACCAGAGAAGAGGCACTGTGAACATGCCCAGTTCCAGATGTACGGGCAGCCATGTACCGAGACAAGGCTGGGAAGAGGAGCAGAGGATGTTGAGGAGGAGTTAAGAAATAAAGATGAATCACTGCAGAATGAAACTTAGGAAAGAAAACATTTCAAATAAGATCTCTTTGATATCTCAATATAATTTCTTTTAAACGGAAAATTGGAGGTTTTCTGAGTAACAGGAGCCTCCTTCCTCTCAGATCTACTCTTGAAAAAGACTTCAGCAATCTCACAAATTTTAGAAATGTCTCCGACTGTTCTCAGAATTGCCGGTATACCAAAATCAACCAAACGCTAAGCAGCAACAAATATAGTCAAATCTGCAGGTTTACAGACACAAGATCACACTCACAAGTTCATGGTACAAGCATTATTCTATACAGATGTTCAACCATGAAGAAGAAAAATAGGTGGGAGGGGAAAATAACCAAAGAGTGAGAACAAATTGCTTATGTCTGTGACTTCACATTCGATGTGTAAATAAGATGTTCAAAGAAAACAAAATGGAGTTATTCCAAAACATCCCTGAAATCTCCTGCTCCCCCGGGAAGCCGTTTCTCATTGTTTTTCATTAACCTCATGCCTGTGTGTCTCCAGAGGCCATTATTTACAACAGATGAGAAAGTGGTGTGTGAAAAACTCAACTGGTTACTTTCTACCCTGTTTAGTGAAATCTTGTGAACCTGTATTTGAAGTTCAGCTTTTAAGACCCGTTATATCAAGTTACTTAATAGTCACTTTATAGTTATGAGAACAGGGAAGTCCATACCATAGCTATAATGATAATGACTCAGAGGAACATTGTTCATTTGTGCAGAAGACAGCAGGGTAAAAAAAAAATAGTGTCATGACAAATTGTCTTAACTGCACTTTTCTACTCACAACAATAAAAAGAAATCATGTGTTTTGGTTTGGTGTATTATTGTTATTACATACTCAAGCAATGACAAAAGTCTCAGATTAGTGTACAACAGGCCACATGCAAAATGGAGCTTTTCCTCATTTCATGGACTCAGTCAGGCATGTGCTAACAAATAGCTGTAAGCTGACTAAAGGAACATCTCAAAGGAAGACACATGAGGTGGCAATGCAAGTGATAAATTCATTTCAGTGTGGAAAAGGTGTAATCATTTGAGAATAGTTACTCATTGCCAGGAATTACTCAGACCCAGCTGTGTAGTACACACAGCCACGAACACACACAAACACACACATCTATCTATCATCCTCCCCTCTGTCCACCCTCACAAATGTTTAGTCACTCACATCTAGTTACCAATGAATAAAAAACACCCCTGAAAAAGCCTGACGGAAAAAAAATGATGGGAGTTTTCGGTTCACTGTCTAAGGTCAGGTATCAGCACTAATATTTGGCTGAAAAATGTCACTTTAACTTTTTCATAATAAAACATTACCAAACTCCCATTTAGGCACGTAAATAGCTCATGGCTGTTTTGTCACAGAATAAGAATATTTACAAAAATAATATTTTTCATATTATGAAAAATATGATTGTTATTAACTATGCTGAGATATAAATAATATAATTTCAGTATACACAATTGTGACCAACCATAAAACTAATGTTCAATAAAAAATGTCAAAAAATAATTATTGACTATTTCAGAGGGTTGCTAATAACACAACATTTTGATATTTTGAAAATGTTAAATCATAATTTACTTCACTACATTTAAATATCTATCTATCTATCTATCTATCTATCTATCTGTCTGTCTGTCTGTCTGTCTGTCTGTCTGTTGGGAGTTACAAAATTATTTTTCTTTAACAAAATTTAACTTTGTGTAACTAAATGTACAAAAAAAGTTATTACATTTCTTAGAAATAATCATTCATAGCAACCAAAAAAAACAAAAAAAAACTTAGATAAACATTTTTTCCGGAAGCAATTTTGTGAGCCGGGTAGGATTTCCCTGTAGAAATCATCAGCTTGGAGGAAATCATTTAGTCTCAGTAAGTGGCAGACAGCATCCTGATCTCACTGCTCTGGCTCCTGCGCTCTGCAGTCTCTCAGCCCAGGACTATATAAACACTGCTTTAAGAGGCCAGCATAATCCTTGTGTGGCCTCTCAATTCTTTTTAGCTCATGAACAATGTTTCAGAAATCTTTAGAGGATGAAACAAATTTGAGAGACAGACAGAGGAAAAGAGAGAAGACAGAAATAATGCAACAGCTAAATAAGAGATAAAACAACATATGCTAAATAAATGTTCATTTCTGCAGAACAAATGACACAACATTAATCTGTTAATGCTTCCTACCATGTCATAATGCCATATTGCACTGACTAATATGAACTGATACTGACAGCGGAGTAGAGGAGGGGTTTTTTTTCTAGTCGCCAATGCTGATGTTCTGTTAAATGCCTTATTCACTGTGAGCAGTAATATATTCCCACATTATGATATGACTGCTCTTATGTTTACTTTTTTTAAAAGTCCTATTCGTTTCTGTGTAATTTTTTTTTTTTTAAAGGAAAATTGAATTGATTCTGAACATTGTGTGAACATTTACGTTTTTTAGTGAAGTTTTGCAAATAACTAGTTTCGGGAGGAGCGCTAGATGATTAATCACGGCTGGCACCGCATCATCTAATCAATCTCCTCATTACACCTGCCCAATCAAATTCCTCCTACCTACTATAAATAACCCCATTTCCTTTACTTCCGCATCTCGCCTTTTGTGCATCCCTCCTCCGCCCCTTCTCCGCCCGTTCAGCCCGCTCTCGCACCTTCCTCCGGGGGGCATGCAGGGACCGAGCCGGACGCCGAGCTCTTGCCCTCGCTAGGGTTCAAACCACTAGGGTTCGGAGTCCGCCGTCCTCCCGGCTCGCCCCCTGGACAGCACGCCAAATTTGCTACTATTTTACCATTCAAGATTATGAGAAAGCGCGAACTCGTGAAATCTACACAAAAGCTGCATAAATCTAAACTGCACTTTTCTTTTTAAAAAAAACAAACAAACAGTCCAGTGTATCCACAGATAAAATTGGTCCGTTCATTGACATCGAGAAGTGTTTGTTTGGGCTCTGGCATGTACAATACACGTCTATTGCTTATTTAGTAGATTTTGTCCGGCTGATTTGACTGTCTGAGCAGATTCATGCATAGTGTTTGGCTGTTAGAATGTCCTGCGGGAGATGGTCCAGTTTAAGCGTTGTTTTTTGTGTGTGTCCAATTAAGTCATGGGTGGAGTGGACATGGGCTACAAGACATGTAAGACGTGCCATATCTGCAGTCAGTGCCAAAATGTAAACACATTAAGACAGTTTGACCTCAGAAATCTCCTCTCAGACGAATCAAGAGTAACAAAGCCCTACAAATCTCCCTTTGTGTCTTCACTCGGAGGAGTATGTTTTCTGGACTTTGATAGACTGAATCTAATGTGGACATATGGAGGACGTGACTGTCCAATAGTTGTGGAAAACTAAACCATATTTTTCCATTCAGAAGGGCCCAACAGAACTGACAGAGTCATTTTCGACGCCATCCCTCTCCCTTTCACTTCCCTCCCTGTCCACAGAGCTACAAAACAGAAACATGACTACACGTTACATGGCTAAGGCATGTAAAAGAGCCGGCCTCTACCTTGACGTGTACTGTACATGCTTTATCAGAAACACATGCTCGCCTGACTTTTTATTTTGTCTTGGCAATTTGACACAAGCGCAGCTCACTCAAAATGCCACTGCCTTGTGTAAACAGTGGAGATCACAGAGCTGAGGGGCAGACAAATCATTAAAGCTTTTCCCTTTGTTCATCAAGTCTTGATCTTTCTTCCTTTCACTATTTTGTGAATGTAGTTGCGGGTAAGGGGTGTTTTATTAAACATCATTAACTGCCATCTTTTCATTTGAAAATATAGTTTTTGAAAATCATTGTGCTGCAGGGCTATACTACTAACAGCTATATTGCATACAAAGCTGTTGTGGATTTTATCATTGAGCACCATTGTGAGAAAAAGAAGTGTGCCTAACATTACTGAAAGTGAATTTTTAATCTATGTAAAGTATGTAAGTTGTAATTGCAGACGAAATTAAAGACCAATTAAGTGTACCTAGAATGGACACTTTTCATGTTTCTTAATTTTAAATGAAACATTTAGGCCCGGTTTCATAGACAGGGTTTAGCCTAAGCCAGGATCAGTTCAATTAGGACATTTAAGTAATTTTTTCAAACTTACCTTAAAAAAAGCATTGCTGGTGTGTATCTTAAGACGAAACAAAGGCACTAACATGTTTTAAGATCAGTCAGTGCAAGTTTCTTTCAGTTGAAACAGCTCAGATTTACATTTTAGTCTAGGACTAGGCACGTCTGTGAAACTGGGGGTTAACATTTAAGTACATTTTAAAAAAAAAAAAATATTTTAATTTGGTAATAATTTACCATCCAATAATTTGGAATAGGTAACACTTGTTAACTATTAACTACCACTTTTCCCTCAATAAATGTATAATTTGCTGCTTATTAATAGTTCGTAAGAGTGAGTTTGTACGAATCTGTACAAATTAGCACGATTTTGCCACCTCGTACAAATACGTACAAATTGATCATGATCGTGTTGGTGGAGTATACAATATACAAATGACAGATAAGTATATACATTCGTTTTCTTGCAGTCTTTTTATTTATTGCAGGACTATTTAAAAGTGTAATTATTCTGTCTCTCAATGCGTATAAGTTGTAAGAGCTGCACAAATAACAATTTTAAAATAATCAGAAAACAGTGTAAAATTTTAGAAGAACACTGATATGACATGTCATGTGAACTGCCCACTTTGTATTCTGTGCCCTGAACAATCACAGAGCCCTCTCCTCCTCATTGTCACCTGCATGTGGTTCCTCATGAGAATGGTCAGGCTACTCAGAATGAATACACAAAGACCTGCTCTGTGACTCACAGGAACAGGTGATTAGATATCATCTTCCCTTACAGCCGACCCATCTGCACAAATAAACGCTCACAGGAAACGACCTGTCGCCCCAAAAACATGCAAGAATGATACTGGCCTGGAGGGAGAGGGAGTGTGGATGGCTCGTATCTGGTAGGAGTTAAGGTTGATTCAACACACGGTTGTATACTTGGATACACAATACTAATGGTATGTCGTTAAATAACGTGCTACTCCTTAGTAGCATCCTAACAGTTGAAAGTTATAACATTATTTCTCAAAGATTGGTCTCTTAGAAGAAATGATTTCTGGCAGGCCATAATTTCTGTTACATTAAGATGAATAGTTTATGGCCCAATCTGCGTTATCATATCTGGCTGTAAATAAAAGTTGGTTTTCTAAAAGGATTCATTGTGTGTTTGCTGAATGAACTTTGAGTCAAAACCAAGTATTTCGTAAAACAAAAAATACAATACTGCCTTACTCCAACCAATCTTTATCCAATAATATACTCATTGCATGGCTTAGGTAATAATGTTTGGGGTTTATATCTTTATATTAAATATAAATACAATCGTTGCATTGTGTGTCAAGCATCTTTTTCTTGATTTTTCCAATTGCGCAAGTGTAACATAACGAAAGCTGTAATAAAATCATGTCAGAAGGTGAAATGAAGAATTCAGTTGCACAACACACTGCAGTCATGTACCTTTTTAAACAGCGAACATGCCCATAAAAAAATCTTGTTACATGGTCATTATTGCTGGCCCATAAAATGTCTCAATTAGGGGAGAGAGGGAGAGGGAGGGAGAGAAAGCTACAGATGCTATCAAACAGATTCCACATGGCAGTGTTATGACAAGCATGGCTCATCCTACGTTCTTTCTCCTTCTGTCACGAAACAACAGTTCCTTATAACACTAACACAGAAAAACCTACATTTAACACTACATTTAGTATTAAACTTTTTTTTATAGAATGTAACGTACTACCACGGTACACTCTCAGAAATAAAGCTACGAAAGCAGTCACTGCTACCTTTTCAAAAGGCACATGTTTTTACCTAAATGACTATCTCCAAAAAATATTATAGAAGAAACATTTTAAAATGTTTCAAATTAGTTTCATGTTGTTATATAGCACATTGTTAATATTTTAGCATATTACATAGTTTTTGCACATTATTAAGATGTTGTTGTATACTGTTGGCAGGTTTGTAACATGTTTCTAACATATAACATTTTGACATATCATGTTTTCTAGCATGTCTTAAGGCCTGTTCACACCAAGCGCGATAACTATAAAGATTACGATAATGATAACTATATGTGACCCTGCCTGTGAAAACCCTCCTAAAGTCTCAAAATCCAATTTTGAGATAACAAGCTTCAAAGGTTGATTTCAACCATTAATTTCACTATATTTTCAATCTTTGACATGGCCGTACTCAGCCAATATTAAAGATATCAACGTTACATTTTCACAGAATGTTCTTTAGTTTATAAAGGATGATTTTATGTAGATAACCCTAAATGACAAAAAAATTACTTTATATTTGCATCCAAACCAGTGAGCGATATTGTCTGTTTACTGTAAGCTCAAGCGCGTCTGCCACTTTAAATTCTCAAGCGTGTGATAGAAGGATTGATTCTGACTGGTTGTCAAAGTTTCTATCATTCGACAGCTGGAAAGAATCATTATGAAAATGATTCCAACAATATAATTTCTCTGTGCCTTTATCGTTATAGTTGTGGTGTGGACGCTACTATTCTTTAACACTGAGAACTATATCGTTATCATTAACGCACTTAATGTGAATGGGCCTTTAGGCTTAGTTTTGCATTTTTTTAATTAAAAATTCAATGCAAAAACTATTCTAGGCTGCTATGAGTGGCTAGCAGGGTGTTGCTATGTGGTTGTTAAAGTGTAATAGGAGGTTGCTAGGTGGTCTACTAAGACAGAAGAGGCTCTTTCATCAGTTTGATATGTTGTGCCTTCAATGGAATTTACACTCGTTTTATCTATACCATGTGAAAATCCCCAAATGCTACTAGGTCAAAATTAGCCCAATCGTGTTTCGAGGGGCTCCCTCGGTAAAAAATGTGTTCTGGGGGATAAAATACACGTTTGGATGAGGTTCCCTTGGTGAAATATGCACTTCTGATCTTAAAATTTGGCTAAATATCACATTATTGGGATCACGTCAAACTGTCGACAACCCACCACCGCAGTGTTAAAGTAGCTCAATTCTGCGCAAAAACAACAGACTTGGCAACACTGAAGTCAGATCCTTTAGAAAAGTGATAGCTGACCTCATTAGCAGCTCCCTTACGAAAGTTAACCTTGGTTAATTACTGTAAATAAACCCCAAGAAGAAAAAAACATAGTTAAACCATGGTAACCACAAATTAACCATGGTCTTGCTACACTAACCATAGTTCAAGCATGGTATTTGTAGAAAACTGTGGTTATACAGATGGCAATCAATGCACCAAAAAATCATGGTTACTATACTTTTATTATAAATAAAACCAATGTTAATATTCATTCGTAATGTGTGCACTTTATTGCAACCCCTATACGAACATATTTATGATATTCATGACGAAAGACCACATTATGCCATATGCAACATAGAATCACTGGAGTCTTCCAAAAGAACGCAGCCTTAAGTCCCTTCACATCCTGTTTCATCATCTACTGCCATTTTGGACCATTTCATGCGTGCCGTGAATCCATGAATCATTCCATGTGTTGAAGCAATTTGCTGTTCTGCTCCCAGAGGTCCTTTGAAAACAGAAAGAGCAGAGCGGCATTATAAATCTCGCGGGCTGCCCAGGATATACCGAATGCCCTGATGGTCATCTGAAAAACCAAAGCCCTCAGGAAACAGGTCCTGCTCTTCCTCTGTGAGGTTGTGAAGCTTCTCCTGAGATTAGCGGAAAGGGAGTTGACATGTAAGGCCTGGAAGCACCTGCATCACACCTCTGGACCCATGAAGAAGCTGCAGATCGTGCCTGGCCGGATGTGGGAACAACAGCTTGACCAGAAGAAGAGAATGAGGAAGCTGAAAACTAAAATCTCAGGAAGAAAATTACAGAGTGGGTTTCTCTCAGGTGCAAAGGTCACAGGATCAGTCTCCTATCAGTGCTGATAAATAAAGTACCTCTTGTGAAAGGGCCTCTGGAGGGCTGAATATGAGCACTGTATCAAACAATAAGCCATTTTAATGAAGCCAGGCTGGCTAATAACAGGCCCGGGGTCAGTCTCCTCCAACCGTATCCATTACCAGAGCAGCCACCCTCAACCCCCAGAGGAAGGGGAAGCCTTCAGGCGCTGCTATCAGACACAAGCACACAGAAAGGCAGCTGGAGGGACACCTTTTCACCTCTGAAAGAGAGAGAGGGCTTTGTACCTGTAAAGAGCCACCTCCATGTTCTTTGCTCAGTGCTCACCTCTTGATCGGTATCTTCTGGGTAATTATACGGTAATGTTAAACGAGAAAGAAAAAGTGCAGAGAAGGGGGAAAATAGAACAAAAAAAATAATTAATAAAATATCCCATTATCCAAAATTAATCATTTGCTATCTGTCCATGTACGCTTGAAAGTATATTTAGCATAAGAAGAATTATTATTATTACTATTATTATTAATATTATTGTTATTTTAGTTAATATATTATAATAACAGTTAGATTATTTACTAACAGTTTATTATTAGTTTATAATAATGAATATAGGATAATACAATAAATTTTGTAATATATAACTTACTATATATAATAATAATAATATCATAAATATTAAAATCATGAATATAATAACATCTAAAACATATATATTCCCATTTATTTACTGCAAAACACTTTTGTCACTTGCAGTATAAAACATTTGGTAAGATTTTAGTCTTGGATCATAATTATTAAAATGCTTCGGATGTTATCATGTCATTGATTTAAGTGTGTTTTTGTGCTTGTGTTTTGTTTTGTTTTGGCAAATAGATTTTGTGTCATTGTTCTAAACATTGTACAGTTTAATGCAAAAAGACAATATGCGTGTATCAATCAATCACTTTTATTTATATAGCGCTTTTAACAATACAGATTGTAGCACAGCACTGAACATTATCAAATAGGAGAATAGAGTGATGGTAATGTATAATGACGAGATTAGACTATTTATTTATTAAATGCAGAGACGGTCTCTTTAATTAAAACGACGATAATCACTAGAAATTAGGTTCCCCCTGTATATGTATATGTAAAGTAAGCCAACATCAGTGTTACAAGAAACAGTTACATACCATATATCACAGATAGTAGGACATAAGGACATAAAGTTTACTTTTCTCATGAACAAAATGCTACAAAATGAAACAGATGTCAAAGATATCTTTCTTTCTTTCTTGAATATTTTATGAATGTTCACGCTTGTTTCTATACTTTTGTTTTGTGGAATGAATGAATGAACGAACAAACGAATGACTGAATGAATATTGCCAACATTAAAAAAAAATTGCCTTTTTCTTTCTTTCTTTCTTTTTTTTTTTTTTTTTTGCATTTAGATTGTGTTAATTTTGATTGTTTAGTTAAACATACAGAAAGCGTATGTATTACTATATTAAGATACTCATTAATTAGATCATTACTGTGTGTCAGTGTATATAGCTTTTGTTTCTTTGCTTGTGCTTTGTGTGGCCTCTGTGGAAATGTCTGTCTGAGAGCTTCATTGATCGAGGGAAACTGAGATACTCCAACTTCACTCAGATTAAAACCAGTCTATTTACTACACAGACACAAACACACACGGCTACACTCAATTACAATGAGGCACAGGCCACCATGACAGCTCTATCCTCTCTTAACCTATCAGACAGAGGTGAGGTGCTCAGAACATATGCACTGCCTATGAGTTGTGCTCTTTCCACAAGAGATAATGTCATGTGGTGCCTCTATAGATTGAAACCAAACCAAATCACACTCAGACAATGTGCCTTTGACTGGAGACAATGAAATCAGAGGCGCATCTGACATCACAAGACTGTTTGTTTCACCCAGTGTGAAGCACAGAGCTCCAAACAGGAAGTCTGAGAGAGAAAGAGAGAGAGAAAAAATAACAATTTGGGAAAGAAAAATAAAATGAGTGAAGAAGAAAAAGAAACATCAGAAATAACTGTTAGGATAAAAGCAAAAAACTAATGAATCTGATAGTTAGAGATGAGACAGGAGAGAAATGAAAGAAACAGAGGCCCTCAATCTCAGCCACCTCAAAGACAATGAGGTAAGACAGTGTGATGTGTTCAGATAAGAAGAGGCGCCGTGCTGCTCGGGCTCTGGCTGATGAGTAATCACAGTCAGACTGATAAGTGACAGAAGGCAGCAAAGCATACCCACACACACACACACACACACCATACACATATATGAGAAACTCATAGAATGCAAACAGTCATTAATTTATCTATCTATCTATCTATCTATCTACCCAAAAACATAAGACTAAGGTGATCGTAGTCTGTTGGTTTCAGTGGGCATATATGATATACTTTTAATGCTTTTGGGAAACGCAGCCCAGCTTGTTAAGAATGAAATCCAAACACATCACTTTTATCTGATAAGGCTTTTATCTGATTAAAAATGCATTAAAACAGTAAGATTGTGAAATATTATTACAATTTGACTTCACAAAAGTTTTGAGCAGCAAACACTCTTTCAACACTGAAAATATTAAGAAATATGCAGCAAAACAGTATATTAGAATGATTTGTGAAGAATTATTTGTGTGACAGTGAAGGCTTGAGTAAAAATGCTGAACATTCAGCTTTGCCATCACGTGAATAAATGACACTTTAAAATATATTAAAATGCAGACTTGGATTGAATAAGAGGATTTTCAAGAGTTAAGAGTGTGTTCTGTAATAAAATGAGAGAATGTTTTTAACATGAATTTTTTTTTTTCCCTTATTGTGTAGTTTCTTTTTGTTTCTATGTTTTATACTTCCAACGTACAATTGACTTGTTGTTTATTGCTTTAATATCACAAATCGCATGTCCCGCACAATAAGACCATCTACATTACCACAATAATCACAAACTCACCCTTCAATAACCTGTGTTCAGTTACATAACCACACAATCTGCAGCCGTTATTTTGTCTCCGCATCAACAGCTTTGTGCCATACAAGTAATACACAAAGATTGCTGTTCATATTACAACAAATAAGAGCTAAAACTCTGACCTTTTGTGTGGCTGGAGACTGTTGTGAAGCTTTTCTGAAAATACAGGAGGTATGACCCGCTAGATAAGACGTTATCTAATATCTTTAATCAAATTTGCTAGGCTATACACAAGTCGTATCAGCAGAGGAACTAACTGTACAGTAGGCCATCATGTGCCAGGCATGATTGGGTTATCCGCCTAACATGATAACAAGATAAAAACGATTCAGACATCTCTTTGGGAATCAAGTAATACAAATTCATAGAGTTTCTGCATATTGATTAGCAGCATTCAGGAAGGTTACTTTTAAAAGCAACATGTTACAATATTGTATTACTCATTCTAAAAATTAATTATTTAATTACAGTATTAATGGAAATGGGCATTAATCTATCTATCTATCTATCTATCTATCTATTAATCAATCATGCATTGCAATCAATGTGAAAATTAAAATATGAAACTTTTAGAAATTAATATTCTCTAATTAGGCGTAACTTAAATTTAACCAGTTATTTAACATGTCACTTAAAGATATTAAGGTGTACAATTAAAACACGTACACAAAAGGCTTTTTTCCTTACTTGAAAAAATGCTTATGTAAGATTACACTGTAAAAAAAAAATCTGTGAAATTTACAGTAAAAAAAAAAAAGAAAAAAAAAAAGCAGCAGCTATGGTTGTCTGAATTCTACTGTAAAAAAAAATACAGTAACAAGTTTTTAGGTTTTATGGTTTCAACTTAAATGTACAGTTAAATACCACAATTTCTTGAAAAACTGCATTGGGATTAGCTAACATATTACTTATTTTGAAAATGTTACTGAAATATTATCAAGTCAGTTTAACAAGCAACCTTACTTTATTTGTTACTTGGAAAAATAATGTAAATAAAGTAATGTAATTATATAACTCAAATAGACACGTGCTTGTGTAATTGGTTAACAAACTCCCAATTAAAAATTGTTCTAAACATTCATTAATCTTAGGTAATTCAAATATTTAATAGCATGTTGTTAAAATCAAAGTAATTATGAACTGTGTGTTATAAACTGCTTTTTTTAATGAACTGAGCTAACATAAACTAGGAGCTGTATTATTTTTAACAAAGATCAATAACTTCTGTAGCAAACGTAGCTTTTGTTCATTGATAATGTTAAAGCCTTAACTATGGTTAACTAATGATATCTTACTGTAAAGTGATATATATTGGTCTTCTTTTGCACTTTAATCTGTGTAAAAATGTTAACTTCATACATTTTTATGCTATACATTTATTGTTTTATTGTATTTAAATGTTCATATTTTTGTTATAAGAAAAAAGGTATTAAACCTGTTATACTGTATTATGACAACACTTTGTAAAATTTTTCTCCCCACACAGATGATTGTGAGTTTACGGTGTATGACACAGCCAGTGAAATGAGTGTTGTTGAAAGAGCTGTGGGCTTATGGCCGTCCCCGATGAACTCACTGTGAGGATAATCCACTTCAGATGCTGTTTTGTGACAGAATGCCCAATCTCACACATACACATATTGTCCAATCCTCCTTGTTTTTATTCCACTGAGCTAATGGATAGTCCTCATCAAATGGAAGATTCGCGCTCCCTTCTTATGATTCCCACAGTAAAGCCTCTAACATCTCCAACTTACACGCTAAATGGGTCATACACTACAGATCCTGTTGTGTTGGCTCAGTGAGCAGACGCTAATGGGGCTTTGAGTGAGAGTATGAGGGTCGAGCGCGAGATGCCCTGGGCTTTTGTACTAACTCCGTCCTTTTGAGAAATACTAGCTGTGAGTATTAACACACGCTCTCTGTGGAGCAAAGGCATTATGGGTAGATGAAATAAAACCATGAACAAAATAATGATCATGATAGGCTTTTTTAGGTACTTAAATAAGCTTTGTGGATATGTTTATGAATTTCTCACATTTGCTCTGAAATTTCATCCTTCACACAGATGTAAAAGCCATTCCAGAGAAGCTTATGTGTTATATTTTTACTGTTTAGCTTCATTTAGGCTACTTTTTTCCATAACCACATGTGATAGCATAACTGTTCTCTTACTAATACAGACAGATGTTGCATGACTTCTTTTTTTGGACATTGTATGACTATTGCACTCTATGCATTTCATAAGAAACTGCAGTTAGCTATTTTAACACTTACATTGTCATTAATATCAGAAGCTTAATTCATTTTTTGCAAAATGAAGAACTTAATTTAAAACATGACAAATATGCTTGAGAAGAGAACATTTGCCTTGTCATAATATTAATTCTGATTGAGTTGTGTGTGTTACATAGAGAATTTGTGTTGTGTTATGAAAAATGTGTTTTATGATATTGGAAATTAGAGTATGATTTTGCAGATTTGGTGTGTGGTTCTGGTGTTTAAGCAGCAGGTTTCAGAAATTGTGTGATTTTGTTTTTAAGCTGTTGAAGAATTGAAACAAGAAATCCCTCTCTTTTCTTTCAACTGAACATTGCAAACCAGAATGTGCTTTCTTGGAAATGGTTTTAATCAATATGAAATTATAGGTTTACCCCATGTCCTTAATTTCAGTTCATTTTAGTAAAACCCCTCTAACTAACAAAAACCAGGTCCTTAATGACATTTTCTTCCAGCAACTGACATCATTTTGATGGGAAAGCAACAGCACACACGTTAGTAGGTATTAACAATGGATTTGCTGAATTATTTTATGTTTATTTCCATGCATTACACATCCTGACCATTTTCTTACTGTTGTGTAAACCATCAAGTTAGAATTAATAAAGTTTAAGCACCTGATGTTGAGCAGAGCATATTTCTAAAAGCCTTCAATAGAAATTACAACACAAGCAAGCTTTGAATGCAGTTTTGAAAGCTACAGACTTCATTATGAACAAAATTATAAATACCCTGAATAATTTGACCTAAAATATGGTCTTGTTGCATGTTGCTCTCTGAGCTTACAAGCGTGACCATTTAAAGGAAACATTAGCCAGGAACTCATCTTCTTGGGGACTAACAACACAGTTATTCGCAAACTGCTGTGTACTGCTTCTAGAGTATGTTTTGTTCAGACAAAATCTCTGAAAATTGTTTCAAGACTAATGTAATATACAAAACCCATTTAAAAGATAATCAAATGCATAAGGCCTTGCTAACGCTACTTGTTTTGAGTCCAGTACAGCCTGAATGCAAGCTGTAAATCTGCTGGGCTCTACTGCTAGACCACACATAAATGCAACAAATAATTCTACAATCCAATTCATAATGTCTAAAACTGGTGTAATGCATTATTTAAAATGTGTTGTCGATATTAAGATGCGGTATGCAGATGGTAAAAAAATAAACCCATAAGAAAACTTTATTGAGCAGTGGTCTCTAAAATTATATCTACAAAACCATTGTAGCTCACATAAATAATTTGTTCGTGGAAGAATATAATAAGAAATGTTAGGTGGCCTTAACTACTATTTAAATTAATAATTTGATCAAATGCACTTATAGATGTTTTTACATTGTATTTATAGTTTTGAAAACACCTGCATGTAATTAAGTAATTTCTGTAATTACATTTATAATTACACTGTTGACCCATCCCTTACATCTTAACCAATCCTTAAACCTACCCAAACCAACAAACCTGTCCCTAACCTTACCCGTATCCCATCTCAATAACAGCAAAAGTGTTTTGCAATACAATATGAACACAATAAGTACATTGTTCTTATTTTTGATATAGTAGTTAAGGCCACCTAATATAAAGTGGGACCAAATGTTTGAAGTTTTCACTCCTGGTCACTATTAAGTGGCCCCTTTCATGCATCTACAGTATATTGTTTCAATATTGCAAGCCCGTCAAAAAAAAAAAACATCAGTTCAGGTAAAAGCAGCTGCTTTGATTTCTCATGTGAGAGGAAACTCTGCCCTCTTTGCTTGACAGAGCTCATCACGTCCTTAGCATTTCGCTCTATCATTAACTGTCTTAATGATCGCTTCTCACTGGAGCAGGACTGACGCTGCTGATGTATCAGTGTAGCTCAGGTTTCAATCACTCACCTGTTTCACAATCAAGGCTTCACTTGATGGTCCACTGAGGTCCAGGGATGCCATTCAATTAAGGAGAGGTCATAACTGTAGTATTTGAATTGTTATAACTATGTAATTACTATATTATAACACTATACCAATTATGTTAATGTAACATAGGTTGTTATAATTAATAATAGTAATCAGACCTTTTCAAAAAGGTCCTTCCCACACGTTAATCTACTGTAGCTATTTCATTCTCCGATAATTGTTTGTTTCTGTCGGTTCCTACACCATTAAGGTATATTAGGCAGTAATGATGCTTTTCTGTGCTAACTGGTTTCAAATGTTGCCTAAATACATTTACCCATTAGCATGTTTACACTGTGCAAACAGCTGCCTCTTCTCATGTGAAAAGACTTCACAGACCTGACACATACAGTAAAGACTAGTTATCATCAACTCACAAGAATCTCTGTCCTGTTACATAGACTTATACTAAAATGTGCTTACTAAACATGCTTAGCTTTACCCTATACAGATGGACTGATTATTTTGGTTTTCTGTCCAATGCAAGAGCATGGATTTCAAATACGCTTTCTAAAAATAAATGTTCCAAAATTGGTGTTTTACCTGTTATTCCATTTGAATGATCCAAGAACTCTTTTCCCCTGTAAGTAATCTTTTATGCAATGAAAAGTTTCCATGGGTGTTAAAGGTTCTCATGAAACTATACATTGCAGTAAAGAACCTTTATATTTAAGAGGATATATTCAAGACTTAATCATATGGTGAGAGACAAGTAGGCTGACACACAATCTGCACACAGTCTTATATTTTTTGTTTTTACTGTGTAATATATCCCACATGTAACAGTTAACAAAGCACAGCACACAGTAATAATTCTAAGCCAGCAATGTTTATAAAGTGTAGCAAAGGAGGCTTTAATGGTACACTATTGCGCATGATCAATAATCACTTCACAGATTGTATGTACTACTGTATGTTCACCACAGCCTTATCATATGCATGTTCAAGCAAATAAGGGTCTCACATCTGGGTTACATTATCTCAGATAGTGATAAATGTGCACCTTTGACTTCATACTGAAAGGTCCTATCTCTTCTCTCCACAGACGTCAGATATATTCAAGTAAATGAAAAGATATTGGCTGACTGTGGATGCTAACATTGGTCCTTGTGAAACCTGACCTGGAAAAGACTGAGCTATGCGATATGCTGCCATATGGATATGATCGCAAAACAGTAGCATGGTTCGGCCTGTATCCAGCTCTGATAGGAAAAAAAAAAAAAATGTTTTCACATTTCAGCCATGAAAGTGAATTTGAATTGTTAAATGCACTATAATTTTAAGATACTCTCCAGAGAGTTCCCAGAAACTCAATGAGTCTTTTATGGAAACACAATAATCCATCTAACCTGCTGCATAATGGAGCAAACATACGAATTTCTTAAGAGGGCATTTTTTAGAATGATACATAAGATATTACATTCATTTATCATTAAATAAAAACATAAATAAATTAAAAAACAAACTCTGTACTAGTATATAGATTGCCCCCAGAGCTAGAAACATGGACTAAAAGCCACAAAACTCCAATTGTGATTTCATGGAGTCTAAAAAGCTTGATGTCCGCATCAAATCCATACAGCTTAAATGATAAGGACAACTTGCAGCTGACCTCAGTCAAAAGCTATCTTGTGCGGATACACTCTAATTATCCTGTGACAGCATAAAAACCTCACAACTTTCGATGTCCCTTTAAACTGTCAGCAAGCCACAAATTAGCCCACCACATGCTAGCCGCCCGGCCCTCCTAACATAACCTCAGCCCTATGGAGGAAGAGCAAGAGTCCAAAGCGACATGCTATTGTTTATTAGTATTGGATGGAGCACGGGGGAAGTTTGGACATGTGTTCTTGCAGCCGTGGAGGTGAAGACTGAGGGAAACGTCTGTGAGGAAGAGGATCTAAACAGACTCTTCTGCTGAATGTTTGGATAATAAACACCATCTTTGTTAAGGTCAAATTAAGATTATAGATTGTGTCAGGCCAAGGCACGTGTTATAGAAGATGTTCAGAAGAAAAAGTAAATCCGGTCCATTACTACACTGTAAGGTTTATTTCACAGTGCACATAGAAGTGGCACACAATGAACAAAAGTTGTTGGGAAAATTCAAGTTTTGTGCATTTTAAATATATTTACTTTAAATGAAGTACTGGATAACACACTAGAGTTAATTTAAATTAAAATGAGAAAATAAACATATTACAGTTTGTTTAAAGTAACAGTCGTCAGTGGCCTTTATGTACACCTAAGTGGCCTTTATTTCATGGCTGTATTTTCTGTAAGTACATTTTTTTTTTTTTTTACTTTTAAGATTTGAAATACATTACAAGTGCACATTCAGTATGATTAAGTGTATCGATCTGAATGAAACAAAGCATCTTCACGTAAAGTGTATGTTTTGTTTGTCCAAGATGTGATTCTTCTTTTATTTTTTGTCAAATGTTACAATCGAGACAAAATGTGTATCATGACAAAGATTCATTTTGTAAATTAATTTTAATGGAAACTTGTTGACAAAACCAAGACGATGTTTTATATGTTCCAATCATAGTCTATGGGATTGAAAAACTTGAATGAAAATTATATGTATTATTAAGTTGAACTAACATCAGTCACAATGTGAAATTCTGTCTGTAACTGTGCACTAAAAGACAGAGAAATAATAGTTAGCATAAAGAATTCAAAACATTGTAGTACCATAATTACTCATTATTATTGTACTAATACATTACTAATCATAATGTTATTTCAGGAGCTTCAGCCCAGCCTCACGGCAATTCATACATATTTTACAAGGTGGCTAATTCGTACAAATTCGTATGACCTCAATCGTACAAATTCATAAGATTTTTTCTAAATCCAATTTGTAGCCAATTTGTAGTAATGACCTACACCTTAACCCGCCCCTAAACCACTGGGGTTTAGACAAATCGTACAAAATTTGTACGAATTAGTACAAATTTTCCACCTCGTACGAATTGGTTATGAGACTGTGTTTTCACAAGGACATGTGTTTCTAAAAAAGAATATTTTCATCACAAGACAAAAACAGGAGTAAACGTGTAAAACCAGACTGTAGCTCTGTTACTCAGCAGGAGCGCTGTCAGTGCAGGCTGTGTACAACAGCACTGAGCATTAGCCCAAGCATTATCCACACCAGCTGGAGATACTAATCAAACACTGAAACATCGGCACAGGAAGTTTGGGGTTCACAAAGTGCAGCATGCTGCTTCCTTTTCTCTCCCAATTTCCTAAAATTACATTCTCATATCAAAGCGGAACAGATACAGGGCAGATAGGAAAGCTGGAGCATGCTTGATGTGGAGGAGAACACACTTTAAATAATAAACTCCCCCGCTAGCCTGCTGAGAACGACAAAAAAAGGAAGGAGAGTGTCTCAGGATTCAAGGAGATGCTATAAAACTGTTCTTCGCCTGGAGCAGGGCCGAGGCTTTTGGGAAAGTGAATGAGATTACCAGCACATTTCAGAGGGGGGTCAGATAAGGGCCATTTTAGGGAGTTCATTTAATCCATAAATTACTAATAGAACTTTGCTTTATAATAGCACCCTACAAATACCTGCGGCTGTCTGTTTTCAATAACCAAAGGGAGAAAATATGATACGAGAGCAGGTCAGCACGGGTGAAAAGTATTCACAGCATCAGAACCACCGGCTGTAACCCGACTGGTGACGGACTGTTTTTTCTTCCACGTCCTGTGTTGGTTTTGGACTCAAGGCTTCAGGAAATAAATCTAGTAGTAATATGATTTAAATGTACTATTTTATAGAATATATGAGGCCTATATTGTCCAATTTGAAATTGAATGTGTTGAAGAATTTGTGGTATACTAAAAGACTACGGAGGGAAAAAACGGAAATGAAAAATGAAAACAAGACCAAAAAAAAAATGTTCCTAAGGTTTGGAACTGTACTGCAGACCTGAGTTATTTTCAGTTTCCATGGTGACATCATGCTTGAATTAATATTTCTACCTCATTCACAACAGTCCTAACCCACCAACAGCTTTTTCCATAAACATCTGACGTTCAAATGAAACATTCACAGGGAATTACTCTGCCAATTTAGTAAAGTGTGAAAAGAATTGTAAAGAGAAGAGTCCAAACATAGATGGTGACAGATTTCTCTGGTCTGTTTCTCAGGCCCTAAATTCCCTGAAGTGGTTCTCGGTGGGAGAGCTATAAAAGTCTATATAACCATCATGTTCTGCTTGAAGACCCCAAGGCCTTATTAATAACTAAAAGAATCTTACATTGTGATTAAAATGTAATTACCATGTTGATAACTCATTTTACATCACATGGTACATTATGTCACATTATTTAACATGCAGGTGCAAAACATGACTAAAACCAATCAATTCTTAATTGATTTTTTTTTTCTTTTTATGATTGATGTCCAAACTGCAGCAGTGCCTTTCTACCAGTTTTAAGCAGTACATTTCTTCTAATTTGATTGGAATTACTGTATTTTTTACAATGTTTTACAATTCCTGAAGCTCAATCGAGCTCAAGCAAAAGAATTTCTATTATCTACCTTTTTTTGAAATGCAGAAGTAAGATATACTTTTGGAAAGTGCAAGATGTCAGATTCATTAGCCATTAGGTTATTTACCAAAAGAATAACAAAAAGGGCAGTAAACAATAAAACTATTTGCACTACAAACAAATGTGTTTATGTAAGCATATAACTGACGATGGGTCACTGAATTATTAGTGAAGTGACTTGTGGCCAGGTATGGTGACCCATACTTGGAATTTGTGCTCTTCATTTAACCCATCCAATGTGCACACACACACACACTCAGAGCAGTGGGCAGCCATTGCTGTGGCGCCCGGGGAGCAGTTGGGGGAAACGGTGCCTTGCTCAAGGGTCTCACCTCAGTTGTGGTATTGAAGGTGGAGAGAGCACTGGTTATTTACTCCCCTCACCCACAATCCCTGCTGGACTCGAACCCGCAACCTTTGGGTTACAAGTCCAACTCCCTATCCATTAGGGAACAACTGCCCCAAATGAATTACAAAGTGAATCCACACCTGAGGTGGTAATATTCTTATTCACATATACTACTCAGATGATGTATTTCTTATGCGTCTCATCCCATGTTTCCAATTGTAAATTTTAACGCTAGCAAAGAAGGCTTGCGCTATTGATAATGCAGTTATTA
>JAUMHE010000048.1:18790051-18810329 GCA_032359235.1 Enteromius mattozi | reverse complement strand
GCGTCTCATCCCATGTTTCCAATTGTAAATTTTAACGCTAGCAAAGAAGGCTTGCGCTATTGATAATGCAGTTATTATTGGAGTCTAATGCAGTTATTAGAGAATAAAAGAGAAATAGAGATTATAAGAAAGTGATTAGGAAACAGAATACGGGATTATGATAATTTTTTATAATAATACGATAATTTTTTTTTAGGATGTATAAGAGGAAGCAAATGATACTTGCTCTTTTGTTAAAAATAAAGTGGATTATACATAACAAATTACATTTACAAAAAGCAAATGTGTTTTACTTTGATAAAAATAACTAGTAATAACAAATTAAATGTGCACTCAGACACCATACCTTAACTGCATAAATGCCTCTACCTGTGACAATTTGCAATTTGGTATGACATAGTGTGACTAGAGGTGTATAGACAATTCATGTATTCTCCCCAGGTCTTTATTTTTTTTCTGTGAAACAATGCTCTGTTTGTCATTTCATTTACAATTTTTGTTTTCTCTTTTGTTGTACACTAGGCAGTGTGAGTATGTTACCGTTTTGCATTTTAAAAACAAAGGTGCACTCAGTACATTTTTGTTTATATTGCGCTGCCTAGAATGGCAGTCAGCTTATACTGACACCTAGTGCTGTGGATGCAGAATCATGTTGAATTTACAGATGCTAGAGTAAAACTGTGCTATTCTTTATGGAAGCCTGTTTCCACCACTAAATAAAAAATAAAAAACGTTTGACATTTTTTCTCAGAATTGTGTGATATAAACTCGCAATTCTGAGTTATAAAGTCCAATTTTGAGCGGAAAAAAGACCTCTCTGTTTCACAAAAGGTTCTTTTTGGTGAAAGAAGGTTCTTCAGATTATAAAAAGGTAAGAAAGTTCTTTAAGTTCTTTAAAGAACCTTTGACTGCATCCTTGTGGAACCAAAAATGGTTCTTCTATGGCATCGCTGTGAAGAACCTTTTGAAGCTCCTTTATTTTTAAGAGCATATATATTCTCAGAATTGGGACTTTTCACAATTTTTAGTTCATAACGCACAATTGCAACTTTATATCTTCCAATTCTGACCTTATAACACACAATTGTGAGTTTGTTTCTCAGAATTGCAAGTTTATATCTCACAGTTCTGACTTAACTGGCAATTATGAGTTTAAATATCACAATTTTGAGAAAGAAAATCAGTTTGTATCAAGCAATTCTGAGAACATTTTAATTTTTTTATTCAGTGGCGGAAACAAGCTTCCATAATTCTTAGCCAGCCAATCCACAAGCAAAAACATTTGATAGCACTTCTATATATTCAGCTCATCATTTAATCACAAAATGAGGTCTCTGGGTCCCCAGCATACTGTAAGTAATGTGAAATAAGTCTTAACAGAAAATTAGGGTTAAACTGGCAAAAGGACAGAGAGAAAGAGAAGAACGTGTCCTCAGGAGGATATGCCCTGTGACTCCTTTTTCCTGTATTTATCCTGGACCGTCAGAGATAGTGATAGAGTTGTAAACTGTTTATGGTTTGCATCTCTCATCCTCCTCAGAAGAATAGTGGGTGAGCTTTTCCTGTGCAAAACATCACTCATAAACAAACCTCTTACACAAGCATTGTGTCCTCACTATTTCAACATGTATTTACAGACGCAGATGTATAGACAAATAAACAAGCGTTGTCTGTATAAACACACCCTTTTTTCTCATCATAATGGCTCTTTGAGACCAATTTAATAACTTAATATGTCTGCATCATACATCACCCTAATGCATATACTTGGACTGGTCTGCAAGCATCAATCTGTCTAATTTTTTATATGCATACATACACACACATTAGCTCGCTGTAAACTAAATATCTGGGATAATGTAGGCACCAGCGCCCGGTTGACCCGCATATATGTTTACAAAGGCCGTCTGATAGTCAACACAGGCTTATACACACGCATATGACCACACACACTCACACACACAGGTGGGATTTCGTGCCTGCATGGGCTTTTGCATTCTGTTCTTTACATGTGATAGAAGAAATAAACAGCAACGGGACTGTGGAATCCCTGCCATTCCAAAGACAAGCTGACATGTGATAGGAGGAAGGTGTGACTTTATATATTTTTATATATCATTTCTACACTTGTAATATGTAAATGAAATCAGCAGGCAGGCAGCAAGCATTGAACAGGGGTTTTACCCAGAAATCTGCAGTACGAACAACATGTTATGTTAACACTAATAAAGCAAAAAGAGTGTCGTAAAAAGTGAAACAATTTCTTTCAAATCTCTCACTGAACTTCTGAGCTCAGTCAATGATGCAAATTCTTCATTGCCACCCTTTTACTAAGCTATATAGTCTATAAGAACACATTAAATTAATTAAAACAAAAATAAATCAACAAACAAATATAGAAATAAACAAAACTGTCAAATAAAGATCATGTAATTTCACATTGAAAACAAATTTGTCAATTAATGTAACATCTGTTTGCATGCATTTTATACTAACATTTTATTATATGATAATTTTTTGTTTACATAATGCATGTGTCTGTGTGTACTGGTTTGTACTGTATAAAAACCATTACACCTATGGAGAGTCCCCATAAACTATAGTGTGTATATGTGTGTGTTTGTGTATATTTATTATGTATATATAAATACAACCACATGCATGTATATATTTAGGAAAAATGTAATGTTTATATGTTAAATATGTTTATATATAATATAAAATATAAGAATATAAATGTATATACATGTAAATATTTTCAAAATATATATTATGTGTATTTATATATACATAATAAATATACACAGTACACATGCATATATTATGTAAACAAAACTTTTTATTTTGGATTAATCGTGATTAATCTTTTGACAATTTAATATTTCAAAATAAATTTCAAAAACAGCTTGACGGCCCTTATTTTATTATTCTGAATATTAAGGTATGTAAATTCAACATCACAGTTAAATATATTGCTTTTATTTAACTATGATGTTGAATTTACATATTAACTTAATGGAAACAAAAAACAATTTTGGTTTGCAATAGTTGTTTCTTTACATTTCTATATTTTTGCAAGTCGTATAATTGCTCTTTTACTAAATATTATTTTTTTAAAAATCCACACACACAATAGCTTATAAATTTAAAATATGTAATTAATACTTCACTGACAACTAACTATAGCTTTCCTTTACATGAAACATGAATATTTAAACCCAAAATCTCAGTGCTAATCAGAAGTGTGAACTCTCTGTGAATTAATAGGGATGTGATAGCACGAATACTGTAAATCATCATGACTAAGCAATAGGTTCATTTCATCAGACGGCTCTGAACAGAGAGACATGACATTTAGTGTTGGTTAGACAAAAGGATTGAGATGATTCAGAAGACAACAGTTAAGACATGAACACTTTTGACAGCAACAAGAAGAAAGAGAAGGATTTCATCATTTTTAAAGCTTCTTCGGTGCTTTGGAGATGAGCACATGGGAGGGGGTGACAGTGATCACGGCTGCACTTCATGAATGGCCCAGACTGCAGCAGACTTCCAGATGTGCTGGCCCGGGGCCCTGACGGGTCTCTCCGTAACCTCAGGCCAAGCTCAAGCAAGGCTGGGGGTGGCGGGGTGCACACATTCCAACATGTTCCACTGCTGCCTTGGGACCGCTCCTGGAAGTGTTACACAAACCCCGATGTGTGAGCAGGAAGTAAGCATGTCAAAGCTCTGATTATTAAACATCCGACTGTCCGGGATCAGCCGGAACAGAGTTATCATTACACAGCCATGATTGTCTGGACAAGACCGGCAAAACACACACAAGCACGAGCAACTATGATAGTCACATATCTGAAAGTAGCCTGAAAGTTGGCACATTATGATAATTCATCTTCTCAGTAACCATACAGTGGCTAAACGAAAACAACAAAGAAGATGAGGAACAGAGATAGTTTGGCCTCTACGTGAATGAATAAATGAATGTAAGTGTTATCTTAAATAGTCTTCCTTCCAATCAGACCTACAATGTGTAATTTATACCCTTTTCATACAAAAGTAGAAATCCACTTTTAGGCGCCACTGTAAAGTAGTTAAGTTGTAGCTCATTACAAAAACTATAGACCCTAGAAATAAATCACTTGAATAGAGTGGTTTGCTTTTCTGTGTTGAAGCATTTCCTAAAATGGTCATTTTGGGATGGACATACTGAAAGGCTCATCTACAGTTGGGTCTGCAACTTGGAATTAATAAGAGGGACATTCTCAATTCGGACAGCATTTGATTGGACAGGAATTTGGGTAGTGCAGCATGAGTCATCAATATTTTTTGGTCGATTTTAGTTGTGATGTCCTTCTAGTTTAGCTTTGAATAAAAGCACCTGCTAAATAAATAAATGCTAATGTAAATATTATTGAACGTGTTACTTAAAAATTGGCTCAATTACTTAAGTGTACCTTTAAATAGCAACAAAGGTAAATCGTATTTACTTCATTTAAAGTACGGTTACCTTTAAACAGCTAATGAGGATCATTTGAATGTGAAATTAAAAATATCTTCTGTCACTGCAACATATTTCAGTATATTAGTTTGAGTTTAACATTTAGTGTGTGTCCAAGACCTAGAGCAGGGGTGTCCGATCTTGCCACTGTCCTGCAGTTTAATCAACCCCAATTAAACCCACCTGAATCAAGATCTCACTAGGTATACTGGACACTTTCAAGCAGGTGTGTTGAGGCAAGTTGGAGCTAAACTCTGCAGGACAATGGCCATCCAGGGCAGAGTTTCAACACATCTGACATAGAGCCTTTCATTAAGCCTTACATTGAAAAAAAATATGATTCTTTACATTTTATATCTCTACTGTCCCTGGATTTTAGTCCAAATATAAGCATATTGTGGATTCGTTTATTAAAAATAAAATAAATCTGTTGCATACTTGTATGGTGCTTTTGCCTCCTATTGTGCTCTAAGACAGAAAAGTTGTCAGATGTCTTGGAACAATATGAGGGTGAATAAATGATGACAGAAGTATCACGTTTGGGTGAACTTCTGAAAACAGTGAAAGAAAAATGTTAGCATAGTAATCAAATATAAGTATAATTTCAGCTGATAATTCAGTCCATTTTAAAGATGTCAGCGGCCGGGACTGATCCAGTGAACACAGCTGTGGTTTTGTGGGAACACCTGGGCACTTCTGGACATGGCATTCTAACAGATCTTAATTGCCACAATTGAAGTGAAATATGAGCAGTCCGTGTGAGAGAAGCTAGAGGTAACAGCATCATGAGAAGAAAACTCAACACATGATCCAACCCTGCGATCACAAAAGGGCCACTGTCCACTCTGCTTCATTTGTTTTTTTTTACTTAAATCAGTAGGATATTTCTCTGCAAAAAAGTAATGTCTAATCATGCTGTTTTTATAGATAAACATTCAAAAATGTAAAACTTGGTGGTGGAAGGGAAAGAAGAACTGATTTATACATCAGTTATGATAAAAATTTAAAATGTTTGACGAAATAGGGTCACTGCGTACAGTACAATCAACAATACAGCAGCAAAACGTGCTGTAAACTTGCTAAAAGACATTTCAGTATAGGCTAATTAGGGGGAAATGACAAAACATACCCATTTAATCACTTCTCCTTTTTTTCATGAGAAGAAACAAGAGTTGTCAATCTAAACATGAATGAATTGCTTTTGTTGCATGAAAGAAAATATACAAGTTGGCCGCAAACTAACAAGACTGGGAGACTCAACAGACTGAGCAGAAGAATAAAAATGAATCAGGGAGAAAGAAAGGAAAACAAAAGCAAAAGCCCAGAGACAGAGAGGAAGTTTATGAAGGAGCATGAGTGGAAGAGAGTTTAGATCATTAGTCTACCGTGCTGGTTTTCATTATTACTGCGCAATGCCAGCCTTCTAGTTAATCACACAGCACCCATTTAAGACTTCTGCCTTCAATCAAAGGAGCATACAAATATACACACACACACTCACTAGCAAACCCTAAAGCCCAGGTCGTGAGGACCCTTCATGTCAGAAAGCCCTCTCCGCCCAGCCTATCCATTGGTGAAGGCACCTTTTATAAGGCGGGGGGAGAAGAGAGAAAGGAATCCACAGGAAGCAGACTGAAAAGCCATAATGGTACTTCAGATGGATTGAGAGGAGGAGACGAGGAAGGAAAAATCTTAATGAATCTAGCATCCTCCTCTCACAGAAAAGGCTTAACCCAATATTTTGTTTCTTCATCTGATGGTGATGAAGACCGGAAACATTACTGGCTAAAATGAAGTACCATGGTATTAATATGGTTTTTGGGGCACTACTTGATTGTATTCTTAGATGTACAGCGGCCTCAAATAATATTTAGAAGTATATGGATGTATTTGCATCAAACCAAGAGACATTTACTTTATTCAGAAAAAGATTGTTGAAATGTTTGTATTTTACCATGTGTGAACTTCAGAAGAAATTATATTAATTGACTATTTTAGACCACTGGTTAACATGACTACAGAACAGTTAGTTCAAGTTAGTGCTGAGAAAACAAAATGTCATTTGTTTCAGATTTATTATGCAATGCAAATCATACTTTTTGAAGCATATACACTCCAAAGTGTCCAGATACGTTTTGGAGCACCTGTATATGAATTATACCACTATCTGATACCGTGTGATTATGGTAGTACCGTTTGGTGGCTACTTATAAGTACTTATTCCCAGTCACTGCCTCAAAAGTAACTCTGACTCTGCACAGAGAAACACAGTCGAGTCAGACTGACCTTTTCAAATTCCCTCATCTACTATTACTACTAAACTACTGCTTTTCCCTGCAGGCACAATGAAAACAAATTAAACTGCTCGTTGTAAAATACAGATGCTTTTGGGAAAACAGCCCTCGCAAATGTTGTTTCTTCAGTAATTCACAGATAGAAATGGTCTTTTAAAATGTATCGTTTGCTTATCAGATCAGCGGTCAGGCCCGGTGTGGGGTCAGAACGGCCGGCTCAGTTCTGCTTGTCCTAAAGAAGACACCAGGGAACTTTTATTCAGAGCACTGAGATTTAAAAGATCTTTTAGCTTTGAGTTGTGAAACTACTTGGCATTTATTAAGATCTCTCACACACACAAACACACACAAATATAAAATTTATTACCCTCTGTGGGAGAGAGATTGAGATTATTTTGTAGCATTTTATTCATTTTGGTGCAATTTTGAAAGCGAGCAAAACTCAAATCAAGCATCATAAAGAAAAAAAAATTCAAATATTTCAGTTGCATTAGTACACAGTAAAACACAAAATCAAAAATATCCTTTTACATCACAGAAAAAGTGTTTCATCTATGTAAACATTTCATTCACACTGACTGCCTTTTAATATACTATTACTATCAAACTTTACTATTCCTTCCCATTCAGTACTTTATAATCCCTTTTTGTTTGTCTATGATTCAATCCAGCTCATTTTAATTCATATATATATATACTTTCATAGACCTATTATTCGGTAGGGAGACATTAAATTAAGGTGACAAGAAAGACATTTTTAATGTTACAAAATAAAATCTATCTATTTCAAATAAATATTTCTTTTTACATTATATTTATCAAATGTATCATTACTTCCACAAAAATTATTAAACATTTTCAACATTGATATTAAGATACTGCAGTTTTCTTTAAGCATGTAAAACTGCACTTTTCATTATCCATATATTTTCTCACCCACGCCGCAAATGATTCAAGATTACCAATTGTGGAAAAAGAAATGTCCCTGAATATAACTTCCAATGTTTTTACCTTATTACTACCATTGCCCACCTCGGTTCTCTAAATCTGGCCTCCTCTTTGTCCCTCTGTATCATCTCTCTTCAATGGGGGGTAGATAATTTAGCCTTGTTGAACCCAAACTATGGAATTCTCTCCCCCATTCACATTAACAATATTTCTGATTTCAAATCGCTGTCCATTTGTTCTCTAAATGTTATCGTACTTAAGTTGTGCTTTGTGTGATTCTATGTTGTTGTGGATTTACCTTTACAAGTTTATCCAATTACTATTTTGTATTATTTCTATTGTAATCTGAACAGTACTACTTCCCACTATTGGTGTTTTCTTTCACTTATTGTAACTACTCTGAAAAGCATCATTGAGAAATGGAAAGGTGCGATACACTGTCAATAAAACCTATTATTATTCAACTGTAAAATATTTTTCTGATGAAGTGTTTGTGCAGCATGGCTAAACCCCTCTAAGCCAAACAGGAAATGCAGTTTAAAGTCACATTCAGCAAACGAGTGAAAGGCAAATACAGGCAGAGATATAATCAATAGGCCTCAGCATGTGGCTCTGATCAAGAGAGCATAATCTGATAATGTCAACTAACTTAGGCAAATGTGGTAACCACACTGATTATTAAAGTCATGAAGGATCTCGTCATCCAAAAAGCATGAAGAACGAAAGCAAGAACATCTCAAGTACATTTCGCCACATGTGAAATTCAATTAGGCAACGGTTGACTCATTAAGATGGAGACTGCTGCCCAAGGTCACCCAGAGTTGGACGGTTTCGTTGAATCCCAATGCTGTGGTTCTTATTTGCAAGGATGAAAATGTTAAAAACACAACGTGTATTATTAGAGCTCGACCATGAGACACAAAATCATTTCTAAACATGGAAAATGGCCTCAGTAACTGTTATAAAATGGACCAAATATTGCTTGTGGCATATGTTTATTGCAGACAAAATATTAGCAGGCTTTCATGAAGCTATGTAATCTAAAAACATGTAAACTCATTATCGATTGACTAAATGAGGACTGGTCTGTTTTTCAGTCTGTTGTGGGTCAGCACCGGACGAGGGGGCCTGAAGCTTTGAAGGGTGTGTTTGGAGGTGGAAAACTCTGCGATGAGCGACAGGCATCCTCATAAAAATATCCTCATAAGTATATATAAACAAGATGTGGAAGCCAAGCTCTGAGAAAAACTACAAAGGAACAACCAAACGGACTACATTCACCTTTTCTCTGAAACAATCAAACTGAAAGTCACCAAATGCCTTTAAAACAACATATTTTATGGTGTCCTAAATAGGAGAAGATCAAAGTGTCTCATTGAAGCTTAGCAAATGTACAAACAGAGTTATGGAGTGAAGGTCAAACAAGCATCTGTAATCTCCTTTAATGGTTCCTGGCGAGGTATTCTAAAAAAAATAAAAAAAAGAAAAGAAAGAAAAAGAAGGAAAAGAAGCAGAAAGCAAGGAGGAAGTAGCCAGAGAGAAGAGTGAACAATCTCGGGGACAACAGCTGTTTAAACATTTCCCAGATAAAGAAATTGGCTCAATTTATACAAAGCCGGACTTCAAACGGCAGAAGTGAGCTGCTTATATTTACATAACTCACGGCTTGAAAGTCTCCTCACTCCAAAGACATGGAGCCCATTAATGCTGAGCAATAAAACTGGAAACCCAGTCCCGTTCCTTCCATTTTCATCTAATTTGAGCTTGCCTATGGCTCGATCTACTCCGGTCCGCTGCGACTGCCCCACTGTCAGATATCTGAGAGCTCAAGTTTACATTTGTAAAATGTGATCATGGTAAAACCATATGCTCCCTAAAACCACTGCGT
Organism: Enteromius mattozi; assembly: GCA_032359235.1. Lineage (NCBI taxonomy): Eukaryota > Metazoa > Chordata > Actinopteri > Cypriniformes > Cyprinidae > Enteromius > Enteromius mattozi. The sequence continues at coordinate 18,800,701 of JAUMHE010000048.1, read as the reverse complement.
TTATCCAACTTATCCCAGGAAATCGCCTCTCTCTGTGCGTAAGCGCTGTGTTCATAGGGAAAGTGACCTTCTTGTTACAGATTTGGGAAGAGATTAAAATTAATAGCTTTACAGTTTTATTTCTCTGTTTTGAAGGAGTGTAATTTAGCCGTAACAAGTAAGACCTGTGAGGATTATGTGTTAAATGTCTATGTTGATTGTGGATAGAGGGATATTAGTGGTTCATCTGGTGCGCAGAGCGAGATAAGACATGACCAAAGGGGAGAAAAAACATGTTGTGGTTTATAAGTGTGATAAGACGGGATAGATTAGTGCTGCAGTTTTCGTTGAGCATGAAAGGGGACCGGGGTTTAAATCCTGACTAAACACACTTTCTATTCCTTGGGAAAAAAGGTCATGTAGGTTTGGTGACTTTAGAGTTTAGTCGTGAATGGGTGATTCCTTTTTTTTTTTTTTTACCTTAATTGTGTCTTTAATTTTTTTGAGACTAAAACCGCTCATAACTTTAGTATTTCAAAACTGATATTTACACATTTGATTCTGTAGTGTGCGTCAGGTTATTAAAAAAAAAAGTTTGGCATGACACTTCTGAGGCTGTATAGTATGTCTTTCCAATGAGTTTAATTACTAATTTTAAATACCTAAAGTAAGTCTAATGAGATATTTTTTAATTATTTAACATATAAATCCTTTATAATGGATCTGAAAATCTAAAGTAATACCCTCTGATAAAGTTCGATATCAATAATATTCTCTATGTCCATCAAGCACAAAGCATATTGTGTATTCATTTCTCCATGAAGCATAAGATCATGGCTTGAGCGGATAGAGTGGAAGTAATGCAGTTCAGTGCACTGTGCTGTGTCTTCTGGCTGGATGAAGCTTCAGCACCCCTCATTGGTCAGTCTAGGTAACATCCTATAATCACTAACCCTTTCTCTTTCTGTACCGTGCGTTAGTCTTCAAATGTTTAAGGACTCCCAAAATCCTTTAATTTTGCTCAGACTTCATACCAACTGTTAATAAAATGACAAACAAACAGTGTGAACTAACCAGAAAGATTGCAGCACAATATGTTCAATAGTAAAACCTTAGTAGTAAAGTTTGTGCTTTAACTAAGCTTCAAAATTGTAGTTTAGCAAAAAAAAAAAAGTCTTGTAAGTAATATAAATAAAATATATAAATCTTGTCACTCTACACCTACTGCATTTTAACTCCACTAAACAAATAACACAAAGGTGTATGGTACTTTTAGTTACTTTTAAGTTTACTGTTTGTTTGTTTTGTTTTGTTGTTTGATTGTTTGTTTTGATGTTTTTGTTTTTTACATTTTGTTTTTTGTGCCGTTTATGTTGTTTGTTTGTTTGTTTTCTTTTTGTTTTTACACTTACAATTGCTGTTTTGATAATGGACCGAAATGTTTAGCAGGTTTAGTCATTCTAGAGAATTGAATATGAACATTTAATAATTATTAACTTGATCTCAATGTTTTCTTTTTGTTTCAGAACAACATTTGCCCTTTATAGTGGTGATCTGAGAAATTTCCAGATACATTTTAGAAGGTAATGCCTAAATAAACAAGCATGTATAGTGTTTAAATTATGTCAGCATCTCATCCGTTCCAAAACTTAAGAGGCTTCTAATTAGATCTGAGTGTTCACTATGCCTGTAATACTATATTACAAAAACACTTCACAGAACAGTTTCCAAATTTAGGACCACATACAGTATTATTGTTAACAAATTGTTTAGTAGCAAAAAATATCCCCATTAAACTGAATTGTGCCTTTAATTTGAACTATTTTCTGAAGGCTAAAAATGCTCATTACAAAATAAAATAATATATTTTCTCTTTTTAAAAAGTAATTCAGACACACAAAATTAACATTAAATATTTCCAATGCAAATTACAATACCGGAAAACATCCCGAAGGCATTATCAAAACAATTTGCCTAGTTTTCTACTTCAGGATATATTATAAGAAAGCAGTCTTCAGTGGGCAGTGATAGTATTAGCAGAGAGACTGATTGCAAGTTTGTCAGCGCTGACAGGTGGACCCCACAGCTTTTCTTTGAACAGCCGGTCTGATTTACAGCACAGAGACACAGAACGTTCCAGCCCTCTGATATCACCAGCTGACATTGGTAATTAATACAGTCTTAAGGAATAAGAGCAGACACTGGGGAAAACTTAAGAACCGGTAATTAGGCCCAACAGTTGCTAGTTTGACAGTGATGGTTTAGTAGGCTGATTTCTGATGGGCCATAAGTAGCCATGAACGTCACTGTACAAAAATATGACATAACTTTATCCGAACAACAGCTAAAAATGAAAGTAAACAGTCTGGCATTAATATCATTGAAAGCCGAATGCGAAATCAGCCCGATTTCTTGACCCTGACTGAGTTTCCATCCAACACAGAAAGGTAAGGGTGCTGACAGCCCAAGACGCTGACTTATTCACTCATCTGCCACGACTCAACACTCCATTCAGACCATCCAAGAGACAGACAGCCTCCTCCAGGAACATAACGCATCTGATAAAATCTCCCCAAATATTCCAGACATGCAGCTCAGACAAAGAAGACAGGGTGAGGGGGCTCTCATTATCGTTCCGGTCTTCAGATAGCCCGCCGTAAAATAGGGACGTCTCTTGTCACTTTTCGTGCTTTTGCGGCACAGGTCACTTCAGTTGTGATGGCAAGGGTCTGGTCAAAAGGAGACTGAAGTCTGAGTCCTAACGCCAGCTTTTATCAGGGCCTGTCTCTAAAATTGAAGGGATAATTGTCCAGGCTATATGGTTGCAGCAGGTAATAGCCATTGACTGTCTTTTAGTTTTTTGTAAAGCTGTTAAATTGGTTGGCTCTGATTAACAATGCAGGTATGCGCTGCATGTGGTTGTAGTAAAACAGACTTGATGAAGGTTAAGTATGGTACGCTTCACATAGTGGGCCACTAATGCCCAAGGGTTCCCCTAATTTTCTCTTCTTGATGAGGCACCGTAATTTTTCCAGTACAATTTACATAAATATGTACATGGCTGCATTTATGCTGATTATACTGGATCCTGGGAATGCAGGCAACTACTCTACCTTTCCTGTCTGTTTTTGGTTGTCCTATTTATATATAAATAATTATTTTAACTATTAACTTGTTTACTTTTATTTTGTTTTATATATAAAAAATGACTAATATAGCCTGTATTTTATTTTATTTGAATCAGTTGTAATTATGGTGTAATTATCCTTTTTTATTATATACTTTTTTATATAATAAAAACAAAGGGTCAAGGTTTTGCTGCAGTGTAAAAATAAATAAATCCTATTGTAAAACCATGTTAATTGTTTCTTAAGTATGTTGTAAATAGGACATTCCATGTACATGTAAGACTAAATGTAATAATTTAATAAATCTTATAATTTACAGTAAACTGACATTTCCAGAACTCTCTGTGTGACAGCTCAAATTTTGTTTTTCACTGAAATAACTATCATTCTTTTTTTATCAGTTTTGTATATTACAGTTTTATATTATGCATTATGTTGTTAAATTAATGTTTATTAATTATGTGTATGTATGACACTGTGCAACTTCTATACATTACCTTTTACTTCAGCTTGTGGAAAAGCTACCTTTGATGAACTTGTGTTCATTAAATGTGGCGTTCTCTTTAAAACGTGTGTTTTAAGGTGGCTTTCAGTATATTTTGAAAATCATAATAATAAATTGCTTCATTATATTCATTTTTGTTTTTATACTTTTTATTTCAATCTGAAGTGCAAAGAGCTATTAAATAATTTCCATGTATCCTGAAAGAATACTTTGTTTCATTTAATCTCTAAACAAGTCGCAATTAGCTAAAACTTCTCTTCAGCAGCCAAGCAATTGCCACAGACAGGAACGAGAATACTAACAATGAATGCTAATACTGTTTACATTGAAAAAAACGACACACATCACCTTCAAACAACTCGTTGAACATCAAAAGACAATCGGTGAGTGAGGTCAAAATGCGTATTTGGTTTGTGCTAACTGATCCAAAGGTGGCCTTCGTGAGCTCTGGTTTAAGTTAGTAGCGCTAGACTTAGTCCCAAACAATCACTGGATTTCAAAGTGAAAGCTGACCCTCTTGAGCCCAAGGTGCAACATTAAAGAGATGTTTAGGTACACGGCGTGTGCCAAGCGGGTTTTTCTGTACCCACGCGAGCTTGAGGTCAGAGCGGCTACAGCTGTCAATGAAACAGAACAAGCAGAGTCAGGCGGCCACGCAGATAAGCCATGGATGCCAGGCGCCCCGCGGACGTCCTTATCAGGCCTCTGCTGCACTCTGGGACAGATAACGGCACTCTCCGGACGCTTGCTGCGCTCCCTCTCATGTTTACTGAGCCACATCAAAGGCCAACGCGTCAGCTGGCCGGTCATGTTAGTCATTGACAAATTAAGCAGGGACTCATCTGGTCAGGGAGCTCCCCCTCGTCCCCCTTCTGCGTTCTTCTGGAGTCGCTACACAGCCCGTCCGGTTTTCATGCTCTGCCCTGAGGTGTTCTACACAGTAATTACTCCTGGGTAATGACAGCCAACACTTCAGTAGGTTGTAAACGGCAGGAGGCTTGTAAAGAGGCTGTGACCGGTGGAGGCGTGAGTGTGCTGGGGTGAAACTACAACAGCAGGGAATCAGGCCCACCCACCAAACCAAGCCTATTCTGCTTTTACTGTACACGTCTCTATCCTGAACTCTACACAACTCTGTTCTTCACAGCTGTACTCCATACTACTGTATTTTTTAAGCCAAAAAAAAATGTTGCCAAAATGATGGGCCCTCTTACACAATATGAACGCAGCTATATATTCTCACTTTTTACAACCTGTTTATATTGTGTACAGAAGTAGTAAAAGTAACAGTAATAGTTTTATATCATTCCACTAGAGCAAAAATCAATAATGAAAATATTACCTGTGAAATATTAGGTTTGTATTAATCTGACAGTGGATCTTTTTGTTCCCATTATTTGAGTACAGTTAGAACCTGACATAACCTGACAAGAAACAATTTTAAAAAATCAGTTTCATACACAGTACAATGTTATTTGCATTGCCATGTTACAGAGAATATTTCTTTACAAACCTCAATGTAGCTAAATGTGGAAATGATGTGAAGAAACTCTACAGAAAAATACAACAAAGGCAAAAAATGATGCAAGAATGGAGAGACTTTTATTCATTATTTTAAAGAATTTTTAAATATGTTAAAAAAAAAGATTAAATTAAATTAAATTACATTTATAAATGATCACTTCATCAATTAATTGATAAATAAATTTAAAAAATAAATAAATAGAGCACTTACACATTATTATTATCATCAATTTAATTATATCATTCAGTCAGTTATTCTCATTCACTCACTAACTCGCTCACTTGTTTACTTATTTTGGGGGTCTCCAGACCTGCTTATAACTGCTTCAAACTGACAAAGGCATCATCTGACATTCACATTTCTGTGAGACAAGAGGCATATCATGAGACTAATTATATCACATTACCTCAGAGGTTTCTAGGGCAGCCACTTCCCCCATGAAAGTGTCAATTGTTCAACACACAATGCTAACAGCTATCTGTTTATCACAATGGTTTCCTAAAGAGAAAAGGCTCACCTACTTATTTACTTTGAACGTAAACAGTCAGATATAAACAGATAAATATCACACAGTTATGAGTTTATTCTGGACCAGGGATGGGGGAAGTTTCCTATTTGCATGAAATACCACGAAAGCAGGGTGTTCAGGTTGCTCACTGGCTAATGTGAAAAGAACCCAACCTGTGTCTTTAACATGCCTCTCCGTGATATGAGCTATTGTTCATGTTCGTAGCAACAACAATACCTCATTCTAAGACTTTTTCAACATATACAGATTGCTTTGATGTTAAAAGTTCTAAAACATGAAGTGATTTGTGTGCCTAATTGCTCAGGTGTGTTTGTACATGTACGTGTTAACGACAGATATCCAGACAGCAGGAAAGCTTCTCAATATCCTTAGACTCCAGAATTCAGACAGACAGTAGATTGACCCTTGACCCCAGAGCCTGCTGTCTTGTTATCACTCTTCCATTATCTCACGGGGAATCTCTATCGTAAGACCATGTCACCTCAGGTTGTTGCTGGATAGAAGCTGGCTTGAGCTTTGCAGGCTGCGAAGATCAAAGATGGCTGGATGTGCTAGTAGTAATATAACCTAAGCCATTACAGTTGGAATTCTGGTAACTCTATAAATCAAAAATGACTAGTAACAAGTATTAGAAAGGAACTGAATTTGCTTTAAAACATTAAGCCTTCAACTTGAGTTAAAATGTCTTTGTCTGGACAGGCAAAAGTGTCTGGCATTAAAAGAAAAATGATTGCTTCTCCCTTTACAAGGAAATTGTAGTTTGAACCTCAGATTTGATTTAGCTGTGAGGTTTCAAAAAGCACAATGACGTGAAAGTCACAGTAATTCAGAGGAATTAGATTTTCCTGCGAAGCATGGCCAACACAACAGAAAGTGTCTATGAAGCAACAGCAGCGTTTATCACCATTTCCCATTCATCATGCTAATTGTTCAGGCGCAGAAATATTGTTTGTTTTGGACAATTAAGGTTTGGTTTAGTGCCCTGCGTCAAAGCCCACAGCTGAAAAGAATTTCAGCCTTCTCTATCTGACACTTAATTTATGACTCTCACAAATCAATTATACTTCGTTCTGTGCAAATAGCCGGTTTGTCTCTTCCCCCAGCGGAAAATGACATTGTCAGACTGTGAGAGGGCTATTAAACAACAATGTCTTCTGTCAATATGAGCCAGACAGCAAGAAGCCTATTCTGAGCGTGGAGTCTCGCGTGCGAGTCTCGTCTCTTGACAGTATTTAGAATACACACATAGACACGAGGGGATGAAAGGGCGTTTTGTGAACGTCGATTTCCAGTTATCGTTGAAACGTAGTGCCGCAGTAAACAGTGCAGCGCTGGGTGGCCATGCGAAAGTTTAAACAAAGAGAGAGGCACGCTGAAATATTCCACATTCAGCAGAGCGCTTACGAAACTCAGAAAGAACGGGGGGTCTACACAACAATGCTTCACAAACAAGTGCTAAATGTCAACACGCAACACTCAATTTGTCATATATGTACGTGTTCAGCTATTAAAGAAATAGACAGTAGAGGAACATGCATGAACAATGGTTGGTATGCACTGTTGTGGAAGCTACTGTGAAACTTTGTGATTTTGTACTGAAAAAACTATTGCTTACAGATGCGACATCTTTTAATATCGACAACAGTAGCTGCGAGGAAAAATTGTTAGGGGAGGATTTGATGAGCTTTATTAAATGACAAGCAATAACTAAAAACACAGAAGACCAGAGGAAACAACAATTAACAAGATAAATGTAGAGCTGGTGGGGACAAAAGAGCTTGGATGCTGGCCGGGACAAGTGAGGAATGAAGAGTTTGGATGCTGGGCTAAACCAGTGGAAACTAAAGAGCAGTCTTCAGGACAAGAAAGGTCATCCTACTGGTCAGGACCGGCTAAGAGTGAAGGAGTTTGAGGGTGGGCAAAAGGATGGGGACAGGCTCCGTGTCCTCCACTGGGCTTTGTGGCTGGCTCTAGCTATAGGAAGGATATTGTGGCTGGGTTTGGCTCCATCCCGGCTTTGACTCAGGCTTTGTTTCATGAACCGATTCACTAGAACTGATTTGCACAAAGCTACATACTGTACTTATGAGAGAGATCTGAATAACTAAAATAGATTCAGTAGAATTTAACACTATACACCTTTTTTTTAATGTGAAAATGGGCGTCCATTTGTAAATTCTATGGGTCTAGTTTCTGGTCTCATCCGTGTCCAGCTATTTTTAGCTGTACAAAACTGATATTGAAAATGTGTGTGTCTTATAATGTTATTTAATTTATTATTTGAATTATGAACACACTGGGTTGTAGCGCAAACAATTTCACCGTTTTCTGCACACTGTTGCTCTCCTCGTTATTTACCTTGAATACCTTGATTCTAGTTCAGGTGTGTTTAATTAGTACTAAATTTTGCTGGAAGGTGGGCCTCCACACTGTAAAAAAAAATCCATAACAGTGAAAAACTGGCAGCTGTGGTTGCCGGAATTCTACTTTAAAAAATACAGTAACAACGTTTTTTGTTTTACAGTTTTAAATTTACAGTTAATTACCGTAATTTCATTAACTGATATAATGTTAATATGCAAAACTATTAAAGTACTGAAATCTGTTTTTTACCTTTGAAATACACTGATAATCACCGAATGCAGGTGGTGATGAGAAAGTCACATGATGAACCAAAGCCCATCACAAGCAGCTTTAAATATGTAAATTTATAGAAGGTGCTCAGTGTCATTCACACAAACACTAAACACTATCATGGTAAGAGTCATTAAACTTAAATATGCAATAAACATCAATTTAACAATTAGATGTAACATACAACCCTAATAAACATAACTGATAAGAAAAACTAAGAAGAAACATAGTTATTTTAAAGATAAAACATCACATTTAAACAAAATCTGAAATGCAATGCAGGGAATTCTAGGAACGTCAGTTTACAGGTAAATTTTACAGGAATTTACCGTTAACCATTTAACAGGTTTTTACTGTAGCATTTTAACAGTTTGTTTCTGTTAAAATCACAATCATTTTTTTACAGTGCAGTAACAGGATTGGGCAGCCATGGATTAGTATGAACTGCTTATTATTTAGTTTAGTTAAAAGTTACATTATCTTAGTATTAGCATTCTTGTAATTTGACTTTTGAGTTACCTTGTAGTTACTGAGATGCTTATCAAATTTCAGTTATATGTGTTTGATGTGTGACAAATTTCCCAGTTTACTCTATAATTAAAATTTAAGACAAGGCTGATATAAACAAAATATATTGTCATATCACTACAGCTTGCCATCATCCTAAAGTCAATGGGCTTTTTGAAAAATTGTTTGGTTAAATGCCTGAAAAAAGGGTTGTGGTTAACAAGCTCAATATATTTTCACATTTTATTATATAATATAAATTACTTCAGTAATAACCCCTTGTGAATTTTTTTAAAGAACTACAGAGGTTCTCTGGGTGTAAAAATCATAAACCTTTTTTGGTTTTTACAATAACCCAAAAGCCAGTAGGAAAACCCTGTATTTTTGTCAGAGAAACCAGGGTAACTTCACTGCAACCATTGTCTATTTTTACAAACACTATTCCCGTCACTGCAAACTAATTAGCATGGCCTTTTTGTGTATTGAAAATTGTTTCGCAACCTCAAAGCGAGTTTAGCTTGTCTAGAAAATGAACTGCTGGTGTTCATCCCGTTCTTGATTCGCAGACTGATGTGCAACATCTCAGATAAACAGAGACATCTTGGCTGGGTTAAAAGGATGAAGACCATGAGTGACAAGGCAACAAATAGCAAATCTGCTGCCAAGTTAAGAAAAGCAGCAGTCAAGGATATAGCCACAGACAAAATACTCTTCTCTTTCAGCTGAGACCATTCAGCATTACCCAGCTCTTTACTGAAGGAAAAAGGAAACTTTGGTGACTATTCCCTCGGCCATTAGGTGTTGTTTATTAGTGTTTTTGTGGGCCCTTTTATGCCAGTTTAGATTTGCAAGACTGACTCAGTCATAGTTTCATCATTAAAAAGGACAAAGAATTCTGAAAAAGACAGAAATAATGCAAATGTTCACTCATTCAGCTTTCTGTTTAATCATCTTTTATACACCACACCTACTGGAAACGTTCTTCAGGATTTCTCAGAAACAACTGGGGTGATAACAAACATGTCTCATTATTTCTGATCAGACCTGACAGCAGAGGTTAAAAACCGTTTGAAGTTGCTGGTGCCCCTGCTGTTATCTAAAACTAGCCGCCTGCAGACCTCTCACCATGGGGCATCTGGACTGGCGGCACTCAGCCCCTCTCAGCTCACCGGTCTGTGCTGGGCCGTTTAGACAGATTAATACTTAGCTAAGGGTCAGGAGAAAGTTTAGAAAACTTTCAGCAACAACAGCTGAGTTCTGTCGAGTGCAAAACATCAGGTGACAACAACAAGACCAGTTTAATAAATTAATACAAATGAACTTTGAAGTCAGCTTGATATACAATGCAGAGACTTAACATAGTGTAATATAAATACTGGGGTCCAAAAGTCTAAGATTACTAGTGAAAATGCTACTGTATTGCATCCATTTAATACTTTTTTTCCAATACGATAAAAACATGATTTGGTAATATTAGAAAAAACATCTTGTGCTTCAGTGGAAACTGGAAGTCAAATATTTCATACAAAGGAGTCACATGATCAGTTTCACAAATGTACTTATTACATTAGTAACCCAGAAGTAATGCACAATGCTTTTTTATATATATATTTCATTATTATTATTATTATTACCAACATTACAGTTTTTCTCGATTGCTTAAACACATTTCTTAAAATTATGCCTCATATTCTCACAACAGTAAACACAAATCCATAACGCCTCACACAATTTCCCAAACATCCTATTTTCAGGTCAAAATGAAACTCTACACTCAAAACCATTCACTTTTGCTGAAAAACCAAACTTTGCCCTCAGACATCAAACACAAGCCCTCAAAAAC
>JAUMHE010000048.1:18765581-18779454 GCA_032359235.1 Enteromius mattozi | reverse complement strand
GCTTGAACTACTTCAGACTACTTGTAATGAATCTAAAATATATGAAAGTCTAATGTTTATCAGTACATTACAGAAAACAATGAACTTTATCACAATATGCTAATTTTTTGAAAAGGACCTGTACTTCTATAGTACTGCATAATTTATGTTATCAGTTTGGGTGTCTTATTATATATTGTGTTATCTAATCAATGTTTACTGCATTAAATTTGTCATGTGTGCCACTTGTGTCTTTGTAATATTTTATTAAAAGTTAAATTCTTAACCTAACTAAATACTAAATGCAAAGCTATATATATATATACAGTCAAGATTTTCTATTCAATATATATATATATATGCTGTATATATTGAATAGAAAATCTTGACTGTGTGATTGTTTCTATTGTTGCAAGGTGTAAACTGTTTTTCACAGCTCCTTATATATAAAGTTGAATATAGAAGTATATCCAACATTATCTATATACATAGAATACACTCATGTAAAGCAATATATACAATACAGCAAATCTCAACTGCATTTTTTTTATTTCATAGCAACATGTATCTATATCACCACCCAGCTCTTTATAAAAGGTTAGATACATATAGTTAATATTCTCTGTACATATATATACTATATAGAATATCCAAATTGCTTGATTGTTTGTAGTGCCACAAAATCGAATCCATATTAATCTATATTATTTCAAAATCTTATCTATATCTATAAAATCTATATCTATATTATCTGATAAATGCAAAAAAAAAGACTTAATTTTTTTTCATACTGGGTCACTATAGACTGTAGAAGTTACATTTTGAAATTCACAATGTTGTGTACATATATGTTTATAGGGCACTTCTGTATCAACTGTTTCTGTATTCTGGGTCAAAATAGCCTGTCTGTGGATCCCCAGTAACTCATGTCCACTATTCCTTTCACTCTGATGCCCCAACACAGTCTCACGACCAATTTGTATGTATTCGTACAAATTCAAAGGACCTCACTCGCACAATTTTTAGACAAATCGTACAAAATCGTGCAAGTGAGGTCACAGACTCTAACCCCCAGTGACGGGTAGGTTTAGGGTTGGAGTTAGGTGTAGGTCATTCGTCATACGAGTGAGATCGTATGAATTTGTACGAATTAGTCACCAAGTAAAATATGTATGAATTGCCGAGAGATCAGGCTTGATGTCCTGGTTAAAAAAATACTTGTGTGAACATTGTCTTATTCATCAAAAGAAAGTCCACAAAAAGGAACAACATATTAGGAACCTAAATAACAATAACAATAGACAAAGAATCAGGCCACACTCTTTTTAACTAAATCAGCTCTGATCACACCATTGGCCTTTTCCCCAAGAAAAACTTTGAGGATTTCCTCCCAGAGTATCCCGGGGACAATTAGTGCACCAGTCAACGAAATAAGTGTGTCCATCTAAACCAATTACGCAGCCTAAGTGGAGAGCATGCTAGCCAATGGCGGGAGGATGGCTCCTGTACTGATTAACTGGCAGACACATTGACCCGCCTGACCTCTTAAAGCCCTTTGGGGGAAACCCTTGTCATAAGGAATAAATCTGGGACTCCCTCTGTTTAAACATAGCAGAGAGCTCACAATAACCAGTAATCCATTAAGCAAAAAAGTAGATATGGCTAATAGCATAAACATGGTTCATGCTCCATGGATCTTTTTCAAGACAAAGGAGGTTATGGCCTATGCGGGGAGCAGTTTGACAGGAACAATATCTGTGATCTGTTTAGGACTACAAGGAAAGTTGTTTGTTTAGTCTATAGCGGGTTTGGTTTCAGCATTGACCTGATTAGGCGATTGCAGTTTTTAGTAAGGGAAAGCTTTGATCGGTGATGAAGAGAGGAAGTTTCATGGAAACCCGAACACTGTTTTGATGGAAACCTAGTGAGTCAAAACATCCTGTCAAAATAATATCTTCATGTGTGATGATGTAAACACGCAGCAAAATAATATTTGTGGCGGTTATATCAATCCTAGTTATCTCTAAAACACATTAGCTGTTCGATGTGTGCAGTGACAACCTTATATTAATTAGTTTAGTTTATGTAAGTCTGTTTATATAGAAATAACATACTTCTGAGATATAATTTAAAGAGTGATTCAAATAAAATAATTATATGATAGTGGTAATGTACTTTCTGATACTTAAAAATGGTTATTCTAAAGGACAATATTCTGGTTCTGAATGCTGATTGGTATTTTTTATTATTTAAATTATGAATAATATAACAACTTAGAAGCAACATTCGTATATTTTTTTTATAATTTACAACATTTTATTGTAATTATTGTATTAACAGTTATTTATAATTATATTATATTGACTATTAGTAATTATTTAAAAATATTATCATCAAACATATCATATATTCATAATTATCTAATCTTGTTACTTCACTGATCAACATGCAATGCCTTTTAGCCTTGACTTTTATCTCATTGTCTGCTGTCAATTTTAGATATATTGCTATTATGATGTATAAGAGATTCATTTTATTGCTTGACAATCTTGGCAAACATTTTTTTTTTTATCTCACTATGTACAAACATATAAATTAATCATCTAAAACAATGCACTTATTCTGTACATACATGCTTTTACATTGTACTTATATTTTTCTCATGGCATAAAAGTAACTTGGTGCACTTTTTAGCGCAACACAAAATACGTACCAACAAGTACATACTGTATCAATGCAGTTTGCAAAAGAAAGGAACACTAGAGGCAGTAAACTCCAACAACTTTTATATTTTTCAGACAATTACTTGAAGAATATCATGTTATGACTTCAAAAAAAAATTATTAATTAATTAATTTGCTGGGATATTTTAAAACTGATGCTTTTGAACATCCATCACATATCTATTGGTCTTCACAGACGGTAGGTTTGTTCTGTAGTTCCGGTTTTTGTTTTTGTTTTTTTTCTCCATTATGATTATACTGTTGACTCATTCCTTACACCTTAACCCACACTTAAACCTATACCCCTAAACCTGTCCCTAACCTTATCAATATCCCACATCAATAACAGCAGAAGAGTTTTGCAATATAACACAATAAGTACATTGTACATGTTTTTGGTGTTATTACATGTTAGTTAAGGCCACCTAATATAAAGTGGTAGCCTTTTTTGTGAAAACTGTGGTGATTTGCCTATTACCATTGATACATCATGCTTTTGGCTCGCAAAGCTGCTTTCTGGCCTTTTCATGTGTGTGTCTGTTGCAGAGGGACCAAAGTATATGATTCTGTTGACTGCCATGTGTCACAGGTGTCTGTCCTGTACAGTCTACACATGCCCTTTTGAGATTAAATTCAATAACAAGTTCAAGCCCTCCTTAAACAGTTTATAACCAAATCAGGGGGACAACAGAATCCATGAATGCCCTTAGGAATGAGATTGCTCGGGGCTCTGCCAGACCAATCATAATTTACTATTTTCCCCCCTCTCTTTGACAGATCTCTTTGTTCCAGCCGACATTACACATGTCAGGTCATAACAGCATTTCCACCAGCTGACAAGCAAAGGCATGGCTTTAAATGAGGCCCATTATCATGAATCACATTTGAAAATGTCAAAGGCTGAAAATGCAGGAGGTATACCAGAGTTCTCCTCTTAGATCTTGCTCATTGTCCCAACACTGATTATATTATATTATATTAATATATCAGTTACATTGGATGCGATTCCCCATTGACTGATCAAAGCAGATGCTGCAGTGTAGAGAGGTTAGTGGATTAGTTGGGGGTGCCAGTATAGACAAATATATCAAGAGACCATTTAGCTCAAGACCATGCAAAAACGCAACCTGGTCTCATAAAGATATGTACCTCTGTGCATGTTTTGTGCGACACCATTTTTACATGCCTTACTGCACGTTTCACCACAGTTTCAAAGAGAAATGTCCACTGAGTGGTGCTAAAACACAGGTTCAATACGTGAACCCCAGCACATTTTTATTACGTTGATATAGGTGTGACATCCACACCAGGCTCCACCCTCACCCAGTCACAGCGCTCACTCTCCCCTGAATATTAATCACCATCACCTGGCTCTCATCACCACACTTATCACGAACCACACAACAGTCACCGTCCAAGCTCGTTCCTGACAAGTGGACTCATATTCGGCAAGACCGTTCTAAGCTATACTTACCTGTGATACTTACCTTGTGATATCCCATGTGTTCCCTGTCTCCTCCCCAGGCTCCTTGGATTCCCTCTCTGTATCTCCAGCGTCTCAAGTTTGTGGTGTGTGGTTGTGGTCCCTCGTCTCTGTGTCTCCATCGTCTCTGTGTTCCTCCAGTGCTCCAGCGATCCTATCAAGAAAGACATTTGAGTTACTAATCAGTCATAATTCTCCAAACTGCTCATTCTCTGTTCTACTCACCTTTATCCTATGCATCTTCATTCTATTACGCCTCTGCTGCCTCAAATAAATATACTTTGTTTGAACTTACCTCCTGTGTGCAGTCCGCTTCTTAACAATAGTTACGTATTTCTGTGTTTTTATCACGTTAAATATCCAGCCACTGTCGCTAAAAGTTAATGCTCTCTCATGTTGGAAATATGCCCTACACCAAATCCATCCCTAAGCCTACCCGATAGTGTTACCAAATGCAAAACTGATATAACAAGGCATTTGTTGATGCAACCATGTCTTTTCAACTTCCTTTTATGCAAATTAGAACTGTTTTATCGAACCGTACTTACTCGGAATTTGAACCAGAGCTCCTCACTTCTCAAGAACATCTCTGTACTCCGTGAGCTACCGAACAAACCTACCATCTATGAAAACCCATAGATATGAAGCTGGATATGTGTGATGTGTGTAGCAACAATATCTTGGATTTATGTTTGTATTATCCTTTAACACTGACAAAGATTACATTTTACTTAGGATGCGAAATTGGATTTAAGTAAGCACAAGTTACAGCTTTAGATAAAAATAAAGTGTAACTGCAATTCTATTTTAGTTACACAGACATGCATAATTAAACTCATTAAATTCATTTTACTTCGCTTTTTGGATCCACTTTTAAACTCACTCTTCAAATCTAGTGTGAACCTAAATCTGAAAGTGCATCGTGTATAAAGTTATTGTTTCTCAAAAGAAAGAGTCAACTCTCAATCATTGAAACGTTTTTAAAACGACTTCCAAGTCATTTCATGTTGACATCAAAATAAAACAGTGGGAAATTGCCTGCCCACTTGTTGGTCTTTTTTGCGTTGGTTCTGAATGAAAATGCAAATTCATTTTCTGCCACTAGGTGTCACTTTTGGAGCACAATCACTGGAGAGATTTGGAAAAATGTATCACTTAACGAATTGTTTGGGAGTTGATTAAAACAAGGTCAAAATAAATGTTATATTATGAACCTTTCATAACCCATAATAGGGGCACTTTAAACATTCACTATTTCTATCTGTGTGAGCTTAAACTTTCACCCTTCAAATCCACTGTGAATTTAGAAACATTAATTCTGACTGAAGCTGCTGGACAGAGTTTGCTGGCTAAAGTGCTAACATTTTCCGAAAGGCAAACTAACCCAAACGGATGAATCAGCTTTAGATTTACAGCTCAAACATTTGAGAATGGAAACATCTGGTGTAACACTAACGCTTAAAATAATAGCACGTTCAGCATGACGAGAGGCCATTATCTTCACATTTTATGGTGTTTTTCCCATCATGTGTGCAGTTGATACAGGCAGAGGTCTCTGTGTTTCCCGTCTAAGGAGGTAAGGCAGCAGGATTTGGCTATTGGCATTTATTGAACGTGTAAACTATTCATTGTTGATACTCAAGGGCACAGCGGCATAATGGAGGCTTCAGCCAAGTCAATAATTGTCATTTTATCCAAGTTCAATACTTCAGTATTTTATTCCACCATATGGACCAGCTGCAACCCCATTTATGTACAAATACGCTTACGTGAACATCTTTTATGGCTTCATTACTATAATACAGGTGGATTGTCATGTAGATGCTTAGTTTTTTCATTGCATTTAGAGAGCAAAGTAATAAAAAGATTTGAGGTTTTGGAAGCTAACCATTAGTATTAATCCCAATCAGTCTAGCTCCAGCTAGACAGGCAAGTGTTTAACCCTCAGAAATCCACACACACAAACTTTTTCACCAGAGGAGGGATTCAAAGCTATATATAGGGATGGTCATCATTAAAAAGAGCACATTGATATTATGATAATGCTGTAAGAGGATGAACCATGGACACAGAGAGTTCAAACAAACAAGTGCTATAATGCTCTGCATACTCTGTAAAATGATTTTCAATGGCATAGTAATGATTATTTTAATGGAGCGTGGTTTGGATTTCATAGATGTTTTAATGTACAGCTTTTCCATTACTGTTTATGGAAATCAGCAAAAGAATACGGATCAGCAACTAATAGTGTAAGATATAAAAAAAACACACACACACAAACAGGAAGAATAGTTTAAATAAAATATGGTAAGATCTTTGAAAAGACTCTTTGAAAAGACACAATAACAGCCTTAATAAGTGAATGAGCAAATTTTAATAGTGTTATGATCTAGCTGGATGTGGCAGCTCAGGTCACTGGATGACACTCCAGCGCTCATGAACTCTGTGTGTTTTTGTGTCTGTTTTCATGCCTGGACTTTTTATCAATGAACTCATGTCTCCGCCTACCTTGTCTGATGTCTTGGTCGTTCATTCATGTCTCCGCCCATCTTGTTTGTTGTCATGGTCACTCATCTGTTTCTCCGTACGTCTCTCGCCTCATCCGTGACAAATAGATTTTCTTTTCATTAAAAAGGTAAAAATGTCAAATATATATGTTTACAACTATTCCTTAATTTATAAACGTAATTATGGTATTAGAGCATCTCAGCATATGACATTTATTATATTTTCTATGAAACAGAAAAAGAAATAGATTACAAGAAATATATGTTTTTATAATTATAATACATAAATAAATCCTTTAAAAAATGTTTAGACAGTTTTTGTGACACTGAACAGTTGTGCTCTTTCAACTGGCATTTTAAGCCTATCATTCCAAGTTCTCAACTCTCTCAGATGATAATAACAGCTCTTAGCAAGCACAACAGGAAAGCTTATAGTAGCTTTATAGTGCATTAATACATAGAGAGTCTGAGGCAGTGACAGGTGTGACGCCAATCTCTCTGCCCAAGGCACTGCAACGTAATGTGGGCTTCAGATACAAGTACTTTACAATGTGGGATTGTTTTTCTGGGTTAATCTCTTCACTTTGCACCATTGTCCATCAGGTCAGCTGATGTAATCTGATAACCATTACATTACTAAGACTCAGTCCGGTGAAGAAGTGCAGTAATGCGCAGAATAGTGAGATTACTTAGAGCACTCACACAATTCATACACTTTATCTCAGTTGTAATTTCTCATTATATCATGACAGACTGGTAATGTCCCTACAAGGATAGTAAAACCTTAAAGTTTTGACAGTGTGGGGAGCAACGAGGGGGGGAAAAGTAGGCTAAATGGTGTTTATCTAAAAGTGTAACAGTGCAAACAGCTTGTCTGTAAGGGGTAGGTTTAGGGTTGAGTTGGGTAAGGGGATAGAAAATATTGTTTGGTCAGTATAAAAGTAATAGAAGTCTATAGAAAGTCCCCACAATTCAGAGACAAACGTGTGTTTGTGTGTGTGTGTTACCAAAATTAGTCAGGTCCGGGCAGGGGCCGTAGTTGAAAAGTGGGACTAAATTACCAGGGCCCCAAGGGGGGGAGGGCCCCTGAGAAGTGAAATTTTATTTTTCTTTAAATATCATTTTAAGATCACAATAAATGTTGTTAACTAATGTAAATGTTAATATTTTGGGTAAATGCATCAGTTGATTGATGTATTAAATGGTGTCGTAGGTAGTTGTGAACCTCGAGCTTACGGGGGCCCATGGCCACTGCTCGTGCATAGGGCCCAGAATTTGGTGCTACGCCCCTGGGTCCGGGAGTTTTAGATAAAGATCT
Source organism: Enteromius mattozi (assembly GCA_032359235.1). Taxonomy (NCBI): domain Eukaryota; kingdom Metazoa; phylum Chordata; class Actinopteri; order Cypriniformes; family Cyprinidae; genus Enteromius; species Enteromius mattozi. The sequence goes on along the minus strand of JAUMHE010000048.1, from coordinate 18,771,444 downwards.
TCAGATGTACTAAAGACTAATTACTATAGACTAATCCTACCAAAATACCCTTAAAAACTTACTAATTATGTATGTATTCGGTCATTCATTCATACATGCATGCACGCATTTTTAATTAATTGAGTAAATAAATGTTCTATTATTTCTGAATACTTTTTAAAGTACATGATGTCAACGGACGTGTTATCAGGCTTTGTTAAATATCTAAATAAGGACATGTAAATTCTGAAATGCTAAAAGACTTCTATTGTCACAAAAAATTAAGCCCATTAAAATAGATACACCCCCCTCTATGTTGCTAAAGGGGCGTCTTATATGGTTTAGCTAAGGACACGTGATTCCTGAAACACTAACGTTACATGTCCCTTTATGGGGTGGGAATAGGCATGTTTAGATTTTAAATAAAATTAGTTAGAAATAATAAAGACTAATCTTAGACCTTCTCTTTCTCTAACCTATATTTATTCAGGAAAAAAATACACATTGTGTATTTTGTTCTGCTATATCTATTTATGTCCCAAAAAAGTGTTTTAACAAGTTAAACATGCGGACTCACGCACACTCTTCACTCAAGAGGAGCAGCAGATCACAAGTGTTTCCTTGTCAGTTTAGCACCATTATGGAGGGTGTGGGTTTAGCTGCTGTCAGGAATATGTCTCCATCACTCATGCTCTCAGATTAGCTTTCTAGAAACTGTTCAGTAGTGGATGCTCACAATACTCGACTTTCAGTCTAGTCACCTAGTATTGACTGCCATCTAGCGGTAATAAAACACAATGACATGAATCCACACCAGTTCTGTAAAATAAAAAAATAGCTAAATAAAGTCAAAGTACTTCTTATGCCAAAAAGTAATTTAAGTACATGCTTAATTATGGACTCATTCTTTGCAGTGAAAATGAAATGCTAATTATGGAGTTCAGGAAATGTTACCAGATTCTTCCTCAAGAAAAATAACAGAGAGAAAAGCAATAGATAACTGTTTAAACACAAAAGAGAGTATCTCTTTATTGCAATTCCAAAAAATAAAAATAAAAAAGCAAACCCTGAACAAGACAGCATCCAATACACTAATACTCAATCGCATTTCAAAGAGAGATATATTTAAATACAACCGATCGCAAACTTCAGAAAACCACAGTGGAAGAGGAAAGCCTCCATGATATCCAACAGCGCCTATTGCTCTGGCCAGAGATGTTACAATTTGAAATCACCACTGCTTTTGACAGGGAATAAAACAAATTTAACTTTAAAAATTAAAATCACACTCTGACAGGGTATAACATGCAGAATCTGATCAAAGCAATATTACTTATCTCATAAATGTTTTCTATTTTCTCTCTCTCTCAAATTTCATTATTTAGGGCCTTTGTAGATGAGTTTAAAATATAATTGTTTTTTTTTTAAAGAAACTCTATGTATTTAAATCCATCAAACGTCACTGTGTCATTCAGGCACCATCACATGAGTACTCAAACCAAAGCTGCCACTATAGCAAATAGTGAAAGTTCACCTCTAAGGAAAAAAAACACCATGAAAACATCACTTATTATCCACCTTGACAGTTTATTGGAAAATCTCCTTTGAAAAGACAAAGTCTCAAACATGGGGCAACAAACATCCCATTAAAAATGTGCTGTACACTCTGGCAAACACCTTCGTCTAAACATCACCTCATAACCACACTTCACATTAGCTCTGGAACTGGTGTTGGAAGATGTAATCTGCTTTACATTAACAGACATTATTGATATTAAATAGCTTACAATATTGAAATACATACGAAAAGGTGGACAGTCGAGAAACAAAATGCTCCAAGAAAAGACCTTTCTAAGGATATAACAGAACATGCAATCCTCAAACTTTACAAAAGCTTTATCAAAGGAAAATAAATACATTTGCTCTATAGTCCAATGATCAGAGATATGTCTAAGATTAATTCATGCTCTCTGAAAACAAAAAATATGCAGCACCTCAAAATTAGAAAGACGGGACAATGCTAACAAATACATTGAATACCGGATATTTAATGCACAAACAATGACGAATATTGGCAAGGGCAAATGTGCACACAAGCATTGTGGGGCAAGAAAATTGGGTATTTTGAAAAATAGAACAAGTATAAAAATAGATTTTGTATACCTCCAACTATTTGGTCGTTATCATAAAATCTGTACAAGCAATTCATGAAATTTTAAAGATGGAGATGAATAACGCTGTTTAATTTAAAAGAAGATTAAATACATCCTCTAAATGAATATTCCTTTGATTTGCTTTTTTTTTTTTTTTTTTTTATAAAATTACTATAAATCTGATCGCTAAAAAGGAGATTTTCTTTTTACTTTCACATTCACACCATTTAAAATTAAAGGAAAGAAAAAACACAACCTACGAAAAAACAAAACCTACATTACAAACAGAAACAGTGGCACGTAGTAAAAACATGGACACAAACAATAGTAGGTATTTATTCTTGTGACTATGCAGAGCATCAGAAACCAGGATGTAGACTGAATGTCGTCTCTTTGAGTTTGTTTTAGTCAGACGAAGGAGTTCAGCAGACGCAGAGGGTTGCTTTGCGGGGCTGTAGTATAGGAACGCTGGGGGTCCGTTTGGGACTCTTGGCGGCGTTGCGTTTGGGCACTGAGCGTTCACTAGTCCTCCGGCGAGAGCTGCTTGGGGTGAGGGGGCTCCGTCTGGGCCTCTTCCCCAATGGGCTTGACACATCCGGTGGGGACAGGGGCATCTCTGGGGTCCGGTTACCCTCGCTGGGGCACACAGTCAAGGCAGCTTTGTCCGTGAGCTCAGTGTAAGGGAGGTTTTCTTCTAACAGGGGTTCTGCGCTCAGACTCACTCCTGACAAACCGTTCCTCCTCTCCAGCGCCGGCAAAGACTCACTGCTGGCTGAAGACAGGTCGGGATCCGGGGTCTGTAAAGGGTCAAAAATATGATCATTTTATTATATACAAATTAACAGTGTTGGGAAGGCTATTTTTACATTGAAGTATGCTATGGTAGCAGTAATAGTATTTTGAGAAAATTGACAGTTCCAATACAAGTTACAGAGACTATTAATATTTTATGTCTTTTAAAAAGGATAAAAAAAAATGTAAATAAAAAAAGTGAAGAAAGAAGAAAACAACATTTGTCTGCATTTATTTGGCATAAAAGCAATAAATGTACTTATCTACTAATCTAACTACATGTAGTGCAAGAATTACTAAAATTATATTATATTAATAATGGTATATTGCAAAAAAATTATTGTGTCAGAATTTGTGGAGTCAAATGGTTAATAGCACCCAAAATAAAAGTTTTTGTTTACATAATGTGTGTGTGTTGTGAAAGCTTATTTTATTATATACATATGTGTGTGTGTGTGTGCGCACATGCATGCATATATTCAAGATAAATATGTTATGTTCATATTTAAATGTACTTTTATAATATAAATTATATGAAAAATATATGCATGTAAATAAATGGAAATATTTTCTAAATATATACTGTCTATGTGTCCATTTATATTTGCATAATAAATATATACTAATTAATTAATAAATACTTATATACTAATTATTACTTTTTAACAGAACTTTTCAGGTTTAGTGAATAGAATATTTAAAAGAACATAATTCATTTTCAATAATGCTTTGTTCTAACAATGTAAAAATCTTTACTGCCATCTTTGAACAGGTTAGTTCATCCTTGGTAAACAAAAGTATTAACTTCTTTCAACAACAACAACAACAAGAAAAAGACACTAAAAATGCACAATGTATATTAACCTATAACCTTTTTTTTTTTTTAAACCATGTTTACATTCAGAAAAATAATAAATCAATATGTGCCAGAACTGTAATATTTAGGAATCCTTAAAAGATATAAAGCAAAAGTTAAAAAAGTGACGTTAAAAAAAAACCCAGTGGAAGTACCAGAACTGGAAAAAAAAATTCAAACTGCACAACAAATGCCAACAACTCTAAAAAACAAAATACAAATAAAGCAAGTCTAAAGTCTGGTCTTCGTCACTACAACAGGGGAATGCATCGTAGCTGCTCTTTTGCATTCTCTTGCCCTGTTCTGTATTTTTCATTTCCCCTCTATCAAAATCATAACAGCACCAGAAGAGAAAACAGGAAAAACGATCAAAGCAGCCTCCCAAAGCCTCAAATCCACTCCACTTAAAAGGATTAAAAACACAAACATCTGTCCACTCTCCTGCTCTCCAAGCCAAAGCAAAACAGCCAAGAGCAGCTGGAGGAGCCATGCTTCAAACACGCTGGGGCCAAATAAACACGCAGACATGGCTTCCATCGGAACTGTTCTGACAATGGAGGCCTCGATCGGGAAAGGGGGAGATGGGGAGAGAGAGAGAGAAAGATAGAGCGTGTGAGAGAGTGAGAGGATAAAGAGAAAAGCAGGCAGGACTGATGAGCAGCACGTCAGAGTGTCTTTTGGTGGGCACGGAGCCAAAGTGTGGCTAACATGAGCAGGAACTCTGTAAAAAGTCTTATCTAAAAGCTTCTGATTGGCTGTGAGCCTGGACAGTGTACAAAAATCTCTTGAAGTTCAAGCGTATCATGAACTCCTGATTTTGTCTGCTTGAAGTGGCTGGGTAGTGTTGTCTAAAATAACGGTACTTCAGTACCACACCGGTAATGAAATTGTTCAAATGTGATAATACCAGACTATAATACCAAAACATCATGCACTGAAATTAAATGATTGACAGCATCAGTGATTATAAAGAAGTGCCCTTTAGTCTTTACTCAATTTCTCTATGTAATTGGAATAAATAATTGAATAAAAGTTCAGTTTTTTGTAGAGCTGCCCTCAACTAAAAAAAATGGTTCTGGTCGAATAGTAGTTGTTCATTTTAAGCATTAGTAAACTAATCATACGTTTATTAATAAGCCATTTAAATCGTAATAAAGAGCCTACATAGCCTAATAGACTCTTACATGCAGCTTGCCACAGCACACAGCAGAAGCTAATGATTATGAATCCGTCAGGGAATAAAAGTAAGGGGGCTGCATTAACATTTTTATCATTTTTACTAGTACTCCCTTTGTTTACACCCTAGGAGATCATCTCCGCAGTAGTGGATGCATCTGTTTCATGTTTCATACAGATTAAATTATCAGAGAATATTTGTTTTCCATTTGAATTGGTTCATTGGAAAGTAAACATTTCAATCCCTAGATATATTTTTCATATAAAAAGGCAAGTATACAGAGTTTTAGAATTTCTTGCAAGTTCACATAGACTGAGATGGAAGAAAGCACATACTGTTTGCTTTTATTATTTTACAAAAGCACACAAATAAACGTGGAGTCTTTACAGATTCAAAAGAATAATCTGTATGACCAAAAATGAAGGAGTATTTTAAGTGTCTGCACACATTTTTCTATGTTAACATTAGATGGCAAAATTGCTGCTACTAATATATTTCAGATAATAACCTAAAATGAATGATAGTCAAGCATTTGGATGTCCTGCCTAATGTACTGTATTACCACAAAGACCAGCCGATAATGATCTGTCCATCATGGACTGCGGGACCTCACCACACCCTGTGGATTTTTTTCTGCAACTAAGCGACTAATAGAATTTTCATCGACCAAGCCTCTTCTCGTAGACTAACAGTTAGACAAATATGGAGACAGACTAGAGCTGCACGATTCTGGATAAAATGAGAATCACGATTTTTTTTCTTACAATAAAGATCACGATTCTCTCACGATTCTGGATAACTGTTTTTTTATTTTAAAGATTTACCCCTTAACTTTAGGTTATCAAGCAGCAGTAAAATAGCAGTTAAATAAAACAAGAAATGAAATGTAAAATAAAGTAATAATGT
>JAUMHE010000048.1:18743553-18755291 GCA_032359235.1 Enteromius mattozi | reverse complement strand
TATATATATATATATATAAACGTAAAATCTTTCTTAAATGCATGTGTGTGTATTTATATATACATAATAAACATACACAGCACACATACATCATGTAAACAAAAACTTTTATTTTGGATGAGATTAATTGCACTAATAAAAATACAATTCAATGACATCATGAATATGGTAATTAGCACTAAGCACAATCTAAGAACATTTAGCATTTGTCAAGCAGACTTTCCACTGAAGGTATTTGGTAATAGTGGCCTTTGTGCATTAGGTCTGAAGTTACACATTCTGTGAGGCCTATCTATAAGCTTTAACTTACCTGTAGAGGACTCCACAAATTTGAGCCTCTTGGAACGATGAGAGATGGAAGGCTCAATGTGCTGCTGAGACTCGGGTATACTGAGCAATGTGGCATCTGCCCTCTCCTGCAGTCCTGGACATGCATAATAATTTTCACAGTCATCTCTGATACGTAAAACACTCAACACACTATATATAGATCTGTTCCAACTAGATATCACAGGTGCTGTCAGGACCAATGCTGTTTCTTTAAGATAGGAATCGTACACAAAAGCATTGCATGTGTCTTCAATGGTGTAAGCAATTTTAGAATCTCCTGTGATAATCACCTGTAGTACAGAGGAGAATAAAATGTTGAGAGGACATTTAATAACTAAAGGTATCAATAAAATGTTCATCTTCTAGTTCATGAACCTCACCCAATTCAAAATGTAAAATCTGAAAATATATTTGTGTACTATGCATTTTGATGTTTATTAGATAATGTTGTTAGCCTGGCATCAAGGCAACATTAATATCGGTTGGAAACTGTTTCCTGCACACTTTAGGAGCTATATCTTATGCTGTACAAATAGCCTTCTATGTAAAGTTTTCCAAATCTGTCACTTTTGTAACCTTGGTTTGGATGCTACCTTAGAACAGGGGTTGTCAACCCTGCTCCTGGAGGACTACCTTCCTGATTGTGGTTTTCAAGTAATCCAAAATACCTTGATTAGCTGGTTTATGTGTGTGATTAGGATTGGAGCCAAACTTTGCAGAATGGTAGCCCTCCATTAGCTGGGTTGGCTTAGGCCACATCCACCCAAAGCCTGCACTTTCGCTATCCTTTTTTTTTTTTTTTAAACACGCCATTGTCTCAAGAAATATCTGCACACAAACTCACTGAAACTGCCAGACCAGTATGTGACGCTGTAATTCTGCCCCAGGGATACACTAAAAATGGAGAAGACAGCTTGGAGCTTGTTCATAAACCTTGCACACTACGTATATAAATCCAACACAACAACACACAATAAAGTAAAGTTAAAAGGCTCAGTAGCTTCTGCAGCACGAACACAAGCATGTAGTCCGCCATTGTTTTTGTTGTTGCTTAGGGACATGCAATACTGGATTTTCAACCCATTTTGGCTGATACCGATACCAATATATTTCCTTTTATTTGGAAACAACACCAAGCCACTCCTGTGCAGAAATTATATGCAAATTATTTTTTAATTTTGGTTAGTTTTTAACAAGAACTTATTTGTTAGAATTAAATAAACAATAATGAAGGTTTTTTGAAAGTACATTGAAGCTCTGAAAATTTCAATCGCTGCATTCCCTCCATGCTGAACAATGAGTCCCCTGGACCAGGATTAAGAACCACCGAACTAGGGGTGTCCAAACCTGCTCCTGAAGGTCCAAAGTCCTGCAGACTTTAGCTCCAACCAGCTCCCACACTTGAATGGAAGTCTAAAGACCTCGATTAGCTGGTTAAGGTGTGTTTATTGCAGCTTCAGGAACATGCCTTTCAAGAACAGGATTGGACACCACTGCGGTAGACAGAAATTAGACTTACTAGGCCATTGGTTCTCAATTATGGTCCCAGTGACCACTGCTCTGCGCATATTGTGTGCTTCTCAAATGAAAGACTGCATCCTCTGAAGGCTGCATATCTCGGCTTCCATGTCATCCAACATCCATGAAGGCCATCTCAATTGGAAGTATACTTGGAAGGCTAGCCTACAAGCCTCTAAAGGACTGAACTAGGAAGGATGCAGCCTTGGTTGGATGCAGCCTTCCGTTTGAGAAGCACCCTTTGCATTTCTCTTTTATCTATCACATTCAGTTCAGTTCATTGAGATCTCTCCTAATGAGCTGACGATCTGAATCAGGTGTGTTGGATATGCATAAAAAATGTGCAGGACTGGACAGGACTCATTTGAAATATCACAGTCCAGGTGAGCTAAAGCAAGTTGGAAATCAATTATGGAGAACAGGGACTCTAGGAGCAGGGTTCAAGTCCTAGGACCAAAATGGTGGACTTACCATTCATGTTGTAGTTGAGGAAAGTTGAAAACTCCGAAGCCAGCTTTTCATCACTTGTGAAGGCACAAACACAAGCATAGAAATGGAGGCAGCGCTCAGGTAAACTATGCTGGTGGGAATTTTCTCCTTCGTTGATATTAGACTGACCCCCACTTCCTACCCCCAAATCTCCCTTGATATTAGGTACGTAACATGCACAGTGGAAGGGAGCCAGACACATAGTCTTGTCTTTAACACCAGATATGGTCACTGTCAGATGCAGCAGTCCCAGAGGGTGGGCTTCACCTGGCTGGCATTTCACTATTAGGGTCCCTTTAGAGACCCTCTGCACCAGGGGTCCAGGTGTCTCGGTAGCCAGTCTCCACAACTCTTCCTTGGCCTGGGAAGTGGCCACTAGGGCCTCTAGCACAGAGCTCTTGAGTGGCAGAGGTGTTGCTTGGGTCTGACACTCCATGGCTTGCTTAACATGGGTACAGGGACTTTTGGATGGTTGCGACACTTGCTGATGGCCGCCTTCAACTGTCAACTCACTTTCGTTTTGCTGACAAGAGGGCATGTAACAGCGACCGAGGTTGACACGGGTCAACAGGGTTCCATCTGCGGTAGTAATTGCTGTATCCGTGAGAACTAACTCAACAAAGCCTCGTTGTTCAGAGCCACGTCCCCGCTGACGCACAGAGAACACTTGCGGTCCTCCAGCCCTGCCACCTCCACTGTCTGTCACAACTTGAACCACTTCACATCCCCCTTTCTTTAAACGTCCCGTTCCATGTTCCCCATCCCTGAAGATGGTTCCACAGGCCTTGTTCTTACAGCTGAGGCCACGGGTGCCATTGTAGACACCACACTGAGGGCACTTGCGGATGCCTCTTAAGGTAGCCTTGCCCAAGTTGGACAGAAATGCAGGAGTCTTCCGCTTGTCCCGAGGCTTCCCGCTCAAGTTGCCAGAGCTTTGAGTAATGGAGGAAACCATCGTTTGTGATGCCAATGGTATTCCGGAGTTTCCCAGAGAACCATCCATTGTTAGCTGATGTACACTGAAACCGAGATTATTATGGAACAATTTTATTGTTCATCAAGAAGGGGAGAGCCCTAAACAAAAACTATTTAATTGCTTTACTGCTACTATGGTACAGTGCAGCCTTTTTACTAAAGTAGCACTGTGTCTCACTGTTTAGTAAAATATTACTGTTAAATCCTCGTCTTAATGTGGAGATTACCATATAGCTACCATGTACTGGTTTATAAAAAGGTCTGAAACTGATCATGATTCAGTTTGATTCATTTAGACAGTTCACTCACACGTAGCATTGTTTGAAGAGGTTTCTTCCATCCAGTATCAAAATATGGGTTTACTTGCTTACTTAGGCTACTTGCTTAATTACTTGTTTGTTAGGGATTTATGAAACTGTATTAAAGCTTAGAAATGTGCAGTGATGGTATCACATGGGAATATCAGTGGAAGGTTAACATGTATACCAATGGTACTTCAGAAAGCAAAACAAAACAACAAAATAATAAATATAATCATAATAAATTAAAACATGTCCAAGAAAATCTGGTGTTGATTACAACATGTCTAAAAACCTATATTACTTTATTTGAAGACCCATGGCACTTTATTGGGATAATGTAATCTCTTTAAAAAAAAAAAGCCTAGGCAATAAAACTTTTGATGTCTATATGATAAATGATGATAGATTAACTTCATTATGTAAATTTAAATAACTGAAGACAAAACACGTTAAACACTCATTCAACATTTCTTCAAATTCTACAAAAAGACACATACTCGCACATTTGCACAAATGATATGAAAATATCGTTGACATGCAATTATACTGTATTACAGTATGAGATTAACAAAGAATTCAAATGACACCGATACATCGAGACTGATTTGAGTTAAACATTATCTGTGTGACAGTGAATGAACGGAGTTCAGTAAATGATGATGAGAGACAGGCCAACCTCTACAGCGGCGCACTCCAGGGCAGGCGGACGCTCAGTGGTCAGATTCGGCGGAGGACTTCACTTCAGAGCTCCAGCGGCCGTCGCCATTCCTCCTTACAAACAGACTCTCCGCTGCGGCTGTAACGAGCTTCCCGATTGGCCACAAGGCGACCAATCAAAAGCACACTGGGAACCGAAGTCAATAGTGACTCTCATTATTTTCTAGCTCATTAATATTTTTTGGGAAAATAATTATTCCTCCGTAGTTTCGTTGGCATGTACTTTGTTTTCATTTATGGACATTGGGAGCTTACTAGATCATTGAAGTATTTAAGTAAAACAATTACACAATAATATATCTCTTACATTATCTTTTTTTTTTTTTTTTACTTCTTACCATAACTTCAATTATCTTTGCTACTTCATTTGATTTACCTGCATCCGTATGAAAATAGATATATACAACACAAACATGTTTAAACCTATCATTGCACCTAAAAATACATTTCATTGTTCCATAAATGACAACCATCCCTTATTTCCCCCTAATAAAGCTTTTGTTATTATTACTATTATTTTTCTAATGAACAAGCCCAATATGTTAAGAAAATCTATCTCAAAGACAGGACAGACAAATGTTGGTTCGCATCTGTATTTTAATGGGACAAAGCAAGAACACGTAGTAATAGGATGAACATTATTTAAAAAATCCCTCAAAACACAAGGTCTCAATTTATTCGTAGGCACTGCCTATGTTTAATTAACATCAGTTTCTTCAAATGAAATCAACTCAAATAAGGCAACACAATTGGTCTCGTCTTTTAAAACTCCAATGGGCAACAGTGCAAAATTCTGATCCATTCAGGTTTCTCGTCTTGATACTAAATACTTCATTAAAAAAAGTCAACATTTCAATTTTATACACAGAATTATCGCAATTCTAACAAAACGTTCTTTGCAGCGCAAGACAGCAAATTCTTCCCCAAGAGTTCTCTGGAAGAATCCTTAAAACCGTATGGACCAGCATTTAACAGAGCCGCTAATGCTGAAAGAGAGTTGCAGTGAAGCCCAAAACCCCCTCCCCACCCCTGGTCCCACCCCACCTACCAACAAAAAAAAAAAAAAAAAAAAGCAAGCAAGCATCCATAATCAACATCTGAATTCTTTATATAGCGTCCCAACAGTTGAACACAGTTGTTTGGTTATTTACATACAGAATGGTATACTGTACTTATAAGCCCTCAAAAAAAGTGGAATGCAAAACAATTCAAAATACCTAAAATTTGAGTAACATCAAATTCTTGTGAAAACGTATTAATATTGTGCAATATTCATCTGCCTTGAAAGAAAAAAATGTGGCAGTCATCCCTGCAATTGGTTCAGTTTGAGAAATTGAATGTCTAATTAAAAAAATACAACAGTTGACATCCATTTTATTCATTTTATAAACAAACAAAAAAAAAAAAATTGACATTTCACACGATTCATTGGTGTCATCGCTCTTCTCAACAAAACAATTTTGCTTTTAAAATGGCAAGTCCAAAAAAGAAAAAAGGCAAAGCTTCATATATTACAAAATCAGCAGCTGAAATCGCTCTAAACAAACCAAAAAAGCAAAATGGAGAACGTTGCAGTTATTGTTGATTTTATTTATAGTACTTTGAGTTAAAAATGGCATAGTCCTCTTTGAATAAGTCAGTTGGACACCAGGCCGAAGACTTGTGGATTTATGTGGGTGTGTGTTAATGTGTCTGAATACGTTTGTGTATCAGGGTGTGTTGTTCAATCCCAGTGTAGGGCAACTCGAGACCCCGCGATGACGAGCAAGATCTGCCTCAAAGTCTCAAACTCAAGGTAAATAACAATGTGGAGGATGGGGAGGGTCAAGAACAAAAACAAAAAAAACAAACAAAAAAAAAAAACAGAAAAAAAAAAAAAGAAAAATGGCACACCCCTCCCCAGGCCAGGCATCTTGATGGGTGTTTAAGAATGGGGTGGGGGTCATGTGTAGATCCCTGCTGCAGCCGCAGTGGAGTGCTAGAGTTGTCCGTCGCTCCATCAGTGTGTGTGGTATCCTGCAGTGCCCATGCTGGACTGGTTGGCTAGCACAGTCCCGTTGACTCCCTGCGCAGGCTCCACCACGCCTCCGTTACTCACGGCGCTCACACCAGGCCACCCAGCACCAGCCTGTATGTGACTACAAGACAAAGTGGCTTTTATCAGCTGGGAAACAAGACTTTCAGCAGATATTTTTATTTGATCACTATAACTGACAACAGTCTCCCATTTGCCTAAAAATGTATGAGTGAAAATGTTAACCACAGATGTCTACACACATTTTCCACTCATTTGTTTAGTGGTGTCTATGAAATCCCTCATTTGAACAATTTACCAATGCATAAATGGTTAAACCACAGTTTATCTAAAAAGGAAAAGTTCCCACAGATTTTGGGCAATGAATTCCCCAGTAGTTTGTGTTTGGGTAAGGATTTTTTTCTTTTTTTTAAATAAACCCTGCAGTGCATACACAACAGAAGAAATTCTGGGTCTAATAAGGAGGAGTTGCACATAGCCAAAATATTTTTAAGTGATCGGCAATTTTTTTAATTATAGGTGTTGGCTGTGGAGTTCTTCCATTTGGCTAATAAGTGTCAAGTTTATATTGACAGTATATTATTACAAAAATATGGACTTTTATTTTGAAAGCCCCAAAATTATTTAATTTAAATTAGTTCTGTCAAAAGATTAAAGTTTATGTTTACATAATGTATGTGTACTGTGTATATATATTATGTATATAAATAAAAATGCATGTATATAATAAAGAAAAGTTTTATTAAACAATTATAATGTATATTAAATGTATAAACGTAAATATTTTAATATATTAAAGTACACATAGAACACACTGTAAACATAAGAAATGTTGAAAAATATTTTACCACGATTAATTGTTTGGCATTTAAAATTCATGTCATGTCTATCAATTTCCCTTTATTTGTGAATTAAAAAAAAAAAAAAAAAAGCAGCACAATTTAGAAAAATGTACACAATTTATTTATTTAAGTGATTATATAGATATGATCTCTTTGGAGCATACGTTCTAAAACTATGTACTGCATAGTACATTTTGGTCAGCCACTAATTGCATTCACTGTTGAAGTATCTACAACTCGTGATTTAATTCAAGGTTTTTATTTTCAGGTTTTTCTGATGCAAAACTACATCCCCATACCGTTTTATTCAACATTTACAGATATTACTAATACTACTACTCCTAATTAAACCAGTAATAAAAAGGTAGCCTTTTGAAGTTAAGCAAAATGGAGGCATGTTGATCTGTAGACTTACTTGAAACCCTGCTGGTTCCAGGCCTGTCCGTACACGCCGTAAGTGGGTACCTGCCAGCCGTTAGGGACATACTGACTAATTTGTTGTGCGTTGCCGTACCACTGTCCCCACTGGCCATATGGTTGTGCAGCAAAACCAACTTTGTTCTGCTACAAAATCAGAACATGCACCCATTAGTCATTTATACATTTATTATTATCAGGAAACATATTTTATAAGATAAAACGCAACGGAAACATACTACTGCTTACCTGGGGTACCTGCACCTGCTGCATGGGGCTCACCATGTCCGTAGTCTCTTTACCCCAGTAACATTTCACTATGTGACCTTCTACGGACGTGCCATTAACAGACACTATCGCATGAGCTGCACCTTCATGAGAGTTGAACCTGCAGAGATAAACAGCGTTACATCAGCTTCCACTATTAAGATCTGTAACCACCACATTATACTTGAATAACATTAACATACCTCACAAACGAGTAGCCTTTGTCTGGAAACACTCGAATTTCCATGATTTGACCGAATGGGGAAAAAGTCTGTCTCATGAGTTGTTCTTCAGAGAAAAAGAGAAGTGGAGCATATTACAAAAATGACTTTCCATTAGCATGACTTTGAATTCAAAATGGTTACAAAGAGCACAAAATAGGATTTTCAAAAGGCAGCAAAAGCTAACCTGTAAGGCCTGTAGTGACTCCGCCACAATACACAGTGCAGTTGCTGGGGCTGGACTGGTTCACCACCTCGTCAAACGACAAGTGCTTGGCATTTGCTGTGAAATTGATTAATAAAATGCTGATTAACTGATGGGCCTATATATTTATTTTAAGGCTCATATACAATTTAAAAAAGTTGCTATCTTTGAATTTCCTTTTTTTGAAAAAAAAAAAACAAACAAAAACAAGTCACTCAATGCTGAGATCCATTTTGCTGTACTTGGTGTTGGTTGTCACTTGTACCCAGACACACTGAACCAGGATTGATGCAAAACATGTTCTAGCAAGTCCCATCAATAAGGTTAAACCAGTGCGACCAGACTTGACATGCCACATTTGAATTGAATGAAATGTGACTTTTAGTAAATAATAAATTGGATTAAGCAAAAAAGAAAAAAAAGTTAGTAGCTATTATGATAAATAGATGCTCTGCAAACCTTTTGCAAAAATAAAATTATATATATATATATATATATATAATAAAGTTATTTAGTCTACCAAGTTTTTAAGGTATGGCAGTATTTTATTGTTTGACAGAGCCAGCACTTTTAGCATGGGTTAGATTGCAATTTCATGATGGCTCCTAGAAACACAACAGGGCTTTCTCTTGATTAAAAGTAGTGGAGAGGTATTTAAATGCATGTGAACACTCACTTTCATAGGTTGCTTTAGGTGCTGGGGGCTTTCTTGTAGCCCAGTTAGTCCTGATCTGCCTGCCGCCCAACCACTGACCTCCCATTTGCTGAATGGCATTCTCTGCATCCTGCCAATTACCAGCACAACAGGAACATCAGCACACAGCCACAACAGAAGCTTCTGGGATAAGTATTCAAATGCAGATGTTCCCCACCCTTAGATAAAAACCTGCATTTCCTGATATTGGGATTGTGACTCACCCATTTGTTGAAGAATGAAACAAAACCATAGCCTTTTGACTTCCCCGTTGCCATGTCTTTGACTACACGTGCATCTCTAAGAAAACAAGAGAAAAGCCGGGTGTGTTGAGACAGACAACTGCTATTTAACAGGAAAAAAAAAATACTTTGTGAATACATTACGGAGGGTGAAGTCAACAAATGTTAACACGGCTACACACTGAATAACTACTCACTGCAAAAACAAAAATAATTCTAGAATATTTAGGGAAACATAATCATGTGCATATTTAATAAAATACCAACTATTCTATACATGAAACTCATAAGTGGTGCAAAGGGCAAAAAGCATCAATCATATATAAACGAATGACCTCTCCTTGGTTTATAAAAAAAAAAAAAACACACACAAAAAAAAAAAAGGCTTTTACATGATCTTACACGTTACTGGCTTTATTAGTCTTTAAACAAGCCTAATGACTCAAAGTATTTAAACGCAACTCACCGAAGAAAAACAAAAACAAGGGTTCACTTTATACTAAACGCATCACTCATTTTACTTACGATATCCTCCCAAAGGGTGCAAAGGCAGCTCTGATGTCATCAGTGGTGATTTCTGGACTGAGGTCTCCAACAAAGACATGAAAGTGATCTAAAGCATACCAGACAAGAGTTAACTGGATACCTCATATATAATAACTCAGATATTTAGTGAATATAGTGTATGCACCAGCTCTATAAATCATAAAATACTTGGCCTTTTTAAGATTATAGGCATTAATTGAAGATGGAACTCACTGCTTGTGTCTTTTTTCTGGCTGCTTGGTGATGTAGCCCAGTTGACCTTTACCTCCTAAGAAAGAAGGGTATGACAGAAAGATTAGAAATAATACAGATGTGGTTAAGCTACTGCTCTCTATTTATCTATTTATAAATCACTCTCCTTAACACTATAGAGGTCTGAATGTACAGCAGAGAGGAGGGAGACCTGACGATACCAAATTCAAACTTCACTGTCCAAGTGAAAACTTATTTGAATAGGCAAAAAAACAACTTGGTAGCAAAAAGGTGCAAGTAACAAGGGACTTACTAAACAAATCAATTTACAAACTTGTATCACTCCTCAAATGGTCCTTCATTACTTGAGGATAAAATATTTTCCACTGAATAGGCAGAAGGCTGAATATATAAGCTCTCTAATATATAATCTTGATCTAGAGTCAAATTCTTGGTATATGAAGGGGTAATATGCAATATACAGTACACTACTGTTTTGAAGTTTGGGGACAGTCATTTTTTTCCAAGAAGTCTTTTTTAAGACTAGAAAACTCAAAAGGCGGCCATTTACTCTTTATTACAGTTAAATCACAAACAACTGTTTCTAACGCTGATAAGAAATATTTCTGAAGGATAATGTGACACTGTAGATTTAAGTAACGGCTGCCATTCAGATTTGCCATTACGAGAACACATTACATTTTAAAACGAACATCTTATTCACAGTCATATTTCAGTATCATTCTTCCAACTTTTTGTAACTAATAAATGCTGCTCAGCAAGCATAAGAGATTTCTTACAAACACATTAAAAAAAAAAAACTTATAAACCCTACTTAAATGGTAGTGTATATGACAAAATGAAGCAAAAAAAAAAAAAAAAAAAGTTACAGAGGTGACATGGCTATTGGTGAACGTGGGTGAAGTTAAGCTTTTTTGCTAAAAATGCTAACTTATGTCCAATTAAAAAAAAAAAAAAAGTGGCAATGGCTGTGATAAATCAGTTTGACACTGGATTTCCTGCCTGTACTTTAGCATAAAATTCACATTTCAAGGAAGTGCTACATCCAACAATGGAAACACAAAAGCATCAGTCAGGTGAATTATGTACTATAGGCACTAATCATGTAATTCAATTTGAGTACAAAATGATGAGATTACTATGGCCAGAACATGAAAAATGTCAAAATCTCCCTCTTAATTCACACTGCACATCCAGTATAGTAGCTAATGTTGACTTCAGACTCGAGTCCACTTTGCTAAAAGTCTGCTAAAAATCTAAACTGTCCCACCCTCCGTCCCAGCCCAACTCACCCTGTAGATACGATAGCTTACCTTACCCATTATTTTACGCCCATTCATAGCTGCGAGTGAGGCCGCTGCGTGCCTATGCTCGAAGAACTCCACAAAGCAGTATGGATCGTTACCTGCCGTCTGAAGGCAAATGAGTCGATTAGACAAAAGCAACTTAAGCCATATGGTGTACATTTTCACAATTATTGTAGCAAATTCAGAGTTTAAAGGTCAATAAAAGCCTTTTCAGACTGGGTGGAAGATATATTAATGAAAAAGTAACTGGTGCAAAAAACCTTGTAAATTGTAAAAGCTCAGAGAGAGAAAAACTTAATGCTAAAAGCTAAATATATATAGATCTTACAACATACTAATAAAAAGTTACTGATGCAAAAGAAGTTATACACTGTATATACACTTCAGTGGAAAATATCTTGCAATATATATATATATA
>JAUMHE010000048.1:18713549-18729811 GCA_032359235.1 Enteromius mattozi | reverse complement strand
GAGCTTAGAATACTCAGATAGATACTGATTTAGGAGTAAATTGCAGTGGTCTCTTATTTTTTTCCAGAGCTGTGTATATATATGAAAATCATAATTTATCACAAAAATACTATTATAAACTAGGTTAGTGGATAATTCAGCAGCAAAAGTTATTCTAGAAAAATCATAAAATCTAAACATTTTAAAGTTGAAACATCATATAAACATTTGAAGTTTGTCACGACTTTTACTAAAACTGTTTATTTTTGTGTATTTTAGTGTTTGCCTGGAGATTACAGTTAAGGTTACGTTTCTTGCACCCACAGATCATTTCACTTCATAAGACCTCAATATTCCATCAGAGCCATGGGTATTCATTTTATGTTGCCTGATTTGCTTTTTTGCCTTTCAAAGTAACACTAGTCTTAAACTTGAATTTTATAAATCAAAAAGGCCTGCGGTTTCAGCTAAAAACTTCTACTAAAAACTACATCTTGGATGGCCTGAGGAAGAATAAATGAACAGCAAATTTTCATTTTTAGGTGAACTATCCTTTTAACAGTTCACTGGAGGGAAAATTATTTGGTTTCTTACCTAAAACTACTGCATGACTTCAGAAGACTAATGCATTTATGGTACTTTTGTGTCCTTTTTGAAGCGTGAATGCTCCAGTGCCTTATCATTGTAATTGGAGAGAAAAACTGACCAGAAAGTTCTCCCTATTGTGTTCTATGGAATATGAGTTTTTGTGTTAAAAAGAGATTTTCATTTTTCTATGAACTATCCTTTTGGGAGCATTTGTACAATCTTTTTTTTTATATCAGCCTCAAGGTCTTCCAAACCGTAGTAGCAGTGATAAGACCCTCTCTAAATTAGTGATGTGTGTCTGTGTGTGGGAAGCCGCGTGATCTGCTTTACCTTGCCACGTGTGCTGGTACACAGTAGGCCAGTGTTCCGATTGGAGAAGCCACAGTCAAAGCCTTTTCTGTGCAGTATCAAAGCAGCTTGCTCGGATGGACCTCCCCCTTCCTCCTGCGAGAGAAGCGAGACAGAGCCTCAGGCCACATAAACACAACACTGTTTCTTCTCCACACGCACACACTGGGCCAATTATGGAGCGTTGCCTTTCACTCATCAGCTGCAGCTCAGTACCACAGTGAGAGTCTCTCCCATCACAACACCACGGAAAGAGCTTCTCCTCAAGACTTCGGAAAACAAAGGAACTTAAAGCAATCTTGCTGGTTCGAAATAACTTCAGCTTTATTGATAGCATGTGACAGGGTGCTGATTTTGCACTGAAAATAATTTTGATGTATCCGTAGGTTTGTAAACTCAAACATTTACAGTAATACATCTTTAAAATGGATTGATGGGGCAAGGCATTCTTTTGGTCACAAGAAGAAATAAATTTTCATTTATTTAATGAAGCGCACTCACTAGATCTTCTGTACAGAAATGAGCTATAGCTGTGCAAAGCTATATTTCTCTAAAGTTGTATAGAGACTCGTGTGTGGATGTAATTTGTCTGGAGTTTCGCATATTCTTGCATGTATCGCATCACAGTTACAGCATTTATAAACTTATCAAGCTCATAAACATACAGTTCAAACACTGGATTTGAAATACTGGATTAAAACTAGTAATTTCAACCAAAATTAATCAATTATTTTTCATTTAGCAGAAAACCATTTTTTTCATATTTACCATATTTTCAAGAAAGTGTGTATTTAATGTTTTCCCAATACAGTGTCTTGCACCATATATGTCCTATTCACTGCAAGTGCTGTTTTCTCCAAACTGGAGTGTGAGGAAATTATTTTCTATAGCAGCTTCTATCGAACCCCGAACTATTTTCTGTCATTATTATTCATAATAAAATCTGCACTTGAATCTGTACTTGGCACTTTCATGAACAGTGAAACAGGAAAATGTTTACACGCACACACACCAAATCTATCATCACTGTAAACCTGGAGTAAACCTATGAGAGTGTGCAGAGTGATTTACTGAGATCAACAAAAAAAAATGTAATCAATGTCTTCCGAGCTTTAAAAAAAACCTTTCCTTTTGCATAAAGGGTGTCCTTGAGTGGATATTTCCACGACGAGCAACAAAGGAACTTCCAGTCATTGTTAAATGATTTTATTCTATTTCAGTGCACCAAAAGCACTTCAGCCAACTATCCTGTCAATCATTTGAATTAATAATTACATATATCGGGAGAGAATTCAGCAGTTAAAGTGAGTTTTCTGGCTTTCTGATGGTCTGTAACACTCATGTCATTGCTCTAACTATTTATATCATATACTGTATAATAGAATTCTATTGAAACTTCTATTAAGTCTTGTATTTAAACATATTTGCTATTATACCTTTGCTATTATGAAGTTATGGTTTAGTACATTTAAAATATTTATATTTTAAATGTAATATCGAATAACACTACAGTTAAAATGATAACTAATTACTTTACATATACCATGTTAGCCAACACATCAAAATAAATTGAAAAGTACAACAAAAGATTATTAATACTGGTCATGAAAGTGGCCTTTTATTTTCTTAAAGTACAGTTCTTTTACAGATATACTTAAGATTTCGACACTAAAAGTGCACTTTTTTAGTTGATATGCTGCTTTAGAAGGTAGCTGTCTTTAGACATCAAGGCAACTCACTACAGTTTCGAATATCATATGATTTTATTCATGTATCATGTACGGTTTATGTATCAAAACTTTGTTTGAGCAGACAGCATAGCAACAGCATCCATGCTGAACTTGTATTATGTGATAGATTCATTAAACAATCCAAGCTGAAATATACCACATAAACTGCTAAATTCAGACTGACATGATCAAGGATACTTTGAAAAAAACATTTCAGCTGGTGTTTAGAACACTGGATTTTTCAGTAGGACACTGCAGAAGGACACTATCTGTTCTGAAGCTAAGATAAGTAACCATTTCTATTTCTGAATACCAAACGGGCAATGTTGACATATTAATGTGGCCAGTCATGTGCTTATATGTTATCTAAATAAATAGTCACTTGGGAGGATTTGAGTTTGTAAAGTTATAGTATCAGTACGATGAAGTCTTTTATCTCGAAAGATCAAGAAAATTGTGATTCCTTATGATAAGACCCCTTTAAGCATTTAAGCCAGATTGAATCGCATCCTCTCATCCTCAAATGGTCCCATAAGCCCTGTTCAGAGCACGTTTACCTTTATCCTGTCATGGGTTAAAATATTATAGTTCAGCCCTGGGAAATAGTATAAAATATCAATTTGAAGGTCAGTATGGCCCTCTTAGGAGCTGAGCCAGCAGTCTTGTGCTTACGGCCAAAACAGCTTTCAGCTTCCTCTTTCAAATCCTCTAGAACAGACCCTATTTTCTTCTTTTTAAATTGATGCACCCTATATATATATATATACACCAATGATATGATTATCACTAGGATTAACTTGCAGAACTCAACAAAAACTGCTCTAGAACACACAAACACAACTTAGACATACCTTTGACTGGATAGTACGCAGGTTGACCAGATGCATGTCGCAGGGTAGGGAAGCACTCAGAGGGCTGTAGGGAGTCAAGGATGGGTTGTCTGCGCGCTGACTGAATGCCATTGAGATGAGGGGATGGTTCAGGTACATGTACGACATGTGACTCAATATAGACGGATAGCTATATGGTGAAGTCTCCTCATTCTGGGCCTAAAACAGAGAAGTGAATAATGCGAACACTTCTGAATTAGTCTGATACAGTGTCTATTATGGTGTAGCTGCATTTCCAATAAAATCTAGCAAAGTACGTTATTTAAACTGTCATCATAAAATTGATCAAAAGTGACAGTAAAGATGTTTGAAAGTTGCAAAATACATATATATATATATATATATATATATATATATATTTATTATTTTAACTTTGCAATTAATCAAAAATCATTGAAAAGAAATGTTAAAATATTAAGCATTACAACTCTTTTCATTAATGATAATAAATGCTTCTTGGCACTGTCGCAACAGGTCGTTTTTTGCTTCTTACTCAGATTTCGCAGAGCATGTAAAAGCAATTACCTGCATTCTGTTGGCTTATTTGAAGTGTGCATGTGGTATATAACAGGAACGCATCATTAGTGCAGATTTAAGTACATCTCGACCAAGCAAATATATCACAAAAGCAGACTTTTGTGACTTTCAGTCAAAATGCTGCATTTATAACTCCATGAGAGGATAATATAAGAACTGTAGGTTTCCCGACATTTTGACATCATAACTGACAAATGTATGGAATAAATGGAGTCAGATATGCAAATGATTACCTTTTAACATCACTTCCGGGAAATAAACTGATTTATTAATGAAGTCTTGTAAACACAGCTTACTTGCGTTGTCAGGTAACTGATGCGCATGTAAACAGGGAAAACTGGTTATTTTAATAAGCTGATTTTTGTGAGCTATCAACTTTTGTTTTAACAACTGTTTCTGAGATTTGCAATAAATGACATTAAATAGTGTTTTTTTAAAGATTTATTTTAAGTGAGCGTTAGACGATGGCAAGAGTAATCTGAATGTAACAATAGGGAAATGAATGTGCAATCTGCGCCACAGAACAGTGTACGCAGTTTTCGTCCAGCAGATCTATCCAAAATGGCACTACGGTGACCAGAGGAGGAAACAATTATGGGACAGTCACAAGCCTCTCTGTTTTTCATCTAAAATATCTTAACTTGTGTTCCAAAGATGAATGAAGCATTTATAGGTTTGGAACGACATGGTGGTATTTTGGGCTAGAGTAACCCTTAGTGTACATATAAATTATATCTAACACCATCTAATAAAAGTCTTAACCAGGTTTCAGCAGGGAACTTCCAAAAGACATTGAGAGCAAGTGGTCATTAATGGGTGTACGTTTTTTCTTCTTTAGCTCAATTATTTCTCCATCCTGATTACCTCCTCCGCAGAGCTCCTCTTCTCCAGAAGTAGGCGGAAGGAGTTGGCAGTGATCTTATTGTCCAGCACTCCCTGACCCAAACCTCGATTATCATCCTGATTGAGCCTGCGGTCCATAATCACCTCCAGCTGACCTGTGGAACCCGCACCAATGAGCTTCATTAGGACGTCACACATGCTTCACCACAACTCCCACTCCAATAGACATGCATAAATCATGTCTTCCACAGACCACCAGACCATAGAGCCTGGAGTTTGAGCACCAAAAAAAATTAAGCTTGACAAAACCACACTTGACAGATTGTATTATGGACAAAAGCACTTTACATTCAATTGTGGAGTGTTTTTCACCAACAATTCACCTACGCCTGTAGACCTGCCAGAGTGGAGAAAGGCCACATCTATTCAAACAAAAATCCCAGAATAACGGTTCTGATGATCATTGATGTGTCTAAATAGCAGGCTGTCATATGATTTGCTTACGGTTTTGTAACTGTTGCAGCATTAGGTTGGCAAGTGGTATTTATAATGAAGTGAGAGGGACATTCTCATTAAAAAGAGCATTTCTTTTTCCAGAATGTCTCAGTGTTTGGTTTGACTTTCATGACAGCAGCACACAAGCTGTAAAATCTGTTGTTCATGTTCTCCAGCATGATTTGAGAATGATCCAAAGAGCATCTCAGATCATATTACAAATCTATACAATTTTGTCTAAAAGAAATAAAACTACAACAAACTCTTTTTGTGCCAAATCAATGTTGTAATTCCTAAGTGAACGTAGGTATTAAAACATTATAATAACAGCTTAACATTTTTGTATAAAACCATAATATTCTTTTCAGGATTCAGAAACTTTAAAAGTACAGCATTTGTTGAAACAGAAATATTTTCTATCACTATAAAAGTCTTTACTTTCACCTTTGAACAATTTAATGTGTCAATAGAAGCAAACTTCTATTCAGGTTTATTCCAGATTTTCCACACATTACGGATCCACAACCTAAAGCATTCAGAAGTGAGTAAAACTGACCGCTCTTGAGGCTGGCCGCTCCGAGTGACTGTGCGGTGAGCAGAGAGAGTCTGCTGCTGGAGTCCTGCAGGTAGACCATGCTGGTCATGGGGTAGAAGTTTGCCTGCAGGGGGAGCTTAGCCATGGTTTTCCGAGGCTGCACCTGTGAAAACAGCCCAAGGCATTTTTAGCACTGCAGGGAGGGAAAAAAAAAAATCCAAATTCCCCCTGTTCAGAGCCCCGCAAACACCGAGTGTGTGAATGTGGAGGCACTTATCTGAAGGAAAAACACTGTAAATTGATGAGTGTGTGTGTTTGTGTCCATCACTGAATATTCCACTGTTTTTATTCATGAGGCATTTGTTTTGTGAAGTCAGTTAATTAGTTTGGACTGAAGAAAAGCACTTAATCCTGGCCAAGGCCAGAGAGACATCATCAGCTAATTAAATGCCATGCCAATACTCCAACATGTAAAAAGAAACATGACAGAGTGATTTAAACTGACAGTTGTTTGTTTCGGTCTGCCCTACAGCACACTCTAAACTATTTTTTGATTCATTATTTGTCAAAAGAAATGAAAAACAAACTGACATTTTCATTATGCCACCCATCCAAAAACAACGAGGCATTTTGACACTATTAACTTAACTTTAAAGAAACGGTCAAAACAATCACTTCAATTAAACAAAATAAACTCTGATAACTCCTTTGTTGATTAGTGTTACATGTCAGTAAACAGAATTATTCCAGCTAGCCATCTATATCCCCGCCATGAGTTCTTACATTTAATTTCAACACTTCTCATTTTCATCTTTATTCAGAGACTAATGAAAATGTGGTTCCATCACACTTGATGGATGTGATCAGCAGTGGCGGAGATGGCCAAAATTCACTGGGAGCACTTGGAGATAAGTTGGGGGTCATTTTAGATGTATTTAATTATAAAAATCTTTAGAATCTATAATAGCATTAAACATTCCACGTCTCCTTTGAAACATGTTTTCTTGGATGGTAATTTTGTGGGATATAAACACAGTTATTCAACAGAATCTCTGTTTGGAGATAATTACCTGTATAATTCTGGCCAAATTGAAGATAAATTGTGTAGGAATCTGCACATGTGATAATTTAAGTATCATTAATGGCTCATGTTCACAAACAAGGGACAATGAGTACTGTTGCTCCTAATTTAATAATTTCAGCAGTACCCTTTGATCAATTACCAAAAATTAACCTTCCCATTATGAGGTCATATTTGACTCCTTAAATTGATATTGCACCAAAATATGTAAATTCTGCCATTAATTACTCATCCGTAAGACTCACAAGTTGTTCCAAACACGTAAGACCTTTGTTCATCTTCAGAACACAAAGATTTTTTGATGAATTCTGGACAGCAAGGATCATTACCCGATCCAAGGCTCAGAAATGCAGCAAGGAGATCTGTAAAATAATCCATGTGACATCAGGGGTACAAGAATACTTTTTGTGAAATTGCTAAATAAAGTTGGTTTTTTTTGTTTTCTTTGCACACAAAAAGTATTCTTGTAGTTTAGTAAAATTACAGTTGAACCACTGATTATTTTACCAATGTCCTTACTGCATTTCTGAGCCTTGATCGTGACCTCAGAATTCATCAGAAAATCTTTATTTGTGTTTTCTGAAGATGAACAAAAGTCTTACAGGTTTGGAACAACATGAGGATGAGTAATTAATTCCAGATTTTTTATTTTTAAGTGAAATATCCCTTTAAAATGATACAATAACCTTGTTGTTAAATGTCAACTTTTAAATTCATAAAACGTTTTAAAAATTGTAATGAAACAAACTGAATTAGAATAAGACACAATCAGGAGATGACCAGCGCCTCTGTGACTTTGTTTGGAACCATTTTCAATTATGAAATACAGCAAAAAGAGTGTTCCTAAAATGTAAGTCACTTAGTATTAACTTCTCATTTATTGAACTGTTTTATAAAATCAGTATCACATTTCCAAACACTATCTCTATCACTTATCTCAGTTCATGGCGATCTCACAAACTTGTTAAAATCAATTAAACTCTATAAAGCCCAATTAATCTTATTTACATCACGTCTACACTTTGTTATAAAATATATATATACAATGAGACGATAATTCAGCACTGAACAAAAACTCCAATGTGAATTAATTAAATCAAGACAGCTTTATCCATATACAATTTTTCTGCTATTGCATCTATTAAAATGTTACTATTATCCAGGATGTGCACCAGGATGTGCAGTATTTCTATTGGTTGCAGTCTTCAGGTATAATGGCCAACCACAGATCGGGTTCATAGGCTATCAAACAGATAAAATGTACAAATCCCTTTCATTTCCCCCAACCAACATTATTTAGCTTTCTTTTCTTAAAAATGAACTTAAAAAACTTCATTTATTTAAACTTAAATTAAATATTTAAATCAATATTTAAACATTAAATATATGTAAATATAAAAAAACAACTTAATTATCATTATTTTGTTAGAATGACTGCACGATTTATTGTAAAACTTCTGAATATATCATCAAACCATGTTTTGATGGGATGAAGAGGCTAAAATTTGTGAGCAGATATAGTAGCATATTCTGGCTTGGTGTGAAGTGAGTCCACATACGGCCAAGTTCAGTTAGAGATCCACAGATCCCCCTGCCAAGCCGTGACTGACCACAAACTCCAGCACCAGATTCAGCCTTGCCTTTATAAAGAACACTTGCATATAAACGGTGTTAAATTTATTGTGTGTATCAGGGAGAGAATAAAAAGAATATACTGATGTCCTACCTGGTAACCATTGAGGTCAGTAAAGAATCGATCTTTGCTGTTCAGATCTGAGGTTATCCTCATTGCAATTTCATGGTTGGTTTCACCTCTTATATCTACAGTGTTAAAGATCTCAACAGACTGACCCTCTACACCTATGAAAAAGAAGGAAAGAAAGACAGGGGTCAAAACAGCCGAATGAGCTCAGGACTGGATATCTTTTTCCTCTAATTTCGTACTACAATTTCTGTGTCAATTTCTGTGTATCTGAATATTTAAAGAAACAATGTACAAAAATATCATTATCATGTTATATATCATGTTGTTTTAAACCCACATACTGTCATTGTTTCTGTGGAACAGTTTTTTTTTTTATTTTTTTTTATTGTGTGTGTACTGGATACTAGTAATTTAGCAAGAACCACTTCCTTTTGGACCAATAAGTATCATTAGGCTGATAACGCAGACAACAACATCTCATTTACTGTTTGGCGCATAATCATATACAAACTGCCAAAATACCGCAAATGGTACATTTGCCAAAAGCAAATGACTGCTTTCCTTTTTTTAACTTTAATAACTTTTTTGCCTGTTCCTGGCTTGAGCTGAATTTGAGCAATTAGATTTTCTGAGTACGATGAAAATAAGTGAACACTCCTTCATGCTAAATGAACATTTTGAATTGGACTAATTGAGCCTTTGGGAATAAAACAGTGCAAGAAACAAATATGTTCCATTTCCTGTAATTGAAATAAACCACTTTAAGGTTGAAGTACATGCTCTATATAGCAGCACAACCACAAAAACAAGGTTATGTTTTTATGGAGTAATATAGCTTGGAAACTATTCAACATGAGCTTGTCCTCATTAGCTCACAGTGAGATGATAACCTGACACTTTTAGTGAGCAACCATCACTGATACTACTGCTCAAAATTGAAGTTGCTGATTTGAACAAACACCCAAGCATAAATATAAATTTTTTTTTGTCCTGCAGTCATAAATGATACCTCAAACTGTGTGGCTTGATATTACTTTGCTGAATTTAGGTGGAAAAGTTCTATATTTACAGTAAAGGAGGACCTGAAATATCTCTAGAGACGAACGTATGATAGAGACTTGGGCTCTTTTGAGAGCAATTAGATAAAAACACTATTGAAAGCACCTGAAGGAGCAGTTCTCACAAAAATGAAATTCTTTTATTATTTATACTACCGTTCAAAAGATTGGTATCAGTAGGTTTTAGAAGCAGTAAACTATAAATACTTTAAATACTTTTACTTTAAGCATGGACACACTAATCAAAAGTGGCAATAAATACTGTTTTATACTTTACCAAATATTTCTGAAAGAAATGTGTCAAATGTGAAATGTGTGAAATTATCCCAGGTCCAGAAATGTATTAAGGGCATCAGTAAAACAGTCCATGTGACATGAGTGGTTCAACTTTAGTTTTGCAACGCTAGGAGAATACTTTTTTTGTGCAAAGAAAACAAAAATAGCATATCATCAGCATACCCTTCTTCTCCCCTGACTTATGTCTTTTGCCATCACTACGTATGCGTACACTTTCCATTAGGATTCAAAAAAATGCAGATTATGATGTCAACAAGGCTGATTACGTCAAATGCGTTAAAGCGTGCGTATGCCTTGTTTCGTGATACTCTCCAAAATGGTAGAAGATGTAAGTCAGGAGAGAAGAATGGTGGAGTTAAATGATGTTATTTTTGTTTTCTTTGCGCAAAAAAAAAAAAAAAAGTATTTTCGTAGCGTGGTGAAACTGAAGTTGATCCACTGATGTCACATGGTCTGTTTTACCAATGTTTTTACTATGTTTCTGGACCTGGGATCATTTCAGTTGTGTTGCTGTCTATGGAGGGTCAGATGGCTCTCTGATATCATCAAAAATATCTTAATTTGTGTTCCGAAGATGAATGAGTGGGTTTGGAACCACATGAGGGTGAGTAATTAATGACAGAATTTTAATTTTTGGGTGAACTAACCGTTTAAGCAGCACAACTGTTCCCAACATTGATAATAATAAGAATATTTATTGAGCACCAAATCAGCATATTAGAATGATTTCTGAAGGATTATTGAAAAATTCAGTTTTGCCATATTAAAAAATATTAAAATAGAAAAAGGTTATTTTAAATTGTAATATTACAATTACAGTATTTCTGATCAGATAAATTCAGTATTGAATAAGTCATAAGTCCCTAGTAAAAAGGTAATATTTTCAAATACATTTATTTCATACTAAGTATAGTTCAAATCTATTAACATATTTACTGACATCACTCAAGACAGATAGATATAAAATTTACAGTTTATTTATTTGGAGTACTGCATGTGCACAATGCAAATTTCTTAATATTAAGACTAAAATGTGTTTTAATGACACTATTGATGAGGACTGTGTGATCTTTGAATAATATTGGTCTATAAAGGCAAGATATTTAAAGTGTACACAAGGTATACTTGCAAAAGTTCCACTAGCACAATAAAATATACTTCAGTTGCATGATATTTTATTAAGTACATGTAGTAACTGTAAATACTTGAATGAAATAAGCTAAAACAACACAAATCTTTAGTTTTTTACTCAGTTGTCATTTGCACTCAATTTTACTATGTTAAATGAAGTCGCATTTGTAAAAAATTAAGTTAACTTAAACCATTTGCACATTTTATTAAGTTAGATGAACAAGCTATTTTTTGAGTGTACTTAGCATAAAATGAATGTATTTCAAATACATTTTAGTATATTTATTTTTCAAAAAAACCTTACCAACCCAAAACTTCTGAATTATGCAAAGTCACAAAAAGCAGATCATGATAATAGTCCACACAGCTGTTTTGGATCTATTCAATAAATCAGTTGACTTGGTTTTAAAAAAACAACCTATTCAACATGATTCAATTTCATTCACAAATCAATCTAGTAAAGATCTGGTTGCACCAGTCAACTGTCTAAAAGAGGGGGAGAATATCAGTGAATAACAGATTAAAGAAGGTCATTGTATGAACATATATTATATGAACGCACAACATTTTTGATACTTTTCTGATCTTTTTTGTGTCGTTTTTGAAGCTTGAAAGCTTCAGTTGACATTTGTTGTAATTACATGGAAAAGAGCGATCAGTACATGCTTCAAAATTTCTCACTTTGTTGTGTCTTTTGAAATGAGATGAGTACATAATGACAGAGACAGCTTGTGTGTGAGATGAAGATCCCTCTCCTTAAGCTTTGCATACAAAATTCAAATTTCAATTCAAGTGAATAACCCACCAGAGGTTTTGCCTCTTTTCTTTTTTTAGACAAAAACAAACAACAGTGGGAGAAAGGTCCCTAAGGCTAGGGGGCGATGGCACATGTGACTGCTCTGCTCTTTCAAAAACACTCATGTACATTATCTCACCCACCCAGAAGGGGCGTCCAACCCCCTTGGTGTTCTTGATAAGAAAGCCATGAACTCCTTCTGAATGCATTCCATTCTTTCACAAAATGATCCCACTTTTAGCACACCATTAAACTTTTGATGGATTGTCTTTTGTCTGGTATCAAACTTCCTTGTTTGATGCAGATTAAATTTGTAACTTAGTAGCTTAATGCACTGCCTTTTTTTTTTAAATCACAGACCATTGCATAGTTCAAATTATCCGTTATAGTTTGAGGAACATTCAAAAGCTTACCTTACCCTACAATTCAAAGGTTTATATTGCAATAGCATCCAATAAAAAAGCTATAGCATCAAATAAGCTGCTATAGTAATGTGAATAAAAGGCTCTCTTAAGAAAGGACGTCATCTAGAAGCATTTCAAGGATGTGAAAGTTCTGAGGGGTTTTATTCCAGGGGTCAATCAACTGGAGGTTTTCTGAGGATACATTGCTAATTATACAGAACGTCCTTCCACTATTCAAACTTGAAAATGTCATTTTGCAAATCCCTGGTGTAAATATTTGATTTACATAGTGTAAATAGAAGTGACTGCAAGTGTAACTGCAGGTGTTTTCATACCCTGAATGTTGTAGAGCCGGAGAGTGTGTGTGATGTGCGTGAAGGTAGTGGTGACTTCAGAAAACAGCGGTCCTTTAGTGACTCGAACTACCGGTGGTTGAGAGGGAGAGTAAATCTGTGTGAGAGAGAAAGAAAATCAATGTGAATAAAATCAAACTCATAAAATCCCCTCAGAGCAGAGCAACCAAAGACACTGCATGACAAAACTGCCTAATGTCCTGATGAAAGACAGAGTTTAGCTCTTATGAGGTTTCCCAGTGCTTGGGTGGATAGCAGATAGAGCAGTGAGAAGTGACTAAACTGCAGTTATGTTTAGAACTCCAACCAGCGGGACGACACACTTTGATGTTAGAAATTTGAATGAACGTACAAAATTCTCACAGTAACCATTTGTTTGCCACAAATTTACCACAAGCCTGCCACAAATAAACATTTTTAGAGGTGTGGGTGATATATAACCCAGATTTTTTCATGCACTGTTATTCAGCAGCTGTCCCACAACTAAATAAATTATATTTGTTTACGTAAGAAAGGTGTAATGCAAATAAAGTTTAGGTATTATAGTCATTATTTTAATCATAGTAATTTTAATTATTACTAATGTTAATACCCCTTTAATAATAACAATAATATTAGTTGTAATTATTACATAAAAATCTTAAAAATCCATAATGTTGTTATTATTAAAGGAACAGTAACTCAAAATGAAAAGTCAGTCATTATTATTTTATAGGGTGAATGATGGTATTTCCTGTACCACTATTTACAATGGTACCAGCAGGAGAAGTGCTCAAGCTGTGGTGCTCATGGGATACCTGGGTTTGAGTGTAATCCCAATTTGCCTACTATGCACCCTGCCTGCCCTAAATAGTACTGAAAATTACTAATAGAACATAGAATTTAGCATGGATAGTATGCACATTGGGACGCAGGCATGATTTAAACTCAGTAAACTTTCTCTTGATTTCCTGTTTCTTTTTACTCCATCTACAATGTCTAGAAATAAGATGTAAATAAATAAATAAAAAATTCTCAAAAAAAAAAAACAAACAAACTTGCACACCCATCAATACAACTGGGCAGGATTTGGAATATCTGAAAATTTTAAAAAGAATTATAGATTATCAAGACTTTACTGTTGCTTCTTTGTCAGGCAGGAACAGGTAGGCGCCACTCTTGTCTTTATTGCTGGTGGTGCCGTACCAAACAAACTCCACCTTGACCAGGTGCTCAGAATCATCTTCCTTCAACCTCATTTTCTGTAAACAGGAGACGTTTTCTGAACATTTCAAAGTCGTTCCTACATGTATGAATTCATAACAAACCCAGAAAGCTGCAGTCTATGATCTAACCTCTAAAAGACCTGTAGCTGTAGAGATAGAGAGTTTCAGGTGAGCATTTTCGATGTGCACAGGAGCCACATTTTGCTGGTAGAACGGTCGGAAATGCTCCAGCTCACTAACTGAAATTTGCCTGCCATCCTGAAGAAACATGTACTTAGCAGCTTCTGTCCTTGGCTCCATTCCTTCCATCAGCTGGTACACGCTCAGTCCCAGAGGAGCAGCTTGAGCCACAAACGACAACTGTTGTGGAATACACAAACACAATAAAAACACCATGAACTGGTTTGAAGACCATTTAGATTACCTCAAACCTCAAACATGGACTAGTTTAAAGAATTCACAATCCTTACATTGCTCTTTTCCATAAACAATGGACCCATAATGCTGTGATAAGTTCTCACCTGGAAGATGTCGGCAGCAGCATGTCTGGCATCATTCCAGACTGGGCTGACTTGAGCACGGACCACATGACCCAGAACATTCAGCACACGCACTTTAGGGGTCGTCACATATACTGTAACCATGGATGTCCTGGCTTGATCTATGGGGTTGTAAACCACCAACAACCTGGGAACAGCAAAAAATTAAGTATATTTACGAAGCATTATATGCCACAAAAATTCTACTGCCTTTTGTCATGCACTTCATCTAGTTACTCTACTTTAGCACATGTACCATGAGTCCATTTTTAACTCAATATTATTCTATATTGTATTAATTATTATGTTATAAAGCACAACAGCAATGTTCCCAAAGTAAAAAACCTATTAGTTTCTATTATAGATAAATGTATTTATAAGAAATTTAATTAAAAATTTAAGGAAGTGTTTATTTACCTTGGTTTTTCACGAACTTCAAAAATTATTTTGCGAGGTAAGGCATCTTGGGATGGTTGAACATCATCCTGTAATACATACAGAAGCAGCACAAATGTGCACATAGCAATTACCGAAATTTCAGAGTGATGCTATGTTATGGATGTACAATATGAATGCTCACCATCTCAAGAAAAGGATTTGAAGGATCATGGTAGTATGTTTGTTTGTCCTTGAGCACCAACCAGTGAGCTGAGCTCACAATCACTCGCTTCACATTCAGAATAGAGTGAAACAACCTTGAAAAAAATAAAGATCATCATGTTTTTACCATGTCTCTTTTACCTGATAATATCAGATAACAAGAATATTTTTGTGAAACAAATTCAAACAGCTGTGCAGGCAAGTCATCACTGTCCAAAACTTAAGTCAGTTCGCTGACTTAACATCGACCTGACCACAGGCCCTCAAGCATAGTTGTGGTGAGGATATTTGCTTACTTTTAATTTTTGGAGTAATTAAAAATCGCACCAGATTTTTCCACACAAACTCTTTCCACCGCCATGAACAGGTAATTGTATGTTGTGTTTTGCAAGCAACATAACATTTTTCATTTGAAATTTCCTCCCCTAATTCTCTTTCCCATTTCTGCCTAGATAGATAATAGATGATAGTTAAGATGATAGAAATATTTTCTGTTTTCCCTCTTTGTATAGCAATCAATTATCAAATTTACTAGTTTATTTAATTCAGTACTACTTATTCTTTTTCAATATAATCTCGTATTTGTAAATTATTATCCAAATTGTAATTATCATTTAATTCTGAAAAACTTGTTCTTGTGCTACAAAAGTGCTCAATGCAGTTAATCCTTTATTAGCCCATTTCCTGAAACCTGCATCAAGAAGCCCTGGTTTAAAAGTGTGATCAAATGCCACCCATTTCAACAACATAATCTGATTTTGTAGGTTATATTGCTCAACTAATTTAAACCACGCCTCAAGTGTGGTAACTGTTATTTGATCTAGATTACTTTTAAGGGCCAAGGATTTTTCTTTGTCACCTAAAAGACACTGTATGGGCAAGCCCTTGTTTACCTGTTCTATATTTTTCCATTTAGATGTGTAACTGGAGTTCCACCAGCAAACACAAGGCCTAAGCTGTGCTGCGTAAAATATTCCAACATCTTAGGCAAAGCTAATCCTCCTTTGTCTTTTGCTAGCTGCAATGTTGTATATTTGATTCGAGGTTTTTTCCTTTCCCAGACAAATCTCGAAATTATCCTATCCCAAGCCCTGAACTGAGTCTTAGGAATCATTACTGGCAAAGCCTGGAAAAGATACAGTAATCTA
>JAUMHE010000048.1:18697045-18713449 GCA_032359235.1 Enteromius mattozi | reverse complement strand
AGCAGTTTCAGGATCCCTAAGATAGATAATTATGTCATCAGCAAACAACCCAATTATGTGATGTTCTTCTCCAATTCGTATCCCACTCAAGTTCTCACTTTGTCTAACTGCCTGAGCCAAAGGCTCAATGTAAAGAGCAAAAAGAGTAGGGCTCAAACAACAGCCCTGTCTCGTACCCCTATATAGATTAAAAGTGGCTGTCAAACTCCCATTTACCTTAATTCTGGCTATTGGTTCTGAATAACTAGTTCTAATACACTTTATTGAATTTTCATTAAAACCAAATCGTTCAAGCACCTCATACAGAAAGGCCCAATTGACACTATCAAATGCCTTTTCTGCATCAAGGCTCAAAATAGCTGCACTTTCATGATTCTTTGTAAATTTTTCTATAATATGTAATGTTCTCCCAATGTTATCATGTGTTTGTCGGTTCTTAATAAAACCAGTTTGATCCTCATCAATTAAGTCAGGTAAAAATGTTTCAATCCTGTTACAGATAATCGAAGTATATAGTTTATAGTCCATATCTAAAATTGAGGTTGGTCTATATGAATCACAAAGTTCTTTGTTTTTACCCTCTTTTGGGATTACTGTTATGACAGCTTCCCTCCATGATGGAGGGAGTATGCCATCTTTAAGAGTCTCATTAAATGATCTTAATAAGATTGGTTTCAATTCCTCCCTTAAGATCTTGTACCATTCAGATGGGAGGCCATCACTGCCTGGAGATTTATTGTTTTTTAGTCCCCTTATCGCTTCCTCTTTTTCCATCGTAATTGGTGTAGTGAAAAATGTATTTTGTATTGTGCCAATTGTGGGTAGATCTAGGGTGTCCAAAAATGTTTTCATCTTTTTTGTATTTACAGCTAGGGGCTGAGAGTATAATAATTTATAATAATTCTTAAATACATTTTCAATCTTTTCTGGTTCATATACTAATTGTTTTGTCATAGGATCCTGAATTTTCCCTTTGTTTGGTTATTAAAAGCTTTGCGACTCTTTGTTTTAGCACCCCCACTCATTTTAAATCAGTATGCGGGTTCAAAATTTGAATTTCAGGGGTTAAATTTGTCTGACTGTCAGGAGCTACTGATTATGCAGCCATTCACGCCACCATGTCAACCGTAAGTGTAAATACTGCTTTTCATTGAAATATTAGATATTATTCAATATTACTTATGCAGCTAGACAGCATGTGAATACCCAACCAGATACGAGAATTTCCAACATTCTTTTTTTTATTAAACATTATTCTTTAAATACTTTCCGTATCATATATAATAGTTTTTGTTTGTTTTTTTGTCCGACAGTTGTTTTATAAATTTTTTAAATAATCAAAGGCTGATTAGCCCTAGGTTAATCAATCAGATTGTAACGACTGCTTTACAAGCAGTTTGATAGTTCTACCCGACTGACACTTTGGGACAAAATGCAACAAATGTGTGCAAATACTGGTGGTAATGAAAACGTGTCTTTTACACATTCCCTGTAAGATATTTCAAGAAAGATGCACTACCTGGTTCCATAGTCCACAACCACCCAGTCTTTGCCCGTGCCTGTGATGGCATCATGATGCTGGAAGAGACCTAGATTGCGTCTGGCTTCTGTCAGTAACTTGTAATTATCCACTGCAGGGTACTCACTGGGCTGGCCATATTTCTGAATGTTGGCCAAGGTCAGAGAGTAGAGGAGCTCAGCTGCCCTGCGGACAAACATGAAGTGACATATGAAACTCCCTCCCGCGCAAGATCAAAAGTCCCCTCAAATCCACATTGAATAAATCCACAGTGTTACAAGAATCCATCTGGCATCAAAATACCTCCTGAATCCGGCTAATGTTCACATTCCAGCAAAAGAAAGATAATAGTCTGGTATGGTCACTGTTGTGTTGGGAGTGTCCGAGTGAGAACAACAATAATACTAGAATCTCTTCACATTATGGTAACAATACAGGTGTCGTCTCTCCAAATAACGACCTTCTCAAATTTTCTACAGGAGATGAAAATCTATAGCTGGGCGAACCTGACAAAACCTGATGAACATGAGTCATATTTCACATCATTAAAAAAAATACAGAAAGAAAGAATATTTTTTTCTTTAAGGCAGTGGTTCTCAAGCTGGGGTCCAGGGCCTAAGCAAATTTTCAACTGATGTGCAGGAGTACTTCAAAAATATTTTAATTAAAAAAAAGTCAAGTGATAAATCAGCAATTAATATAACTGTTGGTATACAGTTCTTGAAACATCTAGAATCAAAAAAATTGTGATGGTTAATTTAATTAAAACATGAATGTTCTCAGACTCTTTAAAAATGTTTAGCCTACATTGGGGTGGGGCATTGATTATTATAGCTTAAATTCACTTTTTAACCCAAACAGATATTTGAAGTGAGCTGATCTGTAGAACCTACTTAGTCTTGCGAGACTAAGTAGTTTCTACAGATCAAACATTTCAACATTTCTACTGTATGGTTCACAGACAGTATTTAAAAGATAAAAACACAGTACATATGACCTACATACTTCACATCAAACACACATCTGCTTTCTGCTCCCGCAAGAACAGCCAAACACTGACTTTAATAATTAATTAAACATGAAATGACCTTGGACTGAATATCTCTAATCAATCAACTGCGTGTGTGCATGTGTGTGTGAGAGAGAGACAGAGAGAGAAACTGAGCAGAGCTGAACAAAGTCCTGTTTGCTGAGTGAAAGAAGCCATCGTGTAGAACGGGGAATAGTTTAACAACTGCATACTGATGAAAACTGTCTCCAACCTACATTTAGACACCCATCAAAATGCAAATACTGTGTTAAATAGAGTTCTCCGCATCCGCGAGCTGAAGGTGTACCCAATCTATTCACTCGTGTGATCAAGTGTGGACGTCTTTGAGAGGACAGGATATAGGCATACAATGCAGGAACTAAATGAGGGAAATTTATATCCTTATCACGTTTTGCACTAAACAATGAAATGCAGGGCAGCCACTGACATACACACAGGATGTATAGAATATACAATATCAAAAAACATAGTTTTAGTTAAAGGGTCAGTTCACCCAAAAATAAAAATTCTGTCCTTAATTATTCATCCTCATGCTGTTCCAAACCCGTAAGACCTTTGTTCATCTTCAGAACATAAATTAATAGGGGTGTGACGAGATCTTGTGGCACGAGAACTTGGCGATATCCTCGTGATAGTGGTATGATGCGGCGCAACAAATCTCCAACAGGAAACTGCTGCCGCGTTCTATTTATGACGTGCTGACACAAATTCCAAATTGTTTTCAATGGTGGCTTTATCGCGTCCAGTGTAGGCAGACTTAGTGCCGGGGTGTACTTCACTTTCCGCGTTCTGTTCCGTCTCACACACAGCCGCAAAGTATACTCAATCGCGGATAAGTGCGGACAGACGAGCTCGATCCATGGGCAATGCCACCAATTGACTTGCACTCATTCAGCATTCTTCTCGCGCATACACTGTTGTACGCGGACAGTCCGTGCGGTCTGAATCGCTTACCCTGCTTTTAAAGGGATATTTGTGTTATTTGTTTTTATTTATTTATACTGTTTTCACAAAAGTGTTCACGTTGTTTATTACTGCATGTAATTCATTAAAATAGTTTAATTTCAAAAAGTTGATTACAAAATGCACCTGCATTTTTTTGGAATGTTTTTGTTGAATACAATACAATTTTTCCCAATACATTTTAAAAAAACATACATAAAAAGTCTAAAAATCTTGTCTCGTCTCGTTCTCGTGAACCCAGTGTCTCGTCTCGTCTCGTGAGATAAGTGTCTCGTCCCACCACAATAAATTAAGATATTTTTTATTAATTCTGAGAGCTCTCCGACCACCTAAGACAGCAAGGATACTACCATGATCAATGTCCAGAAACATAGAGAGGAAATCGTTAAAGTAATCCATGTGACATCAGTAGTTCAACCGTAATTTTACAAAGCTAAGATAGTACTTTTTGTGCACAAAAAAAAGACTTTATTCAACATTTTTGAGAGTATCCAATGAACATAAACAGAGTATGCTGTTCTGTGTCAGTTGCGCCACACGGATTTGATCTGAATGAAAACAACATATCCGCATGATGCAGCTGACACTGAACACCATACACTGTTTACATTTAGTGGATACTCTCCAAAAAGATGCGGAGGAGACAAATTGCTGAATAAAGTTGTTGGTTTTTTCTTCTGTGCACAAAAAGAATTCCCGTAGCTTTGTAAAATTACAGTTGAACCCCTGATGTCACATGGATTATTTTAGCAATCTCCTTGCTACATTTCTGGGCCGCGATCGTGTAAGGACACTTGCATAAACTTACGAAAAAGAAGTTTATTCGAGTGTGCTATTAGTATACTTATTTTAAACTAAAAATAGGAAGGTATACCTGCAGTCTACTTTATACACTTCTCAGAAATGTGCTTTATGTACGTCTCATAAATATAAGTATACTTATTTAAGTATACTTGACTTATATTAAGAGAAAGTGGAAAATTATTTTAATGTTATCATTTTAAATTGTTATACCGTAGGGGGCGCTATTACACCTCTTCTATTCAGAATTTACCAAAGACATAAACAATGAAGAAGAAACCGAAAAAACTGATTCTTATACACATAATCTTTTGAACTCTAATTCAGTGTCTTTTTACAGAGTTTAACTAGTTTACCTTACAGAGGTAAACTAGTTGTGTACTCAATGTTTACTACTGTTATACTTTTTTGGGTTAACTAACCCTTTAACTAGGGTGACCATACGTGCCATTTTCCCCGGACGCGTCCTGGCCAGGATTTCTAGAAGGATATAGTTTTGGCTCGGTTTGTGCGTGCGGACCGATCGGTATGACATCAGTTCCTTATGTTTCCATAACACTCTTGATGTACAAATCAAAGCAATATAAAAATCCTGGCCAGGACGCGTCCGGGGAAAATGGTCACCCTACTTTAACAATGAAAACACTGCTTTACTGATACATGTAAAAAAAAATGTCTGTAGAGGAGCATGCAGAAAAATCAATGTAGAAAATCAATATGTATCACTGTAAGGTCTCATTATCTAGAACCAAGCCAATTTAGCAAGAGCTGCGAAGACATTTCTGTAGTTTCCAGCTGTAAACAATAGAATCGAAAATAAATAAGGAATATTATCGCTAATTAGTGGAATGTGAAAGAAAATTATTTATTTCTTAAGATCTACTTTTATCCTTCTAGGGCCAATATGATGTTAGAAAGATGTCAAGGAGTATAAAGTTATACTGTAAAGCACCCACAAACAAGATGGTGGCACAGTCAATGGCCATGGTCAGATACTAAATAAATGCTAAAGCCATTCAGCTGTTGGCTCAAACCGACTGCTTTAATTTACTTTGACCTTGTCACAGGGCTTCAGTCTTATCGTGACAACACAGACATGTGACCTTCAGCTTTGTGAGTTAGTTAGCAGCTACAGCACTGCAAGAAAAGATGGTAACATCTGTTATCACAGAGCTCCATTTCCTACAGACAGACTCAGTTCAGGGGCCAGTTGTATAAACTGCTTAGACTAGTCTTAAAAGACATCTTTTTTTTTTCTTTTATTTTAATAAGTTACATAAAACTTGAACAATTGAAAAATAGCATTTTCTTGACTGCAAGGACATGCGTGTTAAGTCATCTGTATGTTAGTGTGCTTTTAAGTTGATAAAATAAACTTTTAGCACACAAAAACATTTTCTAAATATTTGGTCTCTCGAAAAAAGTGATCAGACTTTCTAAAAGCTGAATTTCCATAAAATGCCATTCATTTATACAATATGAATTGCAAATTTTATTGCACATATTAGCATGCCATTCTGGTTCATAATTAACTTTATGTTAATTTTGAACTCATGGTCTCGAATGCAAATCAAGTCAAGGCATACGGAAATAATATTTTTTATTGTTTCAACTTTTGGACATTGAGACCCAGACCAAAAATTTGTATGCAGCGCATTTATGCAGATTAATGCAGTCCATTTTAAAATTTTCTCGTTGGTGCAATGAATGACATTTTTGGTGCAAGAGAGAGCCATAAAAGAAATCCTCTTTGCTTCCTATAAACTTTTGCTGATCATTTTCCAATGTGGTAAAACTTGTCACTAATCTTCTCTTTCATAGACTGCAATGAGTATCCAACTTTTGTTCAGCTGCACGCATTAAAATTTAATAGCTCAGTTTTATGTATTTGCTGAAGCCAATTTTTACCTCCATGCAGCACTTGGCTAGTGTTAAAGCAGTATCATTGTAGAGATTCACAGAGTGCATTTGAATTTGTTAAAAGCTTACCTGAGGTGTGATTCCAGCACTCTGTCCAGGCGTTTGTAGAACGGCCGTGAGGTGAAGTATCCGCTCCAGTAGTGATCATCCCGATCCGCGTAGGTGAAAAAGTCTCCACTTACCACAGGCAAAGCCAACTGGCCGACATTCATGCCAACCGGATCCATGCCAGTGCTTTTACGCAAGGCCTTGAAATAATCTGAAATAGTTCCAAATTGGGCCTGCAAAGAGAGACAAAAGAGATACATAAGAAAGAATTTACAATTAAGGCTGAAATTAAAGTAAACGCTGAAGGATATTAGACCTGGACATGAAGCTCAGGGTGAGAATTCATGTAGTCAAAGAGTTTCTGGTAGTTTTCAAACTGTTGATCCCATTCAACAGCTTCAGTGAAACGGAAATCATCCCCAAGTGGTGCCAGCAGCACATTGGTCCGATACAGTTTGGATTTCTTCCTGTACTGGTCCAGTAGTGTCTGAGCTCTACACATGGAGAGAATAAATTAAGTGGAGGGAAATCTAAAACTAATCAAAACTGAGGGAACACAAATCCACAAACAATGACATAAAAAAGGGATGAAAAACTAACTGTAACTCGGAATCATTGTTATTTCGAGGTTGATGAGAGTAAATATCATGGTACTTCCTAATGTCTGTGACTGGTATACATGGCTGTACCTCTCTTGTACGTTGTTATCTGTGATAGCCTGAGGAGGAATTCTCCACGGACAGCTGATTCGTCCGCCTGGCAGCCTTTTAAAGTCAAACTGGCAGCAGATTTTTGGGTCAGGACCACATGTATGGGGAACATCATAGCTGTAGAAAGGCATCATGTGACACAAAATGTCTGAACTTGAGTCCTGGTCTGTTGAAATCAAAAACAAATGCTAAGTTACTAGTCTTGTGTGGACACACTTGTGCAATAGATGAGGCACAGGTTACACAGAAATCACTTTCAAATCAAGCAGCTCTCATTCGGTCCACATTGCAAATGTACAATTTAAATTCTTCACCTAAAGACTAATATATTTCAGTTTTACAGTTAGTTTTGTTATTATGCCACCTTTTATTTGCATAGTACTTTTAACAATACAGATTGTGTCAAAGCATTGAACAGTATCAAATTGGGGAATAGTTACATTATGTAAGTAAAATGAAACTGTAAAATAAAATAACATCACACAATAACTCTGAAACTCATTTCCATTCTGCTGATGTTACCAAGCTCTTTCCTTTTTGGGCCTTTCTTAGAAATACGTCCACAACACCCACTTTTCATGATACAACCAATTGTTTTAAGATGGATCAATTCCTATTTTGCACCGTTACTCACTGAAAACATTTAGTTTGCCCATAATTCAGAACGCGATTTTGACAAACAACTACAAGTCCATTCAGTTTCAAGGCTTCAAATCACGAAATGATCCACTAATGTCAAAATCAAATCATATTTTATTTGCAATAAAAAAATATTCAATTACCCATTCAGCACAGCATGTGCTCCAGAGTGACCTTCATAAAAGCTGTGCGAATAAATAATGCAAGATTTTCCTTTAAACAAGGGAGCAGATGTGAAGCACAGAGTAGTCTGGCTGTCTGTTAAATGGTGATATATGGAATTACATTGAGTAGAAAGCTAATTCAGCCTGGCATAGAGTGCACGCTGTCGCAGCTAAATGAACTGTAATCATATTTGTTCAGCACCAGCTACAATCAGAGATCTAAGTTCGGAGTCCATTTTTCCAGGGGTTTTTTAACACTACGTCTGGGAAAAACAGCATATCCCAAACAGATGCACGACACGGAACAGGCAGACAACGGAAAACAATAGATAGGATGTGGGAGGACATTTCCTCTGACTTCTCTTTTGTTTGCCGTTCTGAGAAAAGCTGGCTCCAATTCAGCCCTGGTAATGTTTTATTCATTTTCCTTAGCTCTTATTTTTCATTGAAATCATTAGAGAACAAGTACCCATGAAGCAACATATAGCAGCTCCAAAAAACACACTTTTAGTGAAATCAGTTCTCCTCAATCTCACAGGTGTTGTTCATCACATTAAATATGCATTTAAATAGGCATTTATGGATTTAGAAACATTGCCACTTATATTTAAACAGTTAAAAGGTTGTAGGGCTTAGTGTCTTTCTAAATACACAAAGGCTGATGCCAAATAGGGTATATTTAACATGAAATATTGACATTTTCTGCCTTCCTAATAAACACTTTCATGATTTTGAAGATGCTTCAGAATTAATAGTAGTTCAGCAATAAGCAAATGTACTTGGTGAGTTCAGTTAAAAAAATAAATGAAATGTTATTAGGTAAGCTTCTGTAATACACCTTTGTTTCTTTCACCTCCTTCATTAGAATAACAAAGCAAACACATTTACATTATAATAAGACCAAAAATAACAGTTACAAAAACAAACGCTTTAAAGTTTGAACCTTTAAATTCTTTGTATTTGTAACTGGCTATTTTTAGGTTTTAAAAAGTTCATAATTTATATTATTTTTATAGATGAAATGCCATAAAGAGTGGTCTGGACTGAAACGTTTTGCAGCAGTGCAAAGAATATTTGTATTCATTCTTATAAGCAGTTCATGGCTGCTGTTGTGCTCCCCGCTATTTATTAATTAATTAGTTTCTTTTTGCATTTTAATTTCTATTAATTCATTTATTATTAATGTATGCTGTTTGAAAGACGTTGATAATGCTTCATAACCAGAAAGTGTCAAAATGCATCAATCTGAAGAGTATGTGTTGTTTTATTATTTAAAATCTATTAATAATCTTTCTGTGCATTTATTTTGCTCGAAAAATACTTTGTGCTTTGTACTTTTACATGTGGCACAAATGCGTTTAAATTTGTCACTCTGCATTCCTTTCAAAAAATAGATTTTTTTCTTTGTCATGATACAACATTTGACATGAGGTGAACACTACTGACATGTAGTTACATGCAGGATGTTACCAAACAATAATTATCCAGCCATAAATGATGAAATACAGAGGAAAGAGTCTAGGGTGTGCAATGCACGGTCACTGCACCATTATTATCATTAATTTAACCAAGTGTCCTGTGTGGTTTCTGACCTCTGAGGAGTCAGAGGAACTCAAGCAATCTAAACATTAGGCTTAATCCAGAGTAGAAAGCTTTCATGCATGAAAAAAACATGCAAAGCGCTTTTTGGTTGATCATTTCAGTTCCTGTCAAAATCTCAGTTTGTGTGATTATCTTTTATGGTGAGGGTCTGAATGATCTCCAGTGATGGAGATGTATCTGGAACGGGAGACAAGCTTTTCCTAGTTACCAACTGCTCCAGGGGCAGCAGCTGCAGATGCTTCATGGAAAGCTGGATTTATCTCACTTCGACCTCTATTTCTAAATCATGAAGCTAAATGTAGCGAGCACCCCCACCTGCCCAGATTTTAATCAACATAATCGCTAAATAAAAGATGGATTCAATCAATGGGAAGTGTGAATGGCACCACCGAGCAGCTCATGTGGTTAGAACAGGCTCCTACAGGGATTTCCAATCAAACGTGTGAGGCCACTCTGACACACAGTTGGTTTTGAGACTTAAAGGGACAGTTCACCCAAAAATGAACTGCAAAATGATTCTGCAAAATATCTTCGTTTGTGTACTATGTGCTTACCCCTTAACACAGATTCTGTCTCTTGGGTCAAACTTAAAAGTCAGGTATTTTATAGTAAGTGACCTATATTCAAATGCACTAATACTAAAGCAATGCATAAAAGAATAGTCATTTCCCATAAAAACATTTTTAAAACTTTATCCTAAATTTCCTACATCAAGATTAGTTGCTCACCCCAGTTCTGTCTCCAGAAGAACTCCAGGGTCTTCTGAGAGGAAAAATGTTTCTTCACAGAGTAGTGTATTCTCTGGATCAGC
Source organism: Enteromius mattozi (assembly GCA_032359235.1). Taxonomy (NCBI): domain Eukaryota; kingdom Metazoa; phylum Chordata; class Actinopteri; order Cypriniformes; family Cyprinidae; genus Enteromius; species Enteromius mattozi. The sequence continues at coordinate 18,703,221 of JAUMHE010000048.1, read as the reverse complement.
ATGTTAGATAGGCCAGCTTGTCTCAGGAGGTAAGTCTGGGTAGGACTGTGACCGAATGGATCCACGGCCCAGCCAGTCTTGGGTTTCACTCCTAGCAAAAAGGAGAAGAAGAAGTACAGTATTATGTACTAAACACAATAAAACAGTGCAGTATACTAAAAGTGCTTTCCACCATTACATGAAGTTAAAATGTAACATATTGTCTTGTGTCATCATTCAAAAATGTTCACAGACATATTAGTATATAAAAATATAAATTATATAGACATCAATATTGTTAATTATTATTTCAACTTATACGTTACGCAAATACTTTTTTGCACAAAGAAAACAAAAATAATGGCACGGAGGAGATGAATTGTTGAATGAAGTCATTATTTTTTTTCCCTTGTGCACAAAAAGGTTTCTCTCAAAAACATTTAAAAAAAAATCATAATTATTTCAAATTTTTGACAAGTAGTGTATTTTAAACTATAATAATATTTCACAGTATTATCATGTGTATTTAAATGTATTCTTGGTGAGTATAAGTGACATTATTTAAACATCATAAAAACTCTACTGACCTCAATCTTTCATTTCATCTCATTTAATTTCATCTATTTATTATGTCCTGTAAGGGGAATTTGGTTTACAGATTGTCTTTAGGGGACATAGGCGATACAATCTTCAGAACGGCACTGTATGTAAAGAATTATTTACCTATAGCACCCATCCCTAGTCACGTTTTTAGAAACAGCATGTCCCATTTTTAGTGCGAATGAAGGAAAAATGGGACTGTATTCAGCAGAGCAATTACAACAGCTCCGAATGCAAAGGGAGGCGATTCTCAGAAGGAACTCGTGGAACAGAGTGAACCACAGGGGATACAGGTAATCTTGAAGGTCACATGTTCTCTGAAGACAGCCGTGTCTATATTCATGAGCACACGAGCATCAGCAAACCTAAACGCAGCTGCACATAGTTTACCTCAATGTAATACTGGGTGCATGGCATCATCAGCAAAACAAGTGTTGTTTGAAAGCCAAAGACTCACTGTAGTATCAGTCTCTCCAATCAATCTATATTTGTGAAGCGGTCCATAGACAGCTGAGATATCAGGAGAGCAGATGGTAGAGTGGATGTGTAGTAATGAGAGCCAGGGCTTTGCTCCATGTTTTAATACACTAATAATGAACACTGAAAAAAAGCTCCCAGAGGTCTTTGAGCCAATATAGGAAGCATAAATATGTAGAAGAGCTAAGATTCCTTACAGTATTGCAGTTAAGAGGTTTAACATTCTGGGTTTCACAACCCACATCTAGAGCTGAGGCTGATTCAGAATTTAAATGGGTCTCAAACAAGATATTATTACCCAGTTTAACCTAGGACCGCCCACAGTCGAAAGTTCTTTTCTCGATTTAGCAAGTTCTAATCTAATTGACTGGTTTTATATAACTTCTGTATCAGTCCGCCTGGAAACAAAGTTGCATTCATCTTTTTTTGTTTGCTGTTTCTGTGACTGTTAAATTTGAAGTGGAGATATCGACACTTTGTCGTTAACTATATAGTAACTGAATGAATGATGAAGGGGAAATAATCAGGTGATTTGCAATAGATTTACATACCCAAATTTTTCTCTAACCACTGGTGACCTTCAATTAACTGATCTATCAATGCAGAGTAGTGAGTGTTGGCTTCGTCAGGCATCACCCAGCCTCCTGTAGCCACTTCAAGCTGACCGTTCTCTATCAGCCTGCGTTAGAAAAAGAGAGACAGTGAATGAAAGAGAAAAAAGGAAAATCTTCTTTAACCTAACTAAAGTCAACATGAAACTGCATTCACAACACATTGTACTGTAATTTTTTATTTTTATTTTTTTTAATAGAAAAATTATTTTAAATTGAGGAATCACGGGTTTAAATTAAAATACTGGAAAACATTACAATTAGATATGTTGACAATACGGCAATGTTGACAGTTCGAGTTCCAAATGATCCAATCGTAGGACGTTGCCTCTAGTCAAACACATTGGTCAAGCGTGTTCACATAACAAAAACAAATGAAAAGCAGCATAGGGAATGCAAAAACCTGTAAAAGACTACTACTGTATGTTTTATATTACTTGTTTGAATGATGGAGACAGGCTGAAAGGTGCTGGTATATTTATTTATTTACTGTTAATACTTCTTTTCACTTTCAGTCCAATTTGAATTTAAATGGCCTTGACTTTTTGAGTTAACCCCAAAACTGCTTTAGAGAAAGCATAGAGGAAGATTTTAGAGGAAGCACTCCGTGTTGCACTTATCGCTCCATTCCTACTGCATTCCCCTTACATTGCAAGCTCTGCCCTAATGAGCTTCTTCCTGGTGATGAGCATAATCTTTGCCTGGGTGTTCATCTTCTGCAGGAAACACTTACAGACCCCTGCCCTCACTGTAATTTGCTGCCAATGTCAGAAAGACAGTTGAGTTTAGCGGGACTGGACCACGACAGGAATGCAAGTGTTTTGGAAGCAGATCTGACTTTGCGGCAGAGAGCTCAAAAGCACTTTACCTTCGTGCTCCTTGGGCTAAGAAAAAAGTTGAGTGATAGAGGTAGTCATTTAGCTGGACACCTGTTGTCAAAAAAAGTTGCTTGCCTTTTTTCAGACATGTTGGAGATGAAGTATTTCTGGCAAAACCTCCAAACTGAAAACAGATTATACTGCTACTGTGTCTTCCACGGAGGATGCTAACTCATTTTGGTCTAGTGACGCACCTTTCTTTTTGCCCTATACTCCTCATATCCCCTCACTCGGCATGCAAGAGGCACTTGGAGGTGGGTCACTGAGCTGCAGGGGGCTTGTATTCCCTTAGTTCAGCTAAGCTCAAAGCACCATCTCTGATGGTCATCCGGGATTCACACATCCACAGTTACATACATAACCAGCGTTTTGTTGATGTTTTAAGTATGTAGATGTTTTAAGTAGCTTCACTAAAGCTAAAGTCAGACTTGTTTTAGTTCATTCTTTGTTTGGATAGTGATGAAAATGCCATGGTTGCTTCCCATTTGTAATGGAAAAAGCACAGGCAAAGCCTTTGTTTGTATTAAGACATGTTTTACATTTGTATCATTTGATTTGATTTGGGATTTGTTTTGTTGGGATTCAATTTCAGTTTAGTTTTGTTATTTGGCACATTTCAAGTTCACAAAGAAACGTGCAGCATTTTGTCCAAGCTATAATGAAAGGATACCTTTTCATTTAAAATTTGTCTTAAATCTCGTTTTGTTACAAAAATGTATTATAAAGTCAGTATTCTGAAGTGAATCATTGCATCCCTACCATGTTGTACTGATCTGTTCCCAGGTTTTAGTTCAATCAACACAAGTTGTAGTTAAGTCATTGTCAGGTTGTACTAAATCAAGGGCTTAATCTACCAATTGATTCTTAAGTTTTAGAATAATTGGTTGTACCATTTTGTTTGTACTAATTTGTTCCCTGCTTTTAATTAAAGTGAGGCCACTTCTTGCTAATTTCTCCCATTGTTTTAGTTAAATCAAGAATTTAATAAGAATATTAAATCATAAAACTTTGTTTTAATGTACTAAACAAAACAAAAAAACTCAAACAAAACATCACGAAAACAAAACAGTGGTTAAAATAAAATTGTAAACAACCAAAATGAAGGGTTTTTCTTCCTTTTTTTTTAACCACAATTATATTTTTAAACAGAGAAATCACTTTTTTTATGACCAAACATTACATTTAAAGTCATTACTGATGGGGGTCAAGGAACTATACTAAGGATAATGCAATTAACCATATTAACGGAGAATGTTTCACCACAGTAACATCATCAATAGCTTTTCTTCAGGGTTTTTACTACAAAGCACTTTCACCACATATGCAGTTTTATACACAGTAACTAACATTTTTTTTTAATCTTCAGATTTATTGAGTTTTGCCACTGCAAACTAATTATTTTCTTGAACAGACAGCAGACACCTTGGGTAATGGCATTCCTTATTAGAAGTAGAGTTCTCCAGGCCTGATTGCCAGTCAGCAGCTTTTCTCTGTAGTGCTGAATATGTCAGCTGCGAATCGTATAGCGTGGCCCTCTGGAGGCCAGTAATAAGAGCGGCGGTAGCAAAACCGAGAACACTAGCTCAGCACGTAACTGACAGAAACTTTCAAAATTACTTTGAAAAATGGTCTGTTATTTTGGAATCAATCAGCGGCTACGAAGATGTGCCACTGGGCAGCAGTGATTACACTCTTCATTAAAGCCAATGTGAAATCAAAAACCACCCTATTCACTTTCCTTGGTCTTGGGTTTATTGTGCGCGATTTATCAATGCATGTTATTCAAAAATGTTACAACTTTACTCAGACAAACCAAGTAAAATGCATTTCGAAAATCATTTTATGTTGAATTTGACCCAACCGTGAAGTTTTCCCTATCATCTAGTTCATTTTCACTACAGCAACCCATGAAATAGAAGTTTACCCCTTTTAGAAAGAGAAATTTGAGACTAAATGCTTTCTATATCGAATTAAATGTTGAGAGCGCATGGATTTGAGGTTCAGGTGAGGTTAGATCCATCTGAAAATATGTTGACAAGTTCTTTGATTAACGCATTAAATATTTGAAAAGCCTCATTCCCAATGCTGAAAATTAAATATATATATATATATATATATATATATACACACATACATACATATGCCAGCATAGATTGGAATTTATGGACTTATCTGCAGTTCCCAACGCACTCCAGAGACTCCAGAGCTCAGACATCTTGATTTATTCTGAAGATACACCTCCATGTATGTGGCAGTAAAAGAAATTGAATCATTATGCTAGACCTTGATTCGGCTGATATAAAATGAAATAAAACCTGCTTATGCCTGCCAAAAATCTTGATTTGGAGTCAGCCAAGGCCATCTTGGAAATAAACGGGTGGTGGGGGGTTGGGTTCGCTTCAAACTCTTTCTGTGCATCAAATCAATAGCGAATAAATATTGGCGTTGGATTTTTCATTTGGCTTCAGCCTTCACCTCCGCCGTTTTGAAAGATGCTCTAATTGGAATTCAAACCCACAGCAGAAATGTTTATTACATTTCCACATGGCATTTGTTTCTTTTCCCAAGGCAAGCACAACAGTGAACACAACCAATTCTGTATATTTGACATGCATTTATATCCCATCCTCTCTTGTGGCAGGATTGACCTCTTGACCATATGTAAATATGTACTGATGACATCTTTGAACGAGTAATATTGATTAACTATAGTTTAAACGGAATGCATTAACACATTTTAGGAAATGTTCGAAGAGAAGTGAATGGTTATGTAAATAAATACATACTAGAAGCTACATTTTGTGTCATTATAATTATTAAAATGGTATGTTTGTATCATACCAATATCTCAACTTAATTTTGTGGTTTTATTTTTGTGCATAAACCATCACCTGAGAGCTAGGCAATAAAGTACAAACTTGGAGTTTAATTAAAATGGGACCAAAAGCACAATGGAGTCCTCCTTCACTCCTCAACATCTCCCAATCTTGCTTACACCAGACCTGTGTGTGAACACTGCACTTAATGAACCCATAAATTACACCAACGCATGAGGATATATGGATATAAACAGCAGAGAAAAGCCTCACCTCCTGACAGCATCGCGTTTCTGCTCATCGATGTTGTCCCACCATTTGGAAAAATATGAGATCTCAGACCAGATAAATTTTCGACGACTGTCTTCATGTAACTTCACCACCATGTTGTTAAGAATGTGTTGCGTCTGGTCTTTATAGTAGTCATCGAATGTCTTCAGCCAGCCTGAGAAGAACAACACAAAAATTTGTTCAACTTTGACCTGATACTCAAAATGGATTCAAAAATGAAAATGCTATCATTTACTCTCATGTTATTCCAAACCATTCTTTCTTCTTTGGAACACCAAAGGAGATGTTTAACAGAATGTTTAAGCTGATAAATGGGGATCAGGAATAGCGGTAGTCACCATTTACTTTCAATGTATGGAAAAAAGCAGCTTCAATATACGTAAGCTTTTCTGAAGAGTTTTTATACCATTGACAACTGTTTAGTGGCATATTGCAAGTGACACTGTCAATATACACTGCTCAAAAAAATAAAGGGAACACTAAAATAACACATCCTAGATCTGAATGAATGAAATATTCTTATT
>JAUMHE010000048.1:18663187-18686003 GCA_032359235.1 Enteromius mattozi | reverse complement strand
CACTACGCAGAGCCATTATTCACTGATGAGCTGCGCAAATTCGGGTTCATTATCAGCGTGATTTTGCGCAGCTCGTCGGTGAATAATGGCTCTGCGTAGTGAATGCGGCTCAATGTAAGATCACGCACCTGATGGAATTTACTGCCACGATGTGACGATCGCGCATGCATACATCGCGATGACGATGCTGAAACGATGTATCGTGCAGCCCTAAAGGGCACTGTAAAAATCTGTATCACTGGTCTGACTGGGCAATCAAAAACAATACTATCATTGAGCCCCGACAATCAACTGATCCACCTAACTGTGACACTTCTTTTTTTATGTACCTGTACTCCATCCGCTGCCTTGGAATACGTCCGTGCTGCAAACTGACAATCCTCTGAGTAGATGGGGAGAAGCGCAGGAGCAGGAGGCAGCAATTCCAAGTCCCCCTGACTCATGTTCGCTTCAGGAAACATTTTCCCATCTTTCACAGTTTCCCTCAGGTTAATTACGGAGTCCCTGATGTTGGCAATGATCTCATTGTTCTCTGCAAGTAGTCTTTCTAAGTGGTCTATTTTGTCCTGGAGAATACCAAGCTGACCCTGTAGAATACAGAAAAACAGAGTAACACTTAACACTGGATAAATCACACACTCCTTCAGCACAAAATTCAGTCAATGATGTAAATAAATACATTACTGCATAACTAAGCGCAACTGAATATAGTACATCTCAATCTTTGTTTACAAGACTTACAGATTTAGAAAATATATTTTAACATCTAAAATAATTTAATGCAGCAATTGGCCGACAACTTTTCCATATCAGTCATATGAGTCTCGCGTCTATGAAAATGGTAAACATTAAAATGTACAACATTCAATTCGGATTCTCCCACTGTGGCTCTCAAACATCATTCAAATGAGGTGTTTGAATATTTGTCACGCCAGATTATGGCACATCAATGTCAAAGAACATCAGTGCTAAACCTTGTAAAACTCTTAGGAGATTCATTTTGCTGATGCCAGAGTGTTAAGCTTAGGTTTAGTCTACTGGATTTCAAATAAACACAGTGTATTTATGACCCATGTGAGTCCTATAGGACCCCTTACTGAATTCACTAAACACCACTGGTTCTCAGCAGTCAGTCTTAATCTTTGTGCACATCAGAAATGTCAGACAGTTTTCCAATATAAAAAAACTATACATATATATATATATATATGACTCAGTTTTTAAATTCAGTATTTAAGAACCGACTCCTTTTCGAATCATGAGTTCATCTGAACTGGCTACACCAATCAGGAAGCTGTATTGGAAACAAATCACATAGCCTACAGAACATTTGAGTAATAACATTTATTATTCATTTGTTTTTAATCGCACATTTTAGCAGTATTAAGTGGAAAAAGTCTTAAAACCGAGTGAACTGCCGGTTGAGATGTGTCAAATCGGCGCATTTTCGGCTCCGCTTCTACTTACCCTCCACTGTCATATTATATTTGTTATATTTTATTAGCTTACAGTCTGAACTGAATGATATGGAATAAAAAGAGACTATAATTTTTTTTTTTTTTCTGTTGAGTTGACCTCAACTGCTGCACGCAAAAGCAAATATACAGCGCGAACAATATAGTCCGATTCACAAGCAAATGACTCTTATGAGTCGATTCAATTAAAATACAACTGCATGATTTCTGTTTAAATAATTCTGACACGAATACTCAACAAACCATTTTTCTTTCATTCATATCCGAGTCGAACTTACAATTGTTCAGTGCATAAGATATCGTTGTTCATATTCAGGATAACGTTACATTTTTTGCGCACTTTGTAATGGACACCTCGATTTCAACCATAAAACACAACTTATAATGCAGGTTTTCATAGGTAGGTAGGACCGTCTGTTTGAACGCAAAGAGAATCCAGTGGGGATCACACCGTGCTGTCTACATAACCAGTTCGCTGAGATTTCATGAATTAACGCTGAAGACAGCGGGTTAATGACCTTTGAGATCAGTTCATTGTGCGAAGCTAAACACTATCTTTCTTTTAAGTCGCTTTCTTAATTGCTCAGAACAGCATTACAACAAGTTACTTAATAATAAAAACCTGCGATAAAGTATTTGAGAAACAGGAAATGCAGGAAATGACTTACGTTAACTGTTACTGTTCACAGCCATCTTTGTGTCTGTGTATTATTTTAACAGCGTAATGTCACTCTTGGAAGGAAGCAAACTATAAAGTCAAACTAACGTGACTGTCTTTTCTCAAGCACGTCATCAGCATCGAGTTAATATCAGCGTGTAAGTTCAAGGACCAGCAGTCTAAACACAGAAAACACATATCTGCTGACAACACTGTTTATAGAGCACAATTTATCGATAAGACATGAGCACTCACGTTTTGAATTCTCTCTCCATTTGGGTTTTTGCTATGATCTATGTGATCCAACATCAGGTACAAGGAAAATACCACAACACAGAATATGGCACTGCCAAAAACTGTGAACTGTCTGCTGAGCTTCATTTCTCAGATGAGTCCTGTACGTTACATTCACATAAAAAGGCAAACTTTTAAAAGCGTGTGGCTCGCGAGCGGTGGTCCCGTAGGTGACAGAAAGCAGAAGTGAAAAAGAAAGGTCTTTTCGCCATGAAGAGTTGTGCGGAAGGGGACACCTTCTCTAGCTGACGGCGGGGAAACGTCGCGCTGCTTATCCACGGACTGAAATCCTCTGCGATCTGTCTTCAAAGTTTTGACGACGCGGAAGAGTTTGTGTGATTCAGCAAATTGTGATGGTCAAACAGGCAAAGGAAAAGCGCCAACCCTGCCCCCTTCCTGCGCTAACTGGGCTACGGACAGAGGAAAAGTGCGCGTGGAGTTGCGCCGCCTAACGAGTGAACACATCTCTCTCTCTCTCTCTCTCTCTCTCTCACTCACACACACACTCACACACACACACACACACACACACAGGTGAGCCCACACATTTGACTCAATTTACTGTTGAGGCTCTCTTTATTTGTGGGGTCGCAGAGATCTAAAATAACTCAAATAAATAACAATTTGACAGACACTGATGATTAATAGCCTGCACTGTAACATATCTATAGAAATGCAAAGATATGATAGCTAAATGTTTATTAAGTGTTATTGTTTTAGGCCTATATTTTATATATGTATTATATTAAAAATATATATTGATATCTCAAATCTGAATTAATTACAGGCAAAACCTTATTGTTAATAGTTATGATTAACTTAAATTAATAATTATTAATATAACTATTATTAACTTGTAGTCTTTCAAACTAGTTGGAAAAAAACACCCCAAATACACAATCAAGAGTTTATTTTCTCATATTGTATTTGTTTGCATGTGTAAATTTCGATTGCAATACACATCTTTAATATATATATATATATATATATATATGTATATATTAAAATTAGTTTTTTTTAATGCAGTGAACCAGAAATCTACATTTCAGTATTAGCCTACTTACACCAAACTTTATATTCCTTTTTATTAATTTCTAAACTTTTTATTAATTTTTAACTTTAATAAAGAATGAATTATTTCATATAACATCCACCTGATTTGTATAAAATCTTATATAAAATAATCATTTTATGGTGGTATGGCAGTATTTTATTCTTTTTGGAGTGGTATTTTATGATTTATGAAAAGATAAAGTCAAGATATCCAAAATCCCCTCATTAAAAACCATTAACTAGTGTATAGAATTCTGTTCTTGACGTTTGTGTAATATTTATTGCATATTTAAATTGATATGCCCCATTTGTATATTTCCACAGAACATTTCAGAAAACTTATAGGCTAACACACACCAAAAAATGGTCTTAATGTACTGTGTTGTGAGTGTTGTGATCTTTTTTTAGTGATGTTTAGCTTACTTGTAGTGTATTTGCCTTAATTAATAAATTGATTAATCAAGTGGAATTATTTTTGTGCGCTGCTTCCTCCAGTTCCTATTAGGTTTATAATGTGTGTGTTTGAAAATGCTGACTTTTGAATGAATTAATGAATGAATGCATAAATAATGTCCTGCACTGCACACATTCACCTAATACTTCATGAAGCACCTAGCAAATGCACCATTGGAAAGCAATTATTTTTCAAGTTCGCACAGTCAATCCAACCTGAACTTGCATTATTCCAATGCGTCACCCTATTTTATCCTATCCTGCCCTGTCCCGTCTTGTAGCATTCCACCCCATCCCATCCATCCTATCCCCGCCTGTTTTCTGTTTGCAGGTGGGCTTTAAATTGCACACGTGGTGTTGCACTTGGCTTATAGCTGCCCAGCTGCACCCGATTATAACGCTGCCAATGATGTTCGCGTCTGATTGGCGGACACGTGTCACGTGACCTTTAAGTTTCGTGGTGACGTTCGCAAGAGTTAGTTGTGACACAGGAGGCATCCAGGAACAGAGGTACTGTACGTTATCAGGCGACACATTTCCTAAACCAAAACATCGTGTGAGTTTTCTGAGTGAAATTGGAGGAATTAAGACGTCGGCAGACGTTATAATCCACGCCCTAGAAGCAGCAACGCCTGTCGACAAACATTAGTTAGCTTGTTAGCTGCGCTCAACTTGTATCAGGGCCCGTATTCGACTGAATTGATCCTTCTGATCATGTGAATCACGGGATTTGTGAGTTTCTATGGATAAAAATCTATTTTGAGGGCTGTATATTGCTTTTATTGCAACGATTTATCTCCATGCAACGTGACAAGCGATAGCATATGTTAAGCACCTTTAGTGCGTTTTGTTTACGGATGTGATGTGTTTGCTGCAAACTACATTGACAACAATAACATGACAGTGATGGGTTATAATCAGGCTGTGATGAAGAACTGTCGATGTGACTATGATAAACATCAGTGTGAGCTGCCATCGGTTAGAAAGCTTTAATTCTTCCTAATCCTGGTCGTGAAGTAGCACTGCACATTTGCGATATTTCCTATGTTTAACATCGAGGACTTATAAGTAACGTTAGAGGCTCCAACACCTGAACAGGGCGTGTTTTATAAGGGATTGAACTAATACTTAAAAGATTGCTGCATTGACTGCATCAGAGATGAAGAATCCTGGTTAGAACTGGTTAGATTTGAATCATCTGTGTTTTAGGCCTTGTCACATAAAACACTGTTATTTGATGTATTAGGTTTCACAAGGTATGTTTTTTTATTTTTTTATTTACATTGTTAGATTTAATAATTTAGCCAATACTTTTATCCAAATTGAAAATTGAGGAACATCAGTAGCAATTCATCATACATGAGTCAATAAAATTTACAGTACCATGAGTTGCAAGATTAGGTGACTTTGTAATGCAATCATTTAAGTGCCTTTTTTACAATGACCTCAAAAAGTATGAAAGACACTTAAAAGTTAAGCTTGCTGATTTTTAACGTAGTGTATGTAAAGGAACAATGTGTACTTTTTTTGGTGTTACCTGCACCCAAATATCTTGTTTATTTGTCATGAGAAGTCCAGCGGCTGACCCAAAACGTTTTATTTTGCATCATCTAGTGGATTTTTGACAACTCCAGAGCTTTTGTTAAAAGTAATCAAATTTCTGGGTTTTTGTATTCCTGGCCCTGGACAGTCAGGTCGGTAAAATAGAGAAGCAGCCAAATTCAAGTTAAAATTGAATTATGGCATGAAGAAAGTGTGGCACCTATTTTTCTGTTTTCTCTGTCATGGAGCACTGATTTCAGGGGGAAAAAAAATCTTGCTATTGTTCAGACAGTCAAGATTTATGAAAAGCCCAACTTGCAAGCAGTAAATTACCCATTCAAGGCCCGTTCTAACTATAAAGTTTTAACAAGTGTTCCAATTTTTTGTGAATGGGGAATGGTTGTTCACGAAATAGCCATTATGAATATGGCTGAAGGAACAATAAAAAAAATATTCAGCTGATTTAGCCAACTGACATAACATGCATATAAGAAATAGAATGAGGTCTTGTGTTGGTATGGATAGCTATATAGTTATGGTTGTGTTTGTTTATCGTTCTTGGTGTGAATTTATACTTTTGTTTTTCATAGGAATGGGACAAGAAGCAGGCAAGTCTGCATGGCCCAAACCAACAGGAGGATACCAGACCTTCTCAGGCAGGAGGTACGGCCGGAGACACGCGTATATCAGTTTCCGGCCAGTTACAGATAAACAAAGAGTCGCGTCCACTGTGGACTGTCAAAAAATGGAGAGGACGAGCAGTCAAAAGGACCTGGCAGTGGGTACGTACCAGCTAGTGATAGAAACCCTTAGTGGGTAATGAAACTAAAGAGTTACTCAACATTTAAGACCACTTGTGTAGTTTTCTCACGACAAATGAGGAAAAACAACAGATTTGCAAAATTAGTGACTATTGGTTGAAAAACTGATCCCACCCCAAACTCAAGTTTTTGTTTTTTTTAAGCTTGTTCTGGAAATTAAATTAAATATGGCTCATTTGCATTTTTCTTTAAATATTATGTTAAAATATATTATTTTTAAAATTATAAACTTCAGCAAACAGGTTCTGAGTAACTGGAAATCTGTGAGCAATAAAAGTGGAGGAATGGATTTTGAGATTGAGGTTCTCAGGGTGAATAAACAGCTTTGTGATATTGGGAATGTAACAGGGATTTTGAAAAGCTAAAATATGTGTGTGTGTGTGGGTTGTTCTGCTTTTGAGTGAAGCATTCATCACCTTTTAAAAGGTGTAGACAGAAACCCTGTAGGAGACCATTTGACTTTATTATGCAAATGTATACGAGAATGGTGAAGGTGGGTAGAAAGTAGTTTGAAATGGGTTTTGGTTTCTTGTGTTTTATAGGGTGACTGTCAGGAAAAACACCTAGGTCATATTTCACACCTAAAACCAAATGGAAACAACAACAAAAAATTATAGAAAATGAAGCAAATAAAAATTACATGTGCTTAATTTCCGTAAAAAACATGCTAAGTATGTTCTCATTGTCTTACTCTAAACAGTTTTTAATGTCCCTGAATTGATCAAAATTGAACTCTTTCACTTTAATGAGAGCAATAGTTTTATTAAAATTTATAATTATTAATTTTTTTATTTATATTTTTAATAAATTGTTTACATTGTGAAGGATAATTAAGTACATGGCACAGCAGTATTTATTGCACTGCTTTAGTTTGTCATTTTTAAAATGTTAATTTTCAGGACAAGGCGATTTTTATTATTTTATTACAATAATGAATGAGGTTTTGTTTTATAACAGAAATTGTGATTTTGGGGTAAACATAATTGTCACAAAAGAGACATAATACAAAGAATCAAAATGTTTCTGAAATAGTTTAATGATTTCTTATTATATTCTTGTAAATTTGGGAGAAATGTAATAGTGCATATGCACTTACTTCCTATACAAGACAATGAAAATATATCCTGTGAAGGAGAATGAATAATAAGTGCGACATTTTTCTTCTAGCATCAAAGGGCAACATTTCTTCAGTGCTTCAGAATATCCTGCCGACAGCATGCACAAATTCAGTGCGCCCTGAGTTAAACGCGGCATCAAATCAGGAGGGCCGCAGCAGGAGGCAGTCTTCTTTGTGTAGAGTCACAAAAGCGCCCTCGAACCGTTTCAAGAGACCAAAGAGTGAGCAGGTTGTGCCATATGACAGAAAATATTATTCTGGCATAGAAAAAAGGGAACACGCTAGAGTGTGGCCCATCAACGAAGACCCTAAGCCCAACCCGGAAGCTCTTAGTTACATCAACATTGACGCCTATGAGCCTGACAGCAGCGAGGCTGAGGAGGAGGACTCAAATTTAAATCCGTTTCAGGCTGCTCAGAAGAGACTTGATGGTATTTGTGAATTGGGTGGAAATTCGCTTGGTGATTCAGATCCTAATGTGTTTTCAAAGATAAGTAAACATTCAGTGCAAATGGCACCTTCTAAAAGCGCTGCAGACCTTTGCTGTGAGCAACCAGATTTTGACAGAACTGTAAAAGCAAATAGGAAAGTTAGTCCGTTGTTGGTTGGTGAAGACCAAGCTCCAAAATGTCATGGGGTTACAGCCAGCTCTGCACCCGCTTCCTATAAAAGCACAGGAAAAACCAACCCTGTAGAAACATTTCAGTCCGAAATGGTCGTGAGGCCAAAGATCCGCAAACAGACGAGCGAGACTCACCTTGAAAGGAGGAAACGTTCAGAAAAAGAGGAAGTAAGCCATTTGTCCGGCACAGCAGTCAGAAACAAGTGTGGCTCAGCACCTCCAGGTTTCCTCGCACAAACAAGCTCTGAGAATGAGTTGCTTTTTGACTTTCCACCGATGGCCTTGAGTGACCTCAACTCTGCGGACAGGAAAAATGAAGGTGATAGCACCAAAGTAGATGAGGAGGATGATGATGAGATCTGGGAAGATCTGGAGAATTTTGGAGAGAAATGTGATCCATCTACAAAGGGTGATGAAAGGTACAGTATTGCATGTATATCCATTTAATTTATTGCACTAAAATGTGATTAATACATTGTAGAGCTTAGTGCACAATAATTATGTATATAAAAGTCTGTATATGCATTAATATATGGAGGTTTCTCTGCATCAGTGACAGTGGTCACTACAACACAGTCGGTGAGATGAGACTAAATTCATGTGACATTACCATTATTTTTTTACCTTTGTGTTATTTATGTGGAAAATATTTAAGGCCCGGTTTCACAAACGGGGCTTAGCTTAAGCCAGGACTAGGCATTAGTTAAATTAAGATATTTAAGCAACTTTTACAAAAATGCCTTATAAGAAAATATTACAGGTGTGCATCTTAACACAGAACAATGACACTGACATGTTTTAAGAGATGTCAGAGCAAGATATTTTTATCTGAGACAGCTCAAACATGCTATTTAGTCTGGGACTAGCTTAAGCCTTGTCTGTGAAACTGGGGGAAAATGTTGTAAACCATCACACACTGTTGTTAAAAAAAAAAAATGTTGGTATGTTTAATTCTTTTGAAAAAGGTATTTTCTGGTCTCCAAGGCTGCATTTCTGTAATCAAAAATTATAGCAAAAACAGTAATTTTCTGAAATATTATTACAATTTGAAATAACTATGTTCTGTTTGAACACACTTTAAATGTAATTTGTTCTTAAGATACAAAGCTAGTTTTTCAGCAGCCATTACACCAGTCTTTGTCACTTTTGATTAATTTAATGTGTCCCCAAACTTAATAGTTTTGAGTTCAGTTCAGCTTAGTTTTAGAAGTTTTTTTTTTTTTTTTTGCAATTCAAATTAACAAAAGCATAATATTTAGATCCCAAGTTTTATTTGCGAGCCTGTTACCCATTTTGTGATATTTTAGATATATTTCTATAGCATTGTGCAAAGTAAATACTATTTATTCAGTTTTCTCATCACTAGTATTGTTGAATTTATTTATCAAGCTCAAAAATTCAGCACTGATATTAAAGATATATATTTACATGGACATTTTTATACTATTTTATACATTTGCTTATTTATTTATAGGCAATTATGCAATTGCCCAAAGCAGGCTTTTAATTTTGTTCCAAATTTAATTAAACAGTCTTACAGAAATTGCAAAGTCAGGTGGACGAGCCTCATTTAAAAAATTCTCCTAATTAAAGTCAAGGATGAGCTTGGGCGTTTACTGTGAATGCTAGATAAGGTATACACTCAGGAAACAGCAGGAAATGAGTGAGGTGCCAAAGGTGCGCTCAGTGGGTGCTCATTCTGCATGCTAAGGCTCTTCAGCTAAGAGGATTAGATTGACTTTTACGAGGTGGGCTCACGTGTGTTCGTGCGTGTATCCTGCTCTGTGTTCTCAGCAGCAGCTCAGAATTCAGCGAGGGCGAGTGGTCTGCCTCGTGGACGTCTGACTCTGGGCTGGAGAAAGAGAGGTGCACAAGTGAGGAAAGTTGGGAGACTCTGCCTGGCATGGATGAGCCGCCTGACAGCAGCAGTCTGGAGGAAGTGCCTTCTCTCAACCTCGCTTTAGAGTAAGCACACATCCTCTAACCAACTCGAAACAATTTAGTAAAACTGAGTAGTGATAATATCATTACTTAACTGCCACCCCATTGACCAAGACTAGTATTTCTAATGATTATTTTCTTTACTCCCTAAAAAAACTACATTGATAAATGAAGAGTTCCCATTTCCATTTGCACATTCAAAGTAACATCAATCAAACTGTAGTTGGGTTCTTTTGATTTAAGTAATAATAACTTAATCAAATACAGGTAATTGACAAAATTATTATTATTTTTTTTATGTATTGAAAGTTTGTTTTATAGTGCTAGTACAATGCATTGCGGATCGAGAATTCAAAATGATTCAGCACTAGATGCGTAGCGATTCCTCTGGAATTGATTCTGAGCTTGGTGTTTTCTGATAGCATTAAAGGATTTATTTTAACACATTTCACCATGCCAAATTATTAACAAATTTGTAATAAGCATTCCAAAAATAATCATTTGCCAATTGGAACAAACATCAGTAAGAAAGTCATCAGTCTTGAAATTACATCATATAACTTGGCAAAGACATTATTTAGATGGAACGAACATAGTCTGCAACCTCTCCTCATCACACAACTGTCTATTTTTGTGGGTTTTTCCCTTTATTCACCTACAAAATGCAACCTAATACTATGTTAATTTTAAAGCAGTAGACATGAAAGATTAGTGAGCTGCCTTGCTAAACACATTTATGGGCAGTATAGGCATGTATTTAATTAACTAAGCTCACGCACTATGGCACAAATAAGAAAGCTGTCTGAGTAGGCCACTTACCCGGACTTAATTAATAAATTGGCCGTTGGGATGATTTATTCCATTATTTGCTAATAAATGAGTCTGTCTACAGCAGTGATGTACGTAGACGTGCTACTGCTGTTATTCCAACATCTTTGGTCAGAATGAAATGCAATGTCAGATTAATTTAAATGTGTTAAGCATCACTGTTGTGTGTTTGTGTGTGGTGTTCTTCAGGGAGCAGACCCCTCTGGAGGAGGGAGAGATCCCCTGGATCATGTATAATGAGGACTCGGGCAGCAGCAGTGATGAAGACCCTGATGGTGTCAGTCAGTTTGTGCACCCTGGACTTTTTATCCTGGATGGCAACAATAACCTGGAGGATGATTCCAGCATGAGTGAAGACCTGGACACAGAATGGAGGTCAATAAACTTTATATATTAAAAAAAATAAATACATTATAATAATAAAAACATTATATATTCGTCAGATCTTTGACATGATCACATGTGGCAGTTGATTTGATTATTATTGGTGTGTGGGGGGAAAAGGCCTCTTTTGTCACCTCATACAATTATATGATTTTTGTAAACAACTTGTTCCATACAGTGTATTGTTTTTTTCCTGCAATTATACATTTTAGGCACAGTGAATGGCACATTTAGCCTTTTTAGCATTTAGCCTTTAGCTATGTTGTACCCTAATTATTTACCTATTCAGAATTATGCATTATCATAATGAGAATTCCATTTCTTTATGCAAAAAAAAAAAAAAAAGTAAATATTTTTTACAAATTTTGATTTACTAAATCAGTGAGATTTACCCCAAAGATGCATGGCTAAAATATGTACTGTGGTAATGAAATGTGTTTGCTATTTTATATCTTACAAAAAGATCCATTGATTGTGTCAGCTGCAACATGACATGCTGACTAAGAGAGAAAAGCTGTGTTTGGAACTAGAAGTCTTTTGTTTTTCAGGTTCCTGGATGAATTTGGTGATGGTTTTGGGATGGCTCAAGCAATCTCTTATGTGGATCATTCCCAGCTCCTTACTTACATGGCGTTAGAGGAGCGTCTTGCTCAGGCTATGGAGGTGAGGCTAATATGGAAAGACCTCTGTCCTGTTGCATGAACTTGGTTTGCACAATTTGTGGTGGTGGGTGGGGTGGATTAATTGTATGGTTTTCTTTTTTTTTTTTTTTTTAATATACATTTAGTATTTCGCTGTAGAATTAAAAATAATTATATTTAAAATTAAATTACTAAACCTTATGGCTGTTTTTTTTTTCTTCTTCATTTTCAAATGTAAAACTACCACAATTTTATGGAGCCCTTAAACCTTTTTTTTGTAAGTGCTTCTCACTACAAGTGTGGAAAGATGGATGGTGCATGTTGTGTTCCTGAATGCATTGTATAACTGACCTAAACTCAAAGCAGATGCAGCGATGGAGAACACAGTGCCATTCTTTTTCCTTAGAAACACGCAGTGCATATATTTATTTAAGTGATATGCAGCCTTTGCCATTTGATAATTGCACTAAGCCATATTACAATTACAGTTTTATTTCGATTGATTGTGCAGCTCTAGCATTAGGCATATATTAAAATGTTTACCAAACGGATTGGGTCTGTATTGCCTCCGTAGTATTGTGATATTGCTGTTTGAATCACTCTGCAGTATAACTATATTAGGTTTTGATGTCACCGATAGTCTTTAAGAGTCAGATGAGAACTTTTTTTTTTTTTTTTTTTTTAACAAAGAGTAGCTTCTTTTATACATCATCTAGACCATTTTAATTAATGGTCAAATTTAAATGGAATCTCTAGATGCATTTAGTTTTGATTATGCAAGACGACTATGCTTTCATCTCATTAAGACATGAACAATAATGTATGCTGCATATAAATATTGTTTGCATGAGCAGCTAAGTTACACAAATAAATGATCCATCTTAATTCAACCAAAAAGACATTGAGAAATTGGACTCAGTTGGTGACTGATGTGGTTAAACCCCAGCAAACTTCATTGATTTCAGCCAATGAGAGAGCACACTAGCGATGTAAGGCTTAATGTATAATTAACTTGCTTCTATCTTTATCCAGGGGAAATTAAATATGCTAATGTGTTTTGTTGTGTTGCAGACAGCACTGGCTCATCTGGAGTCTTTGGCTATAGATGTGGAGCAGGCTCATCCCCCCGCCACTGAACAAATCATCGACTGCCTACCCCAGATCACCATCAATGCCGAAAACATTGGTAATCCTTCCATTATGTGTAGCTGTATAAAATACAACGCTGCAGTCAGCAAGTGTCTTATAGTCTAGTGTAAGGTTTTTAATCAGTCTTTTCAGCTTTTTCTGTTCAGTAAATACAATAAGAAATGTTATTTTATGGGGTTTAAGTGTACTATATTATTGGATAAGTCTGGCATGTCACCAGAGGGGTGTTGGTGGTTTCAGATAAAGTTTTTGATTTAACATTTTTTAAAAGAAATTACAGGCTATAAAAATGCATGGACATCAACAAACATGCATTTGTAAAGTAGATTGAATTTTTACTTCAAGCAAATGGTTCCATTTAGGTGTTATTTGCACTGTCAAATGAGCAGTTTCTGAATTTGAGGACACGAGTGGCTCTTAATTGACCCTTCGCAAAGCGTTGTATGGATATCGCAAAGGTAACAAAGGGGGGTGGCCCTTAGTTGTCTTTGCTACATTCAACAAGCCATAGTGTTCTCACACCACTGTGTTCTCACGCAGTTAATAATATATCGCAGGAAACTGACAACACACCTACAGACACGACAGAACAGGTTACTTTTATGAAATGAGGTCTCGGTTTTCAATTTGTTAATTCAAACAAATACCGTTTCATGTTAGTGCTGGGTGATATAGCTAAACATAATTATCACAATTTAATGTTCTGTGTCATTCAGGATCTGTAATGAATTACTGAAAAAATGTTATAACCTGTTTTAGAGCAGTAGAAAAAAAGGGTTGAATTAAACCACTGCATTTTTCATTTTAGTTTTAAAAGTCAAACTAACATTAAAACATATCTCCTTTCTTATATTTATATACAGATTTGTGTTAACGTAACATTTGCCTTGTCTCCTGAGGCTATAGGAGGACGCAATGAGCAAAATAATGCACCGCATTTATTTGATGCAATGAATATATATATATATATATATATATATATATATATATATATATTTTGTAAATATATGAAAAAAAGTGCATAATGTCTAAACTAACATGCAAATATAATCTTTTAAGTTGCATTAACAATTATGGAAGAAAAAACGGCATAATGTATCTTTGCTTAGCTTAATGCAAATAGCCATTCCTCTTCAGTTTTATCGTCCAGGCCTATTTTGTGGTTATTTAATGTGTCGTGACAGATGGCTGTCATAATTACTGCCATGCGAACCTCTTCCTCTTTACTCGTTATAGCACAAAATAAGCATAAATTGAACGTCAGAAGGTATTTTGTTGTTTAGACCAATGAAAGACTATTATAAAGCCTATTGGGTTACTATGGGTCAGATCACCAGCCAATCAAATTCCGAGAAAAGGGCGAATTCTAACATGACACACAAGTGTTCATAGCTGGTCATAACAGCAGTTGTAACACTTTATAGCTTGTAAGCTTTATAGGAGGTTTACAAACCAAGTGTGTTTAGTTCACATGATTGGACTTTATTTATAATTTGCCTTCCTGTTTCTCATTGCTGTTATGCAGATGGGAAATTGTAGTGTGTATGAGGCACACTGACAGACACTAAAACTCAAGCTCATCACCTCAAAAGGATTAACTTGAAATACTTTGTGTACTCCTTTTTAATGCAATATGAACACCAGATGAGAAAATGTTTTTCACAGGGGATGAATGCCGGGAAAGTCATGCTCTCACACTAATGTCCCACTTCAACTTTATTGCCTGAGCGCATTTGGGGTGATAAATCTGCTTTGGAAAGCATAAAATGACTTCATTTTCAGCCCTAATGACTGAAATGAATAATTTGATGTGTGCGTGACTGGATGGAGACGTGTTTAAATATTTGGTTTGGTGTTGTAGGTTCATGAGTTGAGTCTTTAACATGCTTTCACATGCACACTCTCTTTGGATCTGCAGAGCAGGAGCAGTGCTGTGCCATCTGCTGTTGCGAATACGTCAAAAATGAGATTGCAACCCTGCTGCCATGCCGCCACATGTTCCATAAACTCTGTGTCACTCTCTGGCTCAGAAAGGTAATGCTGTTTGTTTGATTTTTTTGGAGCTTGTGAAAGAGACAAAAAAATTAAATTGTTATTTCAGCCAAAATGTAACATTCCATTTACTCCCATTTTGATTTAAATTGGTGTGACTTTTGATCCATTGAAAGTCCATGCAACCGAAAAGTCCAAAATAAATGGATTGCAATTTATTTTAAGGTGTTGCAGGGTAATTATACATTGAAGTACTGAGTGATATTAATTAATTGCATGTACTTAATACATGGTTGGGATTAATGTTTGACCGAGGGTTGTGTGCATGTAATTATGCATAATTGATTGTTATTATAATAGGAAGTACATGTAACGTGTAACAAGAACACTTTAAAATAATCCAAAAAATGTATTGTAAAAGCAATTCATCCGAGTCTTTTGAGTAGACATTTCTTATATAAAGATGTTTTATATAAAGATTTAATTTTAGGTATTTATATGCATTTTCATGTGTACATAATTTCTTTTTAAATCTAAGCTAGCTAAGGTTTTTGTATACATTATGTGTGTACAGTGTATATTTGTTTATATAAAGAAACATAAATATTAATAGAGAGAGAGATAGATATAGATATGATTTAGAGAGAGAGAACTTTTTTTTTGAATGTGATAAATCGTTTGACAGTACTATTCTACACATAAATTGAGATCATCCAATAGAGTAAGCTCAGAATCTTTTTTTTTTAATTTGTTATTTTTATGTTTTTGTTTTTTTTTTCTTTTTTAAGGCAGGATTTATTAAAGACATTTAGGGAAAAAAAGCAAACCAATTTTTTATTTTTTTTTTTTCAAATGACCATATTGAATATGGTTTTGTAGCAGTTTCCCTTTCAGTCACGCAAGCTGATTTACTAAGATTTGCTGTAGTCCGTATTACTGGTGTTTGTGCCATAATTTAACCCCACATCCCCTTCCCTTACTTTGCTTTTAGTAAATCTGGCCCATGGACTTCAATGAATGGATTGTAATCTTTGAGGTTTCAATAAAAATATCTTATTTTATGTTTTTAACAGTCTTATGTTTGGAGTAAACCATTGGAGTGTCAGTAAATGATGACAGAATTTTTTTGTGAGCTATTCCCATAAGAGCCATAATAATATGTACCGAATACTGTCTTTTTATGATTTTCAGTCTGGCACCTGTCCAGTGTGTCGTCACGTTCTGACCCCGGCGGTGACCGAACCTGCGTCTTCAAGTACCGAACAAGACACCCCACAATCTGAAGGTCACAGCGCATCTGGGGGAACGTGTTGAACGTCAGTCATACACCCATCAAAACATCTCGCAAAGAAACACTTCAATAATAATCACTCTCACAAAGAAATGGCAAGCAGCGGCCTGAACTAGCATTCAGATTTCATTTAACCTAGTGACTCGTGCTGCAATTCATGGTCCTAACGTGGCGAACTAAAAACTTATTTTCTAAGAAAATATGAATACGTATATATTCATAGGAAGCATATTTATTCATGTTTCAATTAAAATGTTTTTGTACATCCAGGCTAAACATAATTACATGTCTTTAACTTTTCACGTCATGTCAAGTAAAAATGCAATCCCTCAATAAAAGCTCACATTTGGTTCAAGTGATCACTTCTTTGCTCAATTTCGGAGTCTCTTCCAGATGCTTTCCTGAACTCTCTCCAGATATCCATTCAGAGTTGATTTGGCTGCCGAGGCGCATTGTAATTCCAGATTTAAGTGCATGTAGCTGGATATGAATGATAATAGCTGTGCGATATATTTCACTGCGGTTCATAAACATATTTGTATAAATCATCCAAATGATGGCCGCTGAATAGGTAGTTTCCACAAAAGCACCTTCGGGAGCAATATCATTTCCAGAAGACCGTGTGCGAGAGGCTGACAGTCTGAACTGGAAAATATGATGGTGGGGGACTATAAATATGAAATGGCTTTGTGCAGTTTATTGCTAAGGCAATTGGCATGTATTCAGTGTCGTGTTATTTAGAGGCAGCAGCTCGTATCTGTAGAGAAAAGCATCGCCACAGAATAATACTCAAAGGCGCAGGTGTGCGGCCACCCGAATCAAACATTATTGTGGACTCTATTTACTGGAATCTCGCAAACCAGACATATTATTTATGTATTTTTGAAGGACGCTGTTAACATGACTAACTCTTATGATTTATATATAAACCTTCCAGCAGATATCATTGGCTGAATGATCAGCGAGATGAACAGCTGTAGGCACTTTCCACAAATAGGCTGTAAATTGGTGTCCCAGTTTAACAATAAAACACAATGGGTCTTATTCACTAATAATTATGTGGATTATTCAGATTTATATGCACGGGAGAACTTATACTCCAAATTTGTGAATTATACGAATTATGAAACACAAATTAGGCGTTATAAGATCATGTGGAGTAATTTGCATAAAGCACACCCAACCCTTCTCCATATAAGGGCTTCCTGCACAACCTATTCATTACGGCCTTTTATTTGTATATAAGTATTGTTGGTGTGGGTTTGTGCATGTCAAGATTTAGCTGATTTTTCAGACATTTAGAATAAATGTAAATACGAAAGTTATTGATACATTTGAGAATATTTGTGCGAATTTTTTTGCAGTTAGTGAATGAGACCCAGTGTACGAGGAAACTACTGGATAAGCTATACCAATATTTTCTGTATTAGTGCTGTCAAACGATTAATTGCATCCAAAATAAGTTTTTGTTTACGTAATGTTATTATAAATGCATATACATGCAAATATATATTTAAAAACAAAAAAGTTACTTTATATATTAAATATTTAGGATATAATTTATATAAATACAACTATAACTATACATATGGAAATATTTTAAAAATATGCTCTGTGTGTTTATATACATAATGTGTGTGCACTGTGTGTTTATGTAAACAAAAACTTATATGTTGGATGCAATTAATCGTTTGACAGCACTAAACTGTATAGTTATTTATATTTACCACCTTAAATACTCCCTCAATTTAGACCAAAAATGCTACAATTACTTCATGATTCACGACAAAATAATGCAGAATGTTATACAGTTAAGCTCAACCATACAACTTTAGGACATTTATCACAAAAAAAGAATTGTACAATTTACTGGCTTTATGTGGAAAATGTATCATCTTTCATAAATTAATTTTAATTCATCTATAAACCAGTGCTCTAGCATACAACCAAACTAGCTTCATTTCTTTAATATTTTTGTTCGTTATTGATAGAAAATAAGACATTTCCATTTTCTAAATTTCTGTAAGCAGGTAAAGAAAATAGCAAACAGACGGCTTATGTGAGATTTCATTTGACCTGCCGAAGGTTGAGCACTTCCTTTTAAACTGTTTATTGAAAGCTCCTGTTGCACACACATCATTTCATTTTGAGATTTCGAACGCTCATTTTAATATAAGACCAGTTCTCATCATGAACTAGTTGCTTATTAACATATTAGCTGTTTAGAAAGCACATATCCTGCATGACCATATTCTACATCCCTAATAATACCCAATACTAAACTTAACCCTTATTAGTAAGCAGCAAATTAAGAGTTTGAGGCAAAAGTTGTTTTGTTTATGGTGAGAATAGGACTTCACACCCTCACATTTAATAATTCATTTCAAGCAACAAATTCAAAGACTCAATTTTATTGCAAGTGTACAATATAAACAATGAGCAGACATTGTTATAGTTGAATGTCCATCAGAGAGGTGTTATGAGCAGAACAGAGACAGATGAAAGAAAACTACATGGAAAACAAGGAATCAAGCCTTCTAAATGACAACCATTTCACTTTTCATATTTCCTCTTTCAGTTGGCAGGGGTAAAAATCTTAAAAGCATCAGTTTGAAAATTAAACGTCCAGTGTTGCTTTTCTATTTTTATTTTTTTTTATTTTTAGTTTTTGCTCATGGATCAATTCAAGAGTTGATCATTTCCTGAAACAGCAATTTCATGCTGTTTTTATATTTACTTCAAAGCATAAAAAGGCCAAAAGTGCAATCAATACATTAAGTGTTTCCATCACAAAATAAATAGTCCAGCACAGGGAAGAAAGAATTGCCAATCTGAATGACAACAGAAACTTGCGTATTAATACTTTGAAAATGATCCCAAGATAGGAATGTTTTATTAGAGCAATCGCTGCTCTAACAAAAGGGTTTTTTTTTTCTGATGGAATTTTACATGAACAATGTGCAAGTCATATGGGGGGGGGGGCAAACAAAAAAACTAAAGTCTCGGAGTAACACAAATTTCAATATAATGTGAGACACAATACTGGCGTTTGCTTTAATACACTGACAGTAGGAATTATAGTGAATGGTACAAAAAAGCAAAATAGATTAAAATGCTAGAATAATATTACAGTATTTCAAACAACACACTATAGGGATAATTGCTTTGATGTTTAAAAAAAATAATAATAGAGCTCATTCGCCAGTAGTTTAATTGATGTAAGCTCAGCTTCACCAAAAAAAAAAAAAATTTTGATCAGAACCCACTGGCGAATCATGCAAGAATACAAATCCAAACTGTATTATACAGTAGCTTTATGTGTAAATTGTCACCAGTTCTGCGTTTTATTGCATGTCAACCTCCATTAGTTATAGCAACAACGTGAAGAAGAAGAAAAAAAAAGATTTTGCAGACTGGAAAGAAGCACAGTTAATGCTATGAGACCCTCTTTACATATTCCAAATGTGCAAATATTAGAGCAGTATTGATTCTGGGTCTTCATCGCTACTATTATAGCTGAAAGTTGGCGCATATTCCTGACAGACATCCACATTCTAATATCATTAGTTTTGCAGTGAAAATAACAAACACCTACAAAATTACATTACTGAATCTACAAATAAGTATTTACAAAATACAAAAGGAATGCTTTGATAGAGTAAACCTTGAAGAAACCACTATTCCATTTTTTGTGGAAATGGAATGACAAATTTATGTGACACGGGAACAAGAAGTTGCTGGTCAGTTGCTCCGGTGGAGCTTGGTTACATAAGCATGGAAAGAAAATGGCACTTGACAAAAATGGTAAGAAAACAACTTGGGATATTCTTGATACAAAACACATCATTGTCTAACCAAACCTGTAATACTTTTTTTGTAGGTAAATGTATCTATTAGGGTTGTTTGCTTGATAAAACCTGATTGTAAAAATAGCACAAGAATAAGAACATCACAATCCAAGACAATGGCATAGATACAAAAAAAACATGCTTGTGACTGGCTTTGGTTGCTGGTTACTGAGAAAAACAACAAAGAGATCCCCGAACACAACAAAGCACAGTCAGTTTTGGACAGAGCTTTTGGTGATGTCTAATATGCTACATGGCAACATTGTAAATGCAAAAAAATAGTTCACTGAAAAATGAATTCTGTCAAAAATAGTATGGTTTCCTTTGTTCCAAGCAGATGTTTTGAAGGCAAGCTGCTCTTTTCCATACAATGAGTGTTACTTGCTACAAAAAGTACCATAAATGCATCCGAAAAGCAGTGTATTTGACCTGTTCTATATATTCTGTCTCAAATTTGTATCTAAATATGTACAAACCATAAACAAGAACTGAGAGCATTGTTTGAGCAAAAGATTTTCAGTCAACGGCGACTTGTATCCTCAGCAGATTTGAAATACACCACTTCTATGATATTTTCTGGTGCTTTTTGAAGCCCTAGGGCTCCGTTTTCTTTCACAGTATGGAAAAGAGCAGTGGGAACACAATACATTTCTTCTTTTGTTTTCTATGGAAGAAACTAAAAAGCAATCGGAAAGGCATGGGGGTGAGCAAATAATGACAGTTGACTTTTTTTCTGAACTATCACTTTAAACATCGAATGGCATGAACCATGA
This sequence comes from Enteromius mattozi, assembly GCA_032359235.1. Taxonomy (NCBI): domain Eukaryota; kingdom Metazoa; phylum Chordata; class Actinopteri; order Cypriniformes; family Cyprinidae; genus Enteromius; species Enteromius mattozi. The sequence continues at coordinate 18,665,121 of JAUMHE010000048.1, read as the reverse complement.
AGAGGTGTGAGGTTGTATTTGGAGACTTGGAAGAAAGGTGAAGGCTTGTAAACTGTAGATTGATGCAGTGTCTGTTCAAGCAGCCTGGCAGAATTACTGTTTTACATAAAGGCTGTAGTATAATAGTTTTGTTGCTATAAATTGCACTTGGGTAAATCTATGCATTTGGTCTCATTGCTTGATGAGTGCTAAAATGTTGGAATGTCACTCAATGAAAGTCTTAAGGATGTGACATGTTATATTGTGTGAATGACATCTGTATTGTTTGGTTTAGGTTTTTTTTTTTTCTTTCACAAAAGGTACCCCAGTAACATAAAAATTACATAAAATGGCTTGACTATAAAACTCCCCAAACCATTAGGTTTTAGAACTTAAAAAAAAAAAAAAAAATAGCAATATTGTTATAGGGTGGACAAAAAGTCCATCTTTACACATTCATCTCCATATTGTAAAGGGAAAGTTCCCCAAAAATGAACATTCTGTCATTTATTCACACACACGTCCTTCCAAATCAGCAGATCTTTCCTCAAAATAAGGTATTTAATAAGAATCATTTGTCTATATAAATGAAAGTGTATAAAAACAACACTGAACCCAAATAACTCATCACTGATTGGACCAAAAACAAATGATTTCCAAATGTTTTGTGCTCCGGAGAAGAAAGAAAAGTTCTGCAGGTTTGGAACAACATTAGGATGAGCAAATGACGACAATAAAATTTCACTTTTTCACTGGTGAGTACACAGGAATACTCAAAGGCATACTGAAAACACCTAATGCATCTTACCTTCTGTCTGACGTAGCTTAACTGTTGCTCAGTTACCAAAAAAGGGGAAAATCTGCATAATTCTGACATCAGAGCAAAGCTGAGACCTCTCTCCATGCTAATGGCTCAAAACAGCTGGTGCATAGGCAGTTCACACAGTGATTATGTGACGGAGTACTCTTTAGTACAATAATAGCATGTAATTTCGAGGGTGAAACATTTGTTGTGTTTCTCTCTGCAGATTAGGGATCACCTGGATATGAAGTAAGAGTTTGGCCTTCCAGCCATTTCCTCATTAAAGGCTATTTTTTTTTGACGGAGGCCAGTTCTTTTTGAATGTCGACAAATTTGGGTCGATTCTCAGGCTTGTACTCCCAACATCTCTGCATGATCCTGTACACCTCATCTGGACACTTTTGCGGGCAGGACATTCTGTAACCTACATTACACACAACACAAACACTCTGTCAGGGTTGATTATTATAAATCATATCTATGTTCAGATAGGATTATTAAAAGGCTAACAGAGATTGTTCAAAACATAGTACTAAGGTACTACACACTGTGTCATACATACTGTGCAATGCCTACTTCAAAGAAAAATACGCGAAAGTGTCTAGTAATAACAGTAGTGCTGTCAAATGATTAATTGCATCCAAAATAAATTGTTTACATAATGTGTATGTGTATTTGCACACACACTCTCACGCATGTATACATTTAAGAAAAATGTTATATTTGTAATTATATTTATATGTAATATAAATTCTATATATGTTTAAAATATACAGTGTGTGTATATATATATATATATATATATAAAAACACACACATATACATACACACACAAAACACATCACGTAAAACATTTATTTGGGATGAGATTAATTGTGCATAATTGTTTGACAGCACTAAACAAATAAAAAGTGAATTTTATATTCAATTTTAATTAATTGTAAAAAAAATAATATGAATTTATTACATTGCTAATTAATTAAAATATAGTTTAATAAAATATAAAATAAAAAATGTAATAAACTATATAAAAAAAAAAAAATTTAAATACATTTAATAATACAAAAATGAAATAAAATCCAATCCAATCCACCTTTATTTATAAAGCACTTTAAAAAACAGCAATGTTAGCCAAAGTGCTGTACACAGCCTA
>JAUMHE010000048.1:18636116-18659007 GCA_032359235.1 Enteromius mattozi | reverse complement strand
ATAATATGACCAAAAAATAATGATATATAAATGTATATATAAATATATGATGTATAATGGTGGCATTTGTTGTACAGCATTTAATTTATGTTGATATAAATAATAAAAAATAATATTATTATAAATATATTCTTTTTCTTCTGATTTTAATCTACAATGTTTTTGCTATGATAAGCTGCATCACAAACAGTTTTTCTCACCTGTGTATGCAGTTCTTTAGCTCCAGGTATGCCATTCCGGCAGCAGCGTCTAATGCAAACTTTACCAGTTGCTTTGTCTTGAGGTCCTCTTTTTTCTTTCTTAAGAATGATAAAAAGTCCCCGCCTGTTGGCAAATGGCAAAATAAATGAGCTACAGATATGCAATAAATTACAAGAGACACCAGCATTCCAAACAAATGTATGACACTTGTAATGATGAAGGGTTTCAGTGGCTAATGGCTGAAGCAAAGATCCAGTTAACTGACCTGGTACGAGCTCCATTACTATGTAAATGGGCTGCCGTTGGGTACAGACGCCTATTAACTTCACAATGTTGGGGTGATCATACTGCTTCAGGATCCTAGAGGTGGAGTTAAGCATAAATGAATATGGACATGGGCACATTATTTCATCGCTCATTTTGAGGAGAATATGAATGAGGCGAACATTATTTCTTGATGTTTGAGGAAGAAGATAAAGAGCAAGTGTGACGAATGTGGACTCACCTGGCTTCTGAGAGGAACTTTATCTTGAGGTCTTGTGGGAGATCTTCCTTACAAGTTTTCACAGCCACCAGGGTTTTATCTCGCAGCGTTCCTCTAAAAACCTCACCAAAATTTCCCTAAAACAACATTTGTCCATAAGCATTTCTTAGTGTATAATTTAATTATTTTAAATAACAAAAACTCCAAAAAGAAACACACACCATAGTAGTACTTGGAATGGGTCATGACAGATGACTAATTGGCCAAAAAAATACATTAAGTCAACTAATTTTTGTATTTAAACAAACAAGTCACTTGTGAAAATATGTAGTTTTGCGCAAGGTCCTACCACAGTGGGGTTTTTTTAAATGGGGTTTTTAGTTAATATGCTATTTATTCAGAGTATACACTAGTGTTGAAATGTTTGGGGTAAGTCAGATATTCTTTCATGCTTTAAAATTAAGTCTCTTTCACTCACCAAGGCTGCATTTACTTTATCAAAACACAAACAGTAATACTGAAAATATTACAACAAATACAACTTATATATTTAAATGCATTTTAAAATTTATTGAAATGCATATAAAAATTCAGAGATTATTTTAATAATGTGATTTGCTGCTGAAGAAACATTTCTAGTTATTATCCATGCTGTTTTGTATTGTATATATATATATATATATATATATATATAAAACTACATTAACTTTTTTCAGTATTCTTTGGTGAAAATAATGTTCAAAAGAACAACATTTATTTAAAATAAACCTTTTGTAACTTAGTAAAAGTCTTAGCGTAACTTATGATATTTTTGATCAATTTTGAGAAAAAAAAAAATAAAATACACACACACACACTCTAAACATTCCTAAACACAGGCACAATGCATATGGACTTACTTTCCCAAGGAGTTCTCCAAGAATGACATCCTCATGATTGAGAATCCATTTCTTATCCTGAGCAAACAAACAAAAATAGCAAATTATCTTTCTGACACTTGTTCATTAATGAACTAATGACTCGTGCAGAGACAAACAGAAGAGAGATGCTGAGCGTCCTGTGGGTCAGTCACTGTGCTACTGCTCTGATGAATGATAATGATGCAATTATCACCTCATTCTCTAAAAGCACTCGCTTAGACAGAGACATTCTGGGATATCTTTGGAATATCTAAAACTACACACAGAGGTATACGTACAAAGTCCATTTTGCTAATAATGCCATCACAATTTCGTAACTAAAAGGTGAAGCAGGAAGATTTTACAGAACATTCCTTAAAAGCCACAAAAACACTTCTTTTTAAACGCATGCATTTTGCTGTGATTTTCTTTCATTGTGTTTAATTGAACATTGACCCTAGCTGCTTTTACTGGCACAAATAGCAAATGTAGCACTGCAATCTATATTTGAGGGTTCAAAGCGGTTCAGACAATTAAAAAAAACACAAAAACACACACATACGGATGAAAAATCCCTTTCTAAAATCTCAATGCATTTACAGCAGCGTTAATGAGAATAGACATTTATTACAACACTGATAATGGCATCAATTAAAGAGCCATTATTCTAAACATCTTGAAGATGAGTGACCTGCAGTGTCAACAAAAACCTGAACAGTAATGCACTTCACTCAATGTACTAATCCAAACCGAACACAACAAAACAATCAATTTTTTTTTCAAATTGACCAAAAACAAATATGTTAATGGATATAAAATAAACATTTCTCATGCTGCTGCTGCCGCCAAGATATCATGCTAAAAAAAAACAACAAAAACAGCTCCAAATCATAATTTGTCCATTCTCTGCTGCCAGTTTTTTTCCTAAAAATGATCGAGTGTCAGGTGTATATGTATATGTATGATAAACCATAATGATATAGCACTTAATAATGCATTATACAATCCCATGAATAATTATAAATCACAGTTAATGCATTATAAATCTTACCAATACATTGTTACACTATGCATTTTATAATTATTTTCAACAAGATATAATGTATTGCAATGCACACTTCCTCCCTTTATAATGCACTGCGTAAAGGGGTTTTTTTTTTTTTTTTTGGATTTTGTGTGAATTAAATGTGCTGTTTAACACAGTCTGAACGTATCCCAGCATTCACAGGGGTCTGATAGTGTTTTTTGCATGCTGCAGCAAAAACATCACCACCATTATGATTTCAGTCAACATGCTCGGATGAGGTGCTTTACCCGTCATCAAAAACCCATCAGAGGAACAGCATGGCAGGTAATCATCCGACCTGACGGATGCACACATAGACACACACTTCCTGAGGGAATCCAGCCAGTGTAGACCACCATCAAGAAAGGAGTTCAAACTGATATTTTCTAAACCATTACAATCTTTTTCTGCAGCCAAGCAGAAATCAACACACACACACACACATCAAATCACAGGACTTTACATCAGCAAAACAGATCTGAGAACTGCACTGCACAACATCAATCTAATGTTCAATGTAGCTGCACACGCTAGGGAAAATGAGCAATGTACTGTCCGAATTTCTGTAATAAGGAATTTTATGGCTGCATATTGGAAATATAGTTATAGCTTTAGAAGTGAAGACGTATCAAATGACTGTACTGAGAGCAGAACAGCTTGTTAAAATGAAAAGAGAGACAATGTTTCACCTTTATGACAGGGTTCAGGAGCACGACCCCAGATTTCTTGGTGATGACTTGCTTAGTTGTGTAATGATGCTCTATTAGCTGTGGGATGGTGGGGAAGCCAGTGCCTTCAAATCTGTACTGATTCTGCAAACAAAAAGAGGCTAATTAAATCCATCAATCAATCACCTTTATTTACATAGTGCTTTTAACAATACACATTGTGTCAAAGAACTGAACAGTATCAAATTGGCGAATCATTTTTAGCTAACTGCATTTCATCATTGATCTAGATCAGCTCATTTAAAATCGGATCTCTGTAATCAAATCGATGACAATTGCTAGAAATTAAGTGTCCCCAACTAAGCAAGCAAAAGGTGACAGCGACAAGGAACCAAAACTCCATCTGTGAAAAATGTAGAAAAAAAAACTTGTGAGAAACCAGGCTCAGTTGGGGCCAGTTCTCCTCTGGCCAGATGAAACCAGCACCTGATTTCCAGTTCAATTTCGAATGCAGCTATGTCAGATTGTGTAAAGGACATATTGTGTGTATATGAGAGATATACATAGTAATTACTTACAAATCCAAAAGAATCTCTAAAGTTCAGTGAGCTCATGAAATAAAATACAAAATAGAAATTTGTATTTTGGGCATTGCTGTGTAAATTTTTATTTACATTTTGCTGTTATGAAATAATTATGTATGTATGTATGTATGTATGTATGTAAGTGTATCTTTGTGTGGTTTTTGTGGTTTACGTGGACAAAACTGTTTAATGACATGGGTTTGACAGAGGTATTACAATTTGAAGGTGGCAATTCATGTCCTGGTAATTCAATAGGCTTAAAAAAAAACATACTAAATGGTGTTTTTTTGAAAATCTAAAACTGCAGAAAGTTTCCTGTAAGGGGTAGGTTTAGGTGTAGGGCTGGTGTAGGGCGATAGAAAATATGGTTTGTACAGTAAAAAAACATTACACCTATAAAGAGACCCCGTAAACCACAAATATCAACGTGTGTGTGTGAGGGGTAAAGCACTGGTAGATGTCATCAGTTGCGGCTCATTAACTCATAACAACATTCTGCCCACTTCAAATCACACACAAAGATGAAGTAATGTGGTAAGATCACATTTAATGAAATGAATTATAGCATTTATTTGAATTATTGAGAGTAGGAGAAATTAAAATTGTGTGTGCTAATTCCCTGTATCACATCTCTCTCCACAAACAAAGAAGCTGTGAGTTTAGTTACTTCCCCCTGCTTGCTGAGAAATTTAGTGTAGCGGTTCAGCATTAAACATTTAAAGTTTCTGTGCTTCTGAATGTTTCTGTGCGCACAATGTGATCACCAATCTCTGTGAGATCGTGTTTTTATTTGTGCGTCAATTAAAGCAACGTTTATAAAAGAAAAAAAAAAACGTTTTAAACTGACTTTGAGCTACCTGTGCATTAAATGGTTTTAAAGGGTTACTCCACCTCAAAATGAAAATTTCTCAATTAAAATAAAACATAAAAATAAATGGATATGCCTTTTATGTTTATTTAAACAGCATATTTGTGTTGTGTGGCTGACACAGAACAGTGTGCACAGTTTGCGTTGAGCTGATATTCTCCAAAATAGCGGTACGGTGATACACAGGAGACATTAACTACTTTGACAATGTTTTTCATACTTTTCTAGAATTGTATGGCAGTCAGTGGGACAGTCACAAGTCTCCTGGTTTTCATCCAAAATATCTTAAATTGTGTTCCGAAAATGAATAAAGCTTTTACGAGTTTGGAATGACATGTGATTTTTCATTTTGGGTGGAGTAACCATTTAATGCATACCAGCCAATCAGAATTGAGTATTTAGACAGAATATCTTACAAATATGTTCAATAAATAAATATATATAAGCCATCATTTGTATTGAATTCTTCACTCATTGTTGAACGTAAACATATTCTTAGGATGAATAACGTTTTGAGTCAGTGTGGTGCACAGCTTTCTGCTCCTGTACTCACATCAGCAAACTGAATGATGAAATGTCTGCGCTGTGCATCTGAGAACACAGACAGCACATATTCTCCAGGTTTGCCGTGGCTCTCGCGCACCAGGAAGTCTCCCTGCTGCTTCAGCAGCTCCTGGGCCTCTGTCCTGGGAATGGCACCGTGATACCACTCTTGCTCGCCAAGCGGTTTCTCGCTGGTGGGTATCACATCAAAAAACTAAAGAGGAACAAACAAAAGGAAGTCAAGGCAGGACAGATAAAAATTAGGAAGTGATGCTGATAAAAGGATGAGACTCTGTTAGGAAACTTACTGATGAAGAGCCCAGCACAGACTTGGGCGAGCGGATGATTCCAGCGATGGAGTGTCTGAGGGTGTCAAACTTCGATACCTTGTCTTTGCTTTTGTCCTGAAATATAATGTATTTCTCAATTACTAAGTTTTGCAGTACAAACATAAAGAGCATAAAATTACATAAACAGGTAAACATATATAACAATAAAATAGGTAGATGTAAATATCCCAAAATTTTGTTAGGGTGTTATCACTGTACCATGTCCTATCTTCTTAGACATACATCACCGTGATACAATGTTTTTGGACACTGTAATACTTTTTATCACTGCAAAATGGTAGTGCCAAAGGACTGTTTTGTAAGAAAAAAAAATTCATACCCTTAAGTTCAAGTATATTTGATGCATATATTTGAACAAAATTTAGCAGATGAAAAATAAAACTTATTTACAAATCCCTGCCGTGAAAGTATTCCTTTAAAACTGTCATAATACATCATTTGGTGCATCAATGCACTAGTAAAATTTGTTTTACTGGGAACACACTGCCCTCTTCAGCAAACTTCAACACCAGCAGCATGTCAAATAAAACTATACCTTCATTACACAACAAATATTGATTGTGCAGACATGTAGTTTGAGAAGTTAAATCTAAAGTTAGCAAAAAACAATCGTTGTATCTAAATGATTTTTACTGCACTGATTTAACAAATTTAAGTGTATATTATTCACTTGTATGAGTGGCAATTATTAAGAGTTTTAAGCTTATTTTAATGTTTTTGTTTTTTTTACAGACTACCCACATACACATTCCAATTGCAAAAAGAAATCTATAGTATCTTTTTTGTATAAAACAATTACAGCAAAATAAATAAATAAAAATACACATTACAAAAACTCAATTATTTACTTCTTACTTCTATTATCTACTTTTTCTTTGTTTGTGTGCATGATTTTTATTTGCTCAGTTTTTGTTCACATGACCATGTTTTGTTACACAAATCTACATTTATACATTTAACAGCTGTAAAATTTGGATACATTATTATTTGTTATATTTACCAAATAATCCAACAGACCCCATACCTAACAACTGGACCGGGTGTTGGGATGTTTGTGAACAACACCCAGGCCACTGGCTACCATAGCAACAAGGACATCTTAGCCGGATAAAATGACTTTTATGGACCAATGGAACTCAGAGTGTTAAATCCATTCACACTGAAACAGACACATGCTGCCCATAGAAAATGACTTCTTTCATTAATTCATATAAAAACTTTTCTATGAATAAATATGCTTATCTCCAGGACATTGTGTGCATTATTACTGGTTTTTCATATTGTCTTTTTATATACTGTCCTGGCAAGACCTCAAGATTGAAACAAGCAATGTGGTAGTTAACCGACTCCATAGCCCTTTTTCACTGGTTTCTAATGGTTTTATTCATTCACTTACACTCCCCTTTCTTCTTAGGAATATCCATAAGTGTGTGCTTGTGTGGGCTAGTTATGTGTTAGTGTTATAGTTAATAAAACTTCATGAGTTTGGTTTCTTTGGTTACTGCTTGTAAAGTCAATTTAACAAATCGATATTGATACATTATGAGTACTGCAAGAAGGTTATTTTCTTAGCCATGACAATAATCTTTTTTTTTAGAGTTGATATTAAATTACACTGAATGTTTACTGGACAAACAGATTAGTTGATTGTAATATTAATTCAGCTAAAGTTAGTACTTACAGTTGATACAGTTGTAATTATTTAGATACATTTCTTTTCTAGGCAAATTTGCTACAGAAAAGAATCATATTAGTTTATGGCACAAGGGACATTTAGACCTGCTCTAGTGCAGCAGGACAGTACTCCAGTGAGGTTCTGATGTAATAATGTAAGAAACCACTATATATTATCCATAATCATATAACAGCTAATGTTTTTTTTGTGTGTTTGTGTGTATAATTTAGTTTTAATCAAAATTTACGCATGAGTGCTGAGTGATTAGCAATCAAGAGCATGGAATAGAATATTGAATTTATGTTTAATATTCCTTTAATTATGTAAATCTGTTCCATATACATACTTATCTCCTTGATATTCTCTGCTTATTCTGTTGTCAGTGTTTCTTTTGCTGGACATAAACACTGTACACAAGCTGTGTGGTACTAGTTTTCAGTACTAGGGCATTAATTGTCACTGGTCCACCAGTGGGCCCATTGTCGCTGTTTTATTTGTTGTCTTTTTTTAGTGATCACTTATTTTAGTAATCATCATAAATTATATATGATTTGAAAGTTTAAAACTTCAGAATTTATCCTGTGAAAACACTTTTAAATCAGACATTTCTTTACCATGGACATAGTACTTCTAAATATTTTAGCAGTCTCCTCCCCTTAGTGAGTGGAGTCAAGTTTCATATTCCAAAACGTATTATAGTCTTTTAGAATCTTTTCATAATCTTGACAAAATACATATCGTTGGAAAGGTCTGAGTCTCACAATTCCATATTTTTGATAGAAGGAATATTGACAGAGAAATTTTGACATTTGTGACATCTCTTTTGATATAACATACATTTGTGGTATAACGCCCTAAATAAAATCTCACGGGGGCCTAAAATTTTTCTCAAATATAATTTTACAGCAATTTTGAAAACAAAAATATTTTGTAAAATATTTATTTAGTATTTAAAAAAAAAAAGAAAATAAAAAAAAGGTACAGTGCAGTTTTTTTTACAGTAAACTTAAAGCTGCATTGATAAACAAACTGTAAAACTGTAGCCGGAGATACTTCTCTCTGTTTATGGCTATGACGAATCATGCACGAACCAGTCTAAATAGTCTGAATATAAACGTTTATTATAGGTGTACTGTAGTGATTCAGGACAAGCCAAAAACACGGTTTGGAAAATGGATTCATGGTGTTCTCGCTTATTATATACATTTTGTAAATTTTGAACACAAAAAAGTTATGGACTGCAGCTTTAAACTTCTATAAACTTTAAACTTTTTGGCACTTTACATTTTTTAAAAGATTCCACGTCTGCAATAATCTGAACATTCTCTTTTTTTTCTTTCTTTTTTTACAGAGTCCAACCTTAGGTCTGTTTTACAAAGCATTTATGAATTATAACAACTTAAATTGTTATAGTACACTTTCATGTTCAAAATGGGGGGTGACACTTAAGGGTTACAAGTACACAAGAACAGTATCGGCCCTTTTTCAATTTTTTTCAATGCCCACTTTTGTCCTCAGCAGTTTAAGAAAGCCAGATGTGAAAAGATTACCAGTCGTTATATTGTAACTAATGCAACTAATGATATGAACCCTTTAAATGGTAGGTCTATTCATCAGTTTTGACTTGGATTTTGGACCAAGTGAAAGTTAATATAGAATCGTCACAAACTCCTTTTCTGGAATATGGTTAATATGAGCTCAAATGAGCAAGCACAGAGACAAATCAAAAACCCACCGGAACTAGTACACCATCTGGTCAACTTTGGCATACTATTTTCAACATTCTATGGTTTGGGACACGCACATTTTAATCCTCTATAAAAAACAATAGAGTGAGATATGGGATGCAGCTCCAAGAACAGTCTTACCATTGAGTTGACTGAGCGGGCATCCTCTTCATAATTGACGACAGGCGGTGGTTCTTTGCCCTCGTTCTCTTGCATCTTCTCTTCTAGTAGTTCTCTCTGTGCCATTAGTTTGGCCTCCGAACAGCGCAGCAGCTGGACCGTCTGTCTCAACTCCTCCAGAGACTGCTTTTGACTGAGTAACAACACCACGCTGAAAAGAGAGAGATCACACAGCTCAATCCACAATCAACTCTTCCTTTTAATCTCTTAAGGATTTTTTCTAAACGTTACATCAGAGGCAGAAGCACTGTCAAGTATCAAATATGTCTATAATAAATGCATGCACTAAAAATTAATTTATCTATTTTAACCAGTAACACATTTATTTTGATAAAGCTCTTTCACACTGCAAAGAGAATTACAACAGAATGTCATGAATTTGAATTAAAACGTTCAACCTGACTTCAATTTGCTTTGCATAGCGAAAATTGGCTCAGTAATAAACCATTTTATTCTGATTTCTAAAAATATCCTAGAACAAATATGAAACATCACCCAGGACCAAGACACATTTGGACAAATGTGAATAAAAAAAATGGCATGTCAAAGTGTGGGGAAATATAAATTCCTACATACACCAGCATAAAGTTTAGTTGGCTAAAGTGGCATGGGGAAGTTCAGGTGTAGAGCTGAGCAGCACTGCCGCCCATTTGCAGAGGTGATTATATCAGCATCTCCTGTACTGGATTACCCAGCAGACCTTAAAGAATGTGCTGAAGCTGGACAAATCCTGATCTATCCAGCACAACAGCACAGTTCACTGAGCTCCATCAGTCCGAGCCCTTTCATCTTCACAGAGGTGCTGAGGTCAACACGGATCGGTCTGCTCGACCTAATGAATCTCTATGGAAACACTTGAGTTCTCCACACTCCACTACTGCATTCATTGTTATAGCTAGCACAGAGAGAACACTGAAGCAGGAATGACCATGAATGGAAATTCAGTCCCAAAAAAAAAATCCCCCGCTGCTTGATTTTAGAACTCCTGAATTATAACACAACTAGTGTAAACTAACATTGTAAACCAGCATTATACTGGCTAGATATTTCCTCTGGTATTTCTCCAGTAATCAACACTAAATCCAATTTAAGATCACAATATGACATTTAAAACCAAGTTATTATATGAAAAAAAATGATATTTAATTTGTTATCTTGTGCCCTCCCCACTGGTTTAGAGACAACACCCTGATTTTATATATGCTGTGTAGTTGTGAAAGGAGGTTCATTCTCTCACTCTGATTTCTTTTCATAGGTTTTGGTAGATTCCTCTATTTTGTTCTCCAGGTCCAGCATGAGCTCCTCTTTGCTGCGTAGACTCTGCTGGGTTAAGAGCAACTCCTCTGAGGTGGACTTCAGCCTGAGATCAGTTAAACACACATTGTTACTATGTTATCTTCCATATAAGGTCTACTACTTACGACTGGTAGCATAAAAAAATAACTCTGTGTACTGAATATGGAGAGTATGGAAAAGGCCAAAACTCAGTTAGCAAACTAACGCTATCAAGCATTATTACCAAACATAGGGATTAAAGCATTCTTGCAAGTCTCGCATCTACTACCCAGCTTTTAAGTGCCGATGACTGAGAAATGGGCAACTCACATTGCTTGTAAACTGTCTGCTGTTAAATTATTCCACAGAATCTCATTTGCTTCAAGATTCTCTGTTTCTTCTAATAGCGTTGCATCAAATTCTACATTTGGTTCTTTGGCTTCTGGTGATCTGTTGAAAAATAAATTGAAAAGATCTCAGAGATATTTAACATTTCTGACAAAAAATATGTATGTATAAAATATTTACATTATTATTTAAAAATAAAAAGACTTTGACAGAAACTAATCACACCTATAACACACTATAAACAATTAGCATTTTTTATTAACAAGTGTCTTACTTATAAACTTCGATGAAGTTGTCATACTCTGACAGTGGATCGATTTGGTCGATGGAAGTGTGTATTTCTTTGTGGACCTTTACTATTTCATCTGTTAACAGGCTGGTGATTTCACTGTACTCCTCCAGAATCCCCTTACTTGAATAAAAAAAAAGAAAAAATTAAAATCATTGTTTGTATCTATTTATGAATTTACCATGTCATTGATAGGAGTTATTCTACTTGGATTATTATTAACAGCTCATACTTAAGGGAAGTGTTTTGAACAAACCAATTATTTTTCTGATTTTGCAAACTACAAATCTATTATTGATTTGTGACCCTGAAGCACAAAACTTATACAGCATCTGAAATCTGGATAAATAAACTTTCCATAGATAATTGGTTTGTTAGGATATTTTAGACAATATTTGACCAAGAAGAACAAATTAAAATATTGAGAAAATTAATTAATGAAGTTCTTAGCAAGGCATATTACTAATCAAAAGTTAAGTTTTGGTATATTTACAGTATGCAATTAACAAAATATCTTTATTTAATATCTTAATGATTTTTGGCATAAAAGAAAAATCAATTATATTGACAAATATAAATGTATTTTTGGCTATTGCTACAAATATGCCTGAGCAACTTATGACTGGTTTTGTGCTCCAGGGTCACATTTTTTAAATGAACTGGCAACTTTTCCCTGACTTTATGTCCAGCATTGAAGAAACTTCTGCATGGTTGTTTGACCCAAACTGAATGGTCATGTATAATACTGTGGGCATTCTAAGTCAATCCCAGAAGGCTCTTGCAAATGTTTCCTTTGTGTGGATTAACCTCCACTTCAGATTAACGCAAACTTTGTGATTAAAAAACAGCTTAAGAAAAGAAAAACCCCAAAGAGACTTCTGTTCTCTGCTAATCCTGTGACAGCTATGAGATATTGGATTGGGGCTACATCATGCAGTAAGGTTTATAGTGTAGCTGCTCTGGTTGTGCAAGGTCTACAAGAAAAGATTTGAATACATATGGCGGTCCAAAGCATTCACAACACCCAGACACAGTACAATGCAAGACTACACTGCCCTCCACAGTTCAAGAGGAAGCTGCACTTTATATTAGGTGGCCTTAACTACTATGTACTTACATTTAAATTAATCATTTGGTACAATGCACTTATTGTGTACATACATGTTTTTACATTGTAATTAATTTCTGCAATTACATTTATAATCACACTGTTGACACTTCCCTTACATCTTATCCCACCCTTAAACCTACCCATACCACCAAACCTGTACCTAACCTTACCCATATTCCCCTCAACAGCAGCAAAAGTGCGTAAAAATACAATATGAACACAATAAGTACATTGTACTTCTTTTCTTGATGTAAGTACATATTAATTAAGGCCACCTAATATAAAATGTGACCAAAGCTTATTATAAACAAATGACCCTCATGACGGGTTTTTGGTCCAGTGTCACATATGAACTGTTCATAAGTTTGGTTAAGTTTTTTTTAAGATTTTTGGCATTTTTAGCCTTTACAGATCAGAACTTGACAGGAAGTGAAGTGGGAGAGAGGTGGGCGGAATCGGAAAAGGTCCTCGAGTCGGGATTCGAACAAGGGACGCCCAAAGCGCAATGGCACTACATGCCGGCACGCTGCCCACAAGCCTATCGGCCCCCCACACTTTTGAACAGTGGGGTACCTTTTATAGTTTTGCTAATGCTTATATTTGTTTGGACCACGATATGAAAATTCTAGGCTATTTTTAGCATTATACCTGCATGTTTCTTTGTCTGAATTAAGTTTCACAAATCTTACCAACACAATTTTCTTCAGTTCAGTTTAGTTCAACAGTTACGTTCCTTCCTACAATTAGAAAAGTAGATCTACCTCAAAATGACCATTTAAAGAACTTCACAGTTCAGTAACAATGTATGTTCTTTATAATTTTACTTATGAATCCTCTGATACTTAAGGATTCAGTTGTAACGTGCATTATTTTTTCTTTGTTTCTGAAAACTAAAGGACAAAACTGAATGATTATCCACTGTGCTATGCACTGCCGTTTGAGCTACAGCCTAGTGTAAAAACCCCAGAAGTGGAATCTGGTCCACTCACAGTGCATTGATCATCTCCTCCTGCATCTTCTGCAAGGAGTCCAGCAGCAGAGGCAGTGCAGTCTCATGATAGTGCTCCTGATGCAGCTGTGCGCTTTTCACCGCTAGCACATACTGGTTGTGCAGGTTATGCAGCTTCATGGTGGCTTTGTCGTAACGCTCACGGGCTTTCTCAGTTTCTTTGCCTGCAGAAGAGAGAAAAGTTGTTGTGCCGGTGAGATAAAAGACGAAATCCTTTGAACACCTGCTTGTGTTGTGCAAGCCTTTGAGAAATGCGGCTTTGTTATGCAAGTAGTTGTATATAATGATCTATGATTTAAAAATATGCCAAATAAGAGTTTAGCTCCAACCTTAATTAAACACACCTGAAGCAGCTAATTAAGGTCTTACTAGGTATACTTAAAAACTTCCAGGCAGGTGTGTTGTGGCCAGTTGGAGCTACACCGGCCCTACAGGACCAAGTTTGATGACCCCTGATCTAGAATGCACATTAGAAACCAGTGCACATTAGAAACCAGAAACTGTGCAGTGCACAGTACATTAACAAATCTCTATTTATTTTGAACCAAACAAATTCTATAAATTATTCATGGCTCAATAAGGTCATTTAAGTGTGATTTGTGAGTGATGGCCAACACTTGTGGTCTTTGCATTTGGACTCGTGTCTACTTAAAGGGTTACTCCTGCCCAAAATTATTGTCATTCCAAACCCATAAAAGCTTTGTTCGTCTTCGGAACACAAATTAAGATATTTTGAATGAAAATGAAATGTGGACGAAGCTTTTACGGGTTTGGAATGACATGTGGGTAAAGTCATTAACGACAAAAATTTCATTTTGGAGTAAAATAACCCTTTAAATGATATGTTTCCTGTACTTTTCTCAAATGTTTATTTCTACATTTACATTTTCAAAACTTTGCACTTTAAATCAAACTTTCAAATGTCTGTTCAGTAGTCCCTATGTAACAGACAACACAAATGAACAGTTGTGAAGTTTCTAATTAAGTGATAAAAAGCAGTTGCAAACATTTTACAAAATACACACTCATCTCTTTACCATCAAAATGTGCAACACTTTGCTTTACAACCAACCAGTTGTACCTACCAATTTAATTAATTTAACTTACACTGGTAAGTTTCTCAACATTTCACAACTTTGGGTCATGTGAGTTCTAAAATATAATGAATGATGGAACGTGCTTAGCTTTGAAGTAGTATTTGAATACTGATCCAAGCGGTACTACAGAGTGATTAAGTGTGCACTAAAGGGATAGTTCACACACAAAATTCTGTTATTAATTAATTACTCACCTTCATGTTGTTTTGAAGAATTCCAAGAGCTCGCTGGCCCTACATAGGCCGCAAGTGTCCTTACATGATCAAGGTCCAGAAACGTATTAAGGACATCATTAAAATAATCTGTGACATCAGTGGTTCAACCATAATTTTACAAAGCTAAGAGAATACTTTTTGGAGTAAAAAATGTATGCAACGTATGGACGCAGATACATTGTTTACATTCAGATCAAAGCATAAACAACATAAACAGCGTATCCATGAATGGTGCTGCTGATGTAGAACAGCATACATTGTTCACGTATGTGATACTCTATAAAAACGGCACCAGATTTGACTAATTGTCAGACAAATTGTTGAAAAGTCATTATTGTTTTCTTTGTGCACAAAAAGTATTCTTGTAACTAGCTTCGTAAAATTACAGTTGAACCACTGTAGTCAAATTGATTATTTTACTGATGTCCTTACTACGTTTCTGAGCCTTGATCATGGTAGTATCCTTGCTGTCCATGGGAGGATGAGAGAGCTCTTGGAATTTATATATAAAAAAAAAAAAATCTTAATTTGAAGATGAACAAAGGTCTTACAGGTTTGGGTGAGTAATTAATGACATAAATTTTTATTTTTGGGTGAACTATCCCTTTAAGAACACAGACCTTAGCACACTTACTTCCTGTCACTGAATGTGGTTACTGGACCAACCCTGATTTAAACTTTATTTGACTAAAGAAAAAGAATTGCTTCATGACAGTCATTTTGTTGTGAATCGGATATTTGAAAGAATGAGCAGAGAATGAACAAACATCTCACCTTTTACAACAGCCTCCTTATATTTGTCTCTTGCTAAAACAGCATCCTTAGTTAACTGCCTGTAGGTGCATTTCAGCTTCTCAAGATCGTTTTTAGTTACCTGTGAAAGACAGAAGCCAAGTTAAAACTCAATCAACATACTGTTCCTTTTCACGATGCATTTTCGGTGATCTAATCACAACTGGTCAGTTGAGACTAAGACCTGAGTTTTAAACGGGACCACATGTATTCGGATTTCGTCACACTCTACATCACTTTTACGATCTCACTGCATGCAACGCACAAATATAACTGAATAAATAAAGTCATGACAAAGCAAATTAATAATAATGGCGATTTCAATAATAATCTGTGTTTTTGTACAAAATATGCAAGTTTTTGGATATCCAAGATTGCTTTGGTGCACTTTGTCAAACACATCCCATAACACTCATGTTAGGTCAGAGGGTGGTATGAATGCATTTTTTCATTACCTCTGGAAGTGGACGAGCTCGAAATGATTTATATTCCATTTAGACCTATATTTAATGGGATACTCCACCCCAAAATTAATCAGTAATAGGCAATCAGTGTCATTAATCATTTACCCCCATGTCATTCCAAACCTGTAAAAGCTTTGTTTAAAGTATTTTAGATGAAAAGTGCGAGGCTTGGGACTGTCCCATTGATTGCCAAGTAAATCACACTGTCAAGATCCAGTAAAGTATGAAGCACATCGTCAGAAAAGTCCATCTGCCATTAGTGGTTCAATCTGAATGTTATGAAGTGACAAGAATACTTTTTGTACTTTATTCAATATTTTGTCTCCTTTGCGTTTCTCCGCAATCACCGTAGTGCCATTTTGGAGAATATCTACTGAACGCACCACGTAAGGATGCGCTGTTTTTGTTAAAAATCAAAGCGTAAATACACGTACATAGTTTGCATCCTGTGCATATTTTCCAAAATGGTGCTATGGTGACACAGAGAGACACAGAGAAGACAAATTATTGAATAAAGTCTTTATTCTTATTTTCTTTGCGTACAAAAAGTATTATCGTCACTTCATAAAATACAGATTTGAAGCACTGATGGCAGATGGAGTATTCTGACAAGCAGTCAGTGGGATAGTCACAAGCCTCCCAGTTTTAGTCTTAAATCGTGTTTCGAAGACAAAAACAAAGCTTTTACTGGTTTTGGAACGACATGGGGGTAAGTGATTAATGACCAAATTTTCATTTTGGGGTGGAGTATCCCTTTAATGTCATCAACTTGTGTTCGGGTTAATAATAATACCAGGTGTAAACCACTGATGTTCTCTGAATCTATAAAAAAGGCTCACCTTGTGCATCTCAGACTCGATCTGCTGGTGGAGGCTTTGGTAACTCTTTTTCACCTGCTGCTTGTCTTTGATCATCATTGTGAGGCGGTGGAGAGGCCCTGAGTTGAGCTCCTCAGCGTGGCACTTCATAATCTTGCTCAACTGCTCCGTCTGCTGAACCATGTTAGTCCACGACTGATAACAAAACCACATACAAAGATACAAAAAGATAGGATAAGAAAAGTGGGTGAGTAAGTGTGAGAAACAAAGAGATGAGCAGAGATTAAGAAGGTGAGACAAAAACAGAGATGGCAGGTTAGAGAATGACTAGTTCTGAACATATAAAAAACATAAAACATCAGCTCCACCTGCCAACTCATAATGCAGCTGTGGGCCATTACCTTGGAGACCGTACTGACGTAGTGAATCTGAGAGGAGTTGTCATGCTTGTCCACCTGCTGACTGATGTTGAGCAGGAGAGATGCATATTCCTTATCGCTCTTCACCCGCAAGGTCATGAAGCGCTTCACCGTCTCCAGCAGCTTCAGCTCCCAGTCCTGCAGCTTCACCAGACCCTCGTGGGAGTTGCGCAGGTCCTGGCCGAACCCCATCTTGCTCGAAAGGCACGCTCTCTCTCTCTCTCTCTCTCTCTCTCTCGTTCAGTGGAGTGTGCTGCTCAGGTCTGCATTGTTACTTCTGCTGAGAGAAGATGAGGGTAGAGATAATGACTGGTTAGTTGAAGTGCATGAACATATGTGCCAAGCCCTATAGTTTAGTTAGTTTCATATGGTTTATCATTACCTATAAAAGTTTAAATGTAATGACTCTAAAATGTCATATGGCATGTAACCAATACACATAAAATAATGGTAGCCTATGTTTTTCTTACATGATGACAACATGTGAGGGTACATATCTGAATTTCAATTCATTTTTTTCATACATCATAAATTATGAATTCATCTCTCATTATGTTTTGGAGAGTCACACCATATGACATTATACAACCTAAACTAACATGGTGCTGTCATAAAGAAGGCAAGTTATTTGATATTTTAAAAGATTAGTTGATATTCTGCAGGTTAAATTTCAGTTAACATTAAAAATGAGCAGTATTTAGCATGTTGGTCACACCACATGACTTTAATATGATTTTGATATTTTTTTAAATCAACATATTCAATAAAATATTTCTAAATATTTAATCTAATGAATACAGAAATAAGTATAAGAAAAAATAAATTAATAATCAATATCATCATGCCGAACATGAAAAAAAAAAGATAAAAAAATTCTAAATATGGCATGAAGGACATAGTCAACACAGTCCATGTGACATCAGTGGTTCAACCATAATGTCACCAGGGCGATTTTATCAATGTCCTAACAATCTTTTCTGGGTCTTGAATATGGTAGTTGTATTGCTGTCTATGGAGGTTCAAAAAGCTCTCATATTTTATCAAAAATATCTTAATTTGTGTTCTGAAGATGAACGAAGGTCTTGCGGGTTTAGAACAACATTAAGGTAAGTAATTCATGACAGAATTTTAATCTTTGAGTAAACTAACCCTTTAAAGCTTTTTCTTCTTATCTTCATGTATCACATTGAGTATGTATGAATATAAACTTCATAACATTTAATTGTTGAGACAGGCTAAGTTTCTCAAGCCCTTATTTTGCTTCCTCATTTTTACACTCTATAGAAGCAGCCAAACAAATGACAACAATACAATTTATGTGATAAATTTTTTGTAATGGGGTGTTGCTTTCAATTAAAAAAAGAACACAGTCTATTTTTTTAAGGAATTTGTATTTCACATAATAGTCTACTTCCATTACCTCCCAGTAAAACGCAGACAACTTTTTACCATACAACAAGTGGTTATCCAGAACAGAGTAATATGAGCAGACAACCCAAACTGGACAACTGACACACCACACTCAAGAAGTGTCCAATCCAAGCATCACACAAACGAAAACATCTGTGTACACCTCAAAGCCCTGATCAGTCTTAAATAACTATGTAACAAGCATCATAAAGCAGTCTCACCTTGTTATCAACACGTCAATAACCTCGCCCGACCAGTGCGTGCAAGTGAACCGGAGAAACATGCCTTAAACCGGTGAACGTTTATGCCAGGTTTCCTAACACAGGTTAATTGAAGGAGAATGCAGTTTATCGAGTGTATATCAAAAGGAAAACAGACTTCCTGTCTGACATGAGTTATAAACTCAAGCCTGTTAAGAAAACAGTTAGATCTAAACCAGTCAATGACTGCTGAACTGAAAGCAAAAACTGTAACACAACACTACACTTTTACACCTCCAGTTGCTTTCAAAGCAACTAAAAAAAAAAAAAAATATGAGAACAACTTCAGGTATGTGTGCCTTGAGGCTAATGTCTGACAGCATACCAAACAGAGAAACAGAACAATATTAATATACAACAGCTACAGTTAAATCAAAACGATTTTACTATCAAATGATGATGATCTGGTTTATAGTCTGCAGTAAAGCAGAAGGTTGTTTAATTACTGAGATTAGTAATGTAGTTAAATACTGCACAAAGCCCTTAATAACCTTCTTATGTGAGAGTACACGCCGTCTGCTCCCCTTCATCCACAAAAAAACTCACATTTAGCTTATAGACCACCGATTCATTATAAGAAGCTTACAGGAAGGCAACTCTTGAGGATGTTTGCTACTAAAAGCGATTAAGGCTATTGTGTTGTTTCGAAGAACCTGCCGAATTCAAACTGTTTTTATTAGCAGAGGCACACTTTTTATTATAAGATATTGTTGTTAGGGGTTAAAGATAGTGCTCTGGAAATGCAATAATAAAATGACATTATTGGCATAATAAAAACTAAGCAAGATAAAGGTCTATCTTGCATGTGATATTTTCATTTATTTAACATACCAAAGTTCACAGAAATTATTTCGTTTGTTAACTAGAAGACTACATGAGGGTGGGTAAGTTGTCAAGTTAACCACAAGAAGAAACCAAAAGGGCCTGACAAATAGATGTTACTAAACAAGCCGATGTCAATTTGGCAGTAACAGCGGCGGTTTCCTGTCAAAGTAGAAAAGTGACAGCTCTTGACAGATATATTGTTTAGCAAGTTTGTTTAAATATAAATATGCTTAGAATGTTGACTCAAAATCATCTTTTATGCACTCTAAATTTCTGCATGTTAGTAAACAGATATTACAAGCAATTCAATATCTTACTTGATAGAAGGTGACGACTTATTTCTAACAAGTAACACTTCACAATGAGGTCACAAAAAGGAATGTCAGTTAACATTAACAATGAGCAGTTTTAAGTAATTATTAGCAGTGTTCATCAATCTTTGCTAACAATAGTTAATAAAACAACTGTTCATTGTTGTTTAAATAAAAGCTTACTTTAAATCAATGTCTTTGATCATAATCATTTTTCAACTTTTTTGATTGTATTTTTTTAAATCATTGATTTTACTATCAGTCTGCTGTTTTTGTTTAAACATTTGAATATGATTTAATTACATAAAGATTCATTACAGGTTTTGACACTGAGGTGGTCCGAACACAAGTTCAATTGCAACCCTCCCTCGCTCGCTGCAGGTCTCAGCTCACACTGTAAATCATACCACACTGTCAATAGGAAAAAGTAATAATACATATTCCTAGTGGCTGAACAAAATGGATTTTTTGATGGCCTATGCTGATGTATTGCGGATATAATGGCGTTGTGTGTGATATTACAATATATATATTTTTGATTTTACATAATATTTACTTAATAAATCATTCATAACGTAAAATGCAAACATATACTGTTAAAACAGATTTATATTAACACAATTATACCTGATATGGAAGTCTTTTGTTGAACTATAGTTTTCTACCAAATAAAGAAATTGTAAAAAAGCATGAATAGAAAGAAAGTGAACACTAATCATCATCGCAATCAGTAACTGGTTACTTTGAGAACCAATAATTTCAATGATAGCTCAAAATCAAAAGCCTGAGCCCTCTATGAAAACACATCATAGAGCTGTAAAATAACCAGTGTGCTGTATAATCCTCTCTCACCCATAACACAATTAGGCTGGTTAATGCACATCAGTGGGAGTTTAGCTCAACAAGGATTTGCTGTGTGCTACAGAACAGCTCTGTGGGGGCACAGCTGCTTGAATAGCACTTCTGAGCACACCAGCGGAGGAATGTGTGTCCTCTATATGAGCGTCTCAAGAACGGGACACCAAACTCAACATGTAAACAAAGTCAGCTGTTTTTGACCGGCGGATTAAAGACTTAAATTGTGTGTTCTTCCATTGTAATCCAGGTAAATACATTCTGGGTGACTCTTACCACCTGTTTTATTACTAAAAAGATATGCGCTGAGTCTCAGCCCAGTGGATGTGACAGCTTTCCCACAGGAAATGAACTGCATGTTACTCCAAGTCCAAAACACTAGCATAGACGACCAGCTGTCAATGGTACAAATAGACCACAACAGACCAGGAATCAGTAAAACAATTGTGATTTACTCTATTAAAATACATGCATGTATGTTCTAAGCATATAGCGGCCACATAATGTATTTACACACTTGGATTGTAGCATACACAACTGAAAGTCACTGCATTATAACAAAATATGAAAGTATGAAAGTTTACTTTTATATTTTGCTACAATGCAGTGACTTTCAGTTGTGTATGTTACAATCCAAGTGTGTAAATACATTATGTGGCTTAAGCACACTTAAAGTTTTCAACATGATCTTGAATTTAAACGTCATCATTAAATAATATACATCAGATGCTATAACTGAATCACAGTAATGCTTAATAAGAGTAATTTAAAGAGCTTATAATTATCATATAAAAGAGGAAACTGAAGATTTCGCCCGAACACGATTCAATGGAATAACCAATTTCCTTACACACAAAAAGACCTTCTCAGCACTGCCCCTCAATTCATAGGATGACACAATCTAACAGGATAACATTACATACCCGTATAATGCGACTGATTGAGCTGGTCAATCTGAGTAAACCGCAATTTAGCTGGTTATCTGCACAGTATACCGCTGTTGTCAAAAGTTTAAAAAAGGAGTGACGGGCGACTTTTTTTGCTTTTAGATGTAACACAACCTCACACGTCCATAAACGGCATAAATAACACTTACGGTCAGATGACAGACTGCATAACATATTTTATAAGCTTACTGAACACGTTCATTGGCTTTCCTGTGCTGGTGGGACGTTAGCCGCTGCTAGCGCTGCCCTGCTAATGCTGCCTGGCCTTTTCCTTTGGAAAAACAGCAAAACAATTGAATACAAACGCGCGTAACCGAGCCTCGCGCCACACCAAACACCGCCTGCGTGCAAACAAAATTGCATACGTGATAGAATAGCAAACCTTCTTACTGTAAAGGTGTATTGTGGTATTTGTCCGTGTTTCCTGATTCCTCGGTATTCCTCTTTTCTTTGACTGGTTTGGAGGAGTGGAGTTGATCTGGGACTTTCGGGAGGGGTTTCCGCTCAGCTTCAGCGCTGCCACAGGCTTATGACGCTCACCACACGACCCTCGAGCCCGTGTGTGTGTGTGTGGTCAGAGATCAGAACTGCGAAGTATACCTACCTGAAATGTCATTATTTCTAAATAAGTTAGAAGATAGAGATGTGCTCATTTTATGGTCATTGACACGAGGGCTGCTGCAGAACTGCTCTTGTAAAACGTTACTCAGCTGCTGCAGATAATGAATAGCTCAGTTTTATACTGCTTCCGAATACTTTACTTTAAGAGAGTATCAGTCACTCCATTAAACTCACAGTGCTGAGATTAAATGGATGGTCAGCAGATGTCATGTCTGTCTGTCTTCACACCAAATACCCGTCTGTTTTCTGAGTAAATGTCCACGAGATGGTGCCATTTCCTCGTGGACTCTGGACTTTTTACAATCCTGCTGATTTACTTTTCGGTATTTTAAACCCTAAGTATACAAAATTAATCAAACCTAAAGCTGATTTATGCTGAAGCCCTAAAAGATCTCCAGGTTAGAGAAAGGAAATAATGCCTTACTGGGTCTATCATTCATGTTTTGTTTACAGTTATTTTCCCTTTATCTAACTATCTATCTATCTATCTATCTATCTATCTATCTATCTATCTATCTATCTATCTGTCTATCTATCTATCTATCTGTCTGTCTATCTATCTGTCTATCTATCTATCTAT
>JAUMHE010000048.1:18623072-18636016 GCA_032359235.1 Enteromius mattozi | reverse complement strand
TATCTATCTATCTATCTATCTAACTATCTATCCATATATCTATCTGTCTGTCTGTCTATCTATCTATCTATCTATCTATCTATCTCTCTATCTATGTATCTATCTGTCCGTCTATCTATCTATCTATCTATCTATCTATCTGTCTATCTGTCTGTCTATCTATCTATCTATCTGTCTATCTATCATCTATCTATCTATCTATCTGTCTGTCTATCTATCATCTATCTATCTATCTATCTGTCTGTCTATCTATCTATCTATCCATATATCTATCTGTCTGTCTATCTATCTATCTGTCTGTCTATCTATCTATCTATCTATCTAACTGTCTATCTATCTATCTATCTATCTGTCTATCTATCTATCTATCTATCATCTATCTATCTATCTATCTATCTATCTATCTGTCTGTCTGTCTATCTGTCTATCTATCTATCTATCTATCTATCTAACTATCTATCATCTATCTATCTGTCTGTCTGTCTATCTATCTATCTGTCTGTCTATCTATCTATCTATCTATCTATCTATCTGTCTATCTATCTATCTATCTATCTAACTATCTATCCATCTATCTGTCTGTCTGTCTGTCTATCTATCTGTCTATCTGTCTGTCTATCTATCTATCTATCTATCTATCTATCTGTCTGTCTGTCTGTCTGTCTGTCTGTCTGTCTATCTATCTATCTATCTGTCTGTCTGTCTGTCTGTCTGTCTGTCTGTCTGTCTGTCTATCTATCTATCTATCTATCTATCTATCTGTCTGTCTGTCTGTCTAGCTAAGTATATTTTCTAATACATAACATAACTATTATTTTGTTCTTTTATTCTTCAGTTTGATTTTAAATAATTTTATATAAAATTAGTTTGGAAACAAATTCCCAGTGTTAATTTAATTTACTATTGTAATTTTTGTTAATATTTTGAATTAGTTGATTTTTATAATTTCTGTTTTTTGTTTTAATTTTAGTTAGTTTTAGTAGTTTTCTTGTGTTGTGTCATTTTAGTTTTTTTATATTCACCTTTTTATTATATTTTAAGATTCATTTATATTCATTAATTGTATATTGTTTTAGGTTTTTTTTAGTTTTTTTTCTTTTTTTGCTAGTTATTTTAGCACTTAAACTAAATAAAAATTTGGTAATGTTGCTTTGCAAATAAAATGTTTATTTTATTCCATGATTATTTTTTTTTTTTATGTTCGTATTTTTAGTTAAAAATACTAACCCTGGACGGACCTTTAATCAGAACACAGTAATTAATCACGATTGTGGAGGCAGGCCCTGCCATTTCTTAAAATTCTGCTCTAGTTTGGTGGCTGGCAAAAGCGTCTCATACAGGGTTTTACAAGGAAAATCTGTGAGATGAACTTGAACTTGAGTGTCAAAAACCCTACTAGAAGTAAGTCTATTTGTGGCGACCAATCAAAACAGAGCAGAGTTGGTTTATGGAAGGGAACGTAAGATCCGAATTGATTCAAACGAATTGCAAAATTATTCTAGTATTAAATGCATATTCTGAGAAAAATACAATGTTTTCTGACCTTAGATGCATTTAAACCTGTTGTAGGGGACTCCAACACAATATTAGGATACTTTTAAAAAACATATAACCTGCCCTTTAACAGTGAGATTACTGACTTGAACATGAATAGTAGGAATGCCCCCTACCGGAAGTGTCAGGTTATGACACGCTACGGTCTCGCGCTGTCACGTGACTGTCATCCCCGGACCAGTGTGACGCGCGATCAGCTGACGTTCACTCGACCTTCTCCACTGCGGGAGATACGGACATCTAAACGCCTCCATCCGCAGCGTTTCAAATATATCCCGTACCGAAGCATGGCGAGCCAGTCTCAAGGCATCCAGCAGCTGCTGCAGGCGGAGAAACGAGCCGCGGAAAAGGTCGCAGAAGCCCGTAAAAGTAAGTTGCCGTTTTGCCTGTCATCGCTGCAGACTAACGTTAGCGCTTAGCTAGGAAGCTAACTGCCCAGCAAGTCACTGCCGTTGTTTTCTGTATATATACAAATAACACATAGGGGAAATGAACGAATGGATTTAAGTTGAAAATACATTTTTCTGATCATGTCGTATACAATGTCGACAAAATTTGGGCAATGAAGTGTGTAGTTATTCATTCTTTTCGGCTGACAGACTTGCTAACAGCTCTATAGTAAAAGCACTGTGTAATGGATAATATTTACCAGTGGATGACATGACATGTAACGAAATTCTTTCTTTTGACCCATTTACATCTTTTGGGAGATATTCAAGTTTCATATTAGCTCTTTATAGTGAAAGAAATGATGACCGTAAGTTTACTAAATATCTCCTTTACTAAAGTGTCAGTGACATTGACTCACTAGACATTCACTCAGTTCCTGTTTTTATAGAGATTTTCTGCTGCTGGTTCTCATTTCTTATAAAAATGAGGAATTTCCCTGGCAGAGCAACATCTCAGATTTTCTGCCTGTGCAGTTGTGACACTGATAGTCATGTTTTTTGATCATGTTTTGTGGTGGTGTTTGTTTTTTATAGGGAAAAATCGTCGTCTGAAGCAAGCTAAAGAGGAGGCGCAGGCTGAGATTGAGCAGTACCGTCTGCAAAGGGAGAAAGAGTTTAAGACAAAGGAGGCTGCGGTAAGATTTTGAATAATTTTCGGTTCGGGTTTCCATTTGTAGCCATATCACTTCTTCTGTATTAATTCGGGTGAAATCTTATTCTGGTACTCTGCTTTAAGGAATGATATTATTACATGGTTTTAAGTGTATGGTTATCAGCAATTTAAGAAATTCCATTTTGAATAACGCCCAAATAGTGCCTCATTCGGGTTCCAGGAATAAAAAACCAAAATAAATCTTCTCCATAAGGGGATAATAATACATCATTTTATCTAATACATAATAAAATTTTTCTATGCAAGATCAGACTAGAATGAAGCTACTCTATGCTAAATGCGTGGTGTACGATGATATACCTGGGCACCTTAACCAGGATAAAGTCATGGTGAAACACCTTCTCACAATATGGTAAAATACATCTTTGTTCAATAATTAGTTATATTAAACACTTCAAATAATCTCACAAAACATCTGCAGTTCCATCATGAACCTCTTGGGTCACACGGCGTGTTCCAAAACCCTGAAATAACAAATCTGAAAAACCCCATACTGTAATTGTAAAAAACACACGTGCATTAGTATTAGTTCTGAGTAATGCTTAAAATGAACGTCTCATTGCTTGGTCCTGCAGGCACTGGGGTCCCATGGAAACTCTGCTGTAGAGGTGGATAAGGAGACCGTAGATAAGATGAGCCGCATCCAGAACAGTTATCAGCAGAACAAGGAAGCAGTGCTGGCAAACCTGCTGAAGATGGTGTGCGACATCAAGCCAGAGATCCACGCCAATTACCGCGTTGCCGGATAAACACCTCTGCCCAACCACCACATCCGTTACAATCCCTAAAGGCCCACAAAGCACTGAGACAAAGACTGCTACTGGACATATCGTGTTACAATCATAATATTTAGATAGCTGGACCGCTTAATAAAACATTCCTTATCTACATTACAATATTAACACGTTTCCTACGGTTTAAATAGACATTCATTAAAACCTAAACCAGTCAGTGGTCATGGTACTGCACATCACAGTATTTATCATTGTCTGCAGATATATCTTTGATATGATCCAATGGTAGTATTTGTCTCTGTTGTTTTAGTTAACTGTAGTATTGTCCAGTATATCAGAGTGATTTTCTTTGTGAATGATACCTTTAAATGTTTGTATGGAAGTCTGTATCTCAATGCTACATTCTTAATTTAGAAGTAATCAGATGCGGTTTTATCTAACTGATGTATACTTTATAATTTTTTCGTGACAAAGCTCATAATTATCATAGTCTTAATGCTGTATTCGTAATTAATTACGCTTCCTTCCCGTGCTCTTGTTCTGTAGATGGCGTTCCTCTATTTCATCCTGCTGTGAAAATGTAATAAATATCTGTGTACAAATGGATATGTGTTGTTTTCCTTGAGAATTTCTTTCTCTAGAATAATGCTGATGGAGCATAATTAATATTTTTGAACTGTGATTTACTCTTTAAATCTAAATATGAGTTTCTATTAACTTAATCTGCCACACACAATCTGTTCTAATATAAATATTGAACGAGTAGCAACGCTAGAGGATGCTATTTAGCTATGTTGTTGTCTTTAAAATGTATTCTTCAAACCATATTCACTAGTCACAGCTTAGATGTCTTCACTAGGTTAGAATATTGTATTTATGGCACACGGAAAAATATTCTCTACACTTTTCCTGAATAAGATTATTGAAAAGCTTAATTATATTTACAAATCTACAACTTAATATACACAAATAAATACATGGCTTATTTCTTTTTTTTTAACTAATTATATTGGTGCCAGAATATAAGGCCTTGACTCCATGGCATGAAATTTCTTATTCATTATTAAGTGAATGTAGAAACTAAATGCGCATAACCGTCCAAACAAAGCGAAAACATTAAACGCTGCCAACGCGTAAAAACAACATTTCAAGCAATTCTATGTTGACAAAGAATTGTTTGAAATATTGTTTTTACGCGTTGGCAATGTTTAATGTTTGTAACGTATGTATTACTTGCCATGTGGCAACGGAAGTAAGGAACGTTTGTATTGCATCACATCACGTGGAAACGTCACAAGGAGCTGTGAAAGCGCCCGGATACATAGCGTCCAATGGAAATCTCTTCAAAATAATAGTTTTTTTTAAGTATTTTTATTTTTCGTTATTAAACAAAATATAATAGACAATCCGAGAGGTCTTGTTAATCAGTGGAGGAAAATACTGGTAGAAAATGCGTTGTGTTTTATTCTTTACCGTGTTAGAAGTGAGAACAGGCTTGTTTTTGTACTAAAAATAATACGATTTAAATACAACAAATTTAAAGCGAATTTAAAATCGTGCTAAAAATCGTAACAATATGTATTTAGTGTGCCTGTATTTTATTTGTTTTTTATTTAAACGACTAAGTTGGCATAGAAAATGCTAACAGAAACACATTAATCCGTTCACTTTGAGACGAAGGTTTTACTGTAGACTTTTATTGTGTAGTAGATTCCGCGTTTCAGCTGACTTCACACAGTCAGAGCATCTCGCCGCTGGTCGGTCAGCGTAAAGATTGAGCTGATTTATCCTCGTCCCAAAACTGATGATCTGCAGTTAATATCAGAGACACCAAAGCACCCGGTGGTCGCATTCGTTGCACGCTGTCAAGGTGAGATTTATGTGACTCTTTGCAGCTCAGTGAAGTTTTTTTTCCCCCTATAATCTCTGTTGCTGTGACCTCTGAGAAGACATTTGCAGTTCTGCTCTCACTCTCTCTGGCTCGTCTTTGTAGGTAGCGACTATTTGTCTTGTTCATAAATACTACCAAGATTTTGTAATAAGTTGTGCTCAGCACTTGATGATACTGTCTAAAAGAGCAGTTTGAAGTCAGTTACGCAGTATTAATGCTGGTCTGATGATCTTTTTTCTTGCATCTACATCAGATAGTAAAGTGTCAGGGCAGAAGTGTTGGTTTATTATATTGTCAAAATAGTTGTTCATGCTGGTCATGCAGGTCATTCCTGGTTATTATGCTCAACAACATTTTCACTTTTAATAAACTTGCAATCCTTGTGCATACTTAACTGTGTTTAGTTTTAGAGTTTTGCTGAATGTATCAGGGATCTTTGTTAATTACCTTTTACATATTCCAGGACAGTGTTATTAATATAAATACTAACTTTTTTACATTGACTCTTATTGTGATATTTAATTTTATTTAATTTAAAATGATTGCTTTAGGCATGTTTTTCATATATTTAAAAAAAAATTAAAAAATAAGCAAAAATTTTAATTGGGTTAGTAACTTGCCAAGGCAGCATTTCTGATTTTTTTTTTTTTTTTTTTTTTAAATAAGAGTTTCATTTAATAATTTTAATAATGATATGTTATACAATTTTAGCTTTTTTAATTTTTTTAGAATTTTTATTCTTAGATAACAATAACCACATTGTTCCAGGTTTTTGCAGAAAGCAGTGTTATGCGAAACATAAAGTAAATCCGAATGCGGCTTATGTAAATGCATAAACAACATTCTTCCTTTTTTTTAAGTGTAACGTGCGTGTGGAAAAGATGGTGTGGAGAGAAAGCTGGTTACTAATGGAGCGCTAACACAGTGCGTGTCAGGGAATGCTGCTTTACTTTAAGCAGCTTTCTTGTAATAACCCTTTTTTAATGTGTATATAAACCCATGGTCCCCCAGAGTCAGCAATATTTGAAGGTTTGTGATTTACTGGATTAAGGCTAAGGACTTTTACAAATATTTTTTTTATTTATAATTTCTGGCCCCAAAAATGTTTAGAGCTTGGCTTAATTAGATTATTGTATTTCTGCATATATACATAATACAGTATAGATATAGAAAAATCCATAAAAAGCACACATAAGCACAGGAAAAGTAGTCCATATGACGTACATTTTAATCTTTTCATAGCTTTCAGTGAGGAAATTAAATCCAACGTAGCTCTTAATGTAATGCGCTGAGATGAAAAAACAGCAACTTGGACATTTAACTAAATTGCTAATTTTGTTTTCGTTGTAAAGTAAGACGCTGTCGTATTCATTTAGTCCTTAAAAAATGGATCTGATAGGGTTGTGTGAAAAAGTTCACAAAATATGAAGAGAATTCGGTTGTAATAAAGAGCTGCGCAACTCTATTGTTAGGCTACAATGAAAAGACTATTTACTTTCTCATAACTTGCTTTTGTTCCTGGATGCAGGAGTTTTCTTTTAAGAGGAAGTTAGTATCAAAAGTGGGGGAAGGAAGGTTACTGGATTCAATGTGTGTGTTTATTTTTAGGTTGATTGTTTTGCTGAACCAGAAAACCAGGTATTGAATCTCTGCAGCACGGTTGGATGAGGTCCGGTGCCATATTTCATATGCGTTGTCTAGACCAGTGGTTTTCAAACTTGTTCTTGGGGACCCACAGCTCTGCACATTTTGTATTTCTCCCTAATTTAAACACCTGATTCAGATCATCAGCTCATTAAGATAGAGCTCCATGACCTTAAATAAGTATGTCAGATAAGGGAGACATGCAAAATGTCCCAAGGAACAGGATTGAAAACCACTGTTCTAGAATAACAATGATGTAGACTATCTTTCGATAGACTTTTAAACTTTAATAGTACCAGACAGCTATTGATAAAAATATATCTTGTTTTTCTGTTACATAAAAGGGTGTAAAGTGCTTTGATTTGGATCTGTATGAGTGCAGTAGCAGGTCAGGGTAACACTACAGTACCTCATTGTCTCTCTGTTGCATGAGTGGACACTGTGGTGTGTGTGCGCGCACTTGGATGGATGAAGTGCACAGCACAAATTTCGAGTATGGGACACCACCTGGCCTGTCATGTCAGTTTTTAATTTTTGTCAATTTTTCAAATTGCATTTTATTCATGTCTTTTTTTAAGCTCACTTAAGTTGGTAATTGGATACAAGTTATACTGTTTCAAAACCATCCTGACCTTACCAGCATCAAGTCAGCATGGATGGAAAATTTACCTTGTCTATTTTCTAATAGCATATTATCAATCTTATTGTCAATGAATCCATCCACATTCAAATGTGCGTATAAATACGAAAAACGTACCCAATTAGTGAATGAGACCCAATGTTTTTAGTACAGTTAGTTAATAATAATGGTGGATGTTTGCAGAGAGTACTGTGATTCTGTGGAGCAGAACTGTTTGTTTAACCATATAATCCATGACTTCTGCTAAAACGAACAAAATACACATTAAAATGTAACATTTGTTGGTTGTTGTGAAATTTTGTGAAATGCTCCGTATGAGTCAGTTGGTCTTTGTACCTCATCTTGACCTCTGCACTAACGCTAGTAGATTACACTACTAATGCTATTGAACACAGTTAGTGCTGGCTAATGTTGCCCCCTTCACATTCGTTTGCTTGCATTTCTGTTTTACGACCTGCCAATGAGAAGGTCATGTGGTCTGAACATCATAACGATCAGTAATGATTGACCAAATCCTTGTCTTTTATCCAAGCACTCAGAAGATCATTGATACAATCACTTTTTTAAAATAATGATTAAGACAACAAGGTAATACCTGTGCAAATATTTAACACTCGGGCACAACATTTAATTTCATGATCTCTTTCTCACACCCCTCCCTTTTTGACTTTTACTGTCTGGTGTTTATCTTTATGGGAACAAGCAAGCACATAGCACATAGTCGGATCACTTGTACAGCCGAACATTGTTAAAAGCTGTTCTTTGAACATTGATAAAGCTCTTCTTAAAACACACGCGCTGTCCCCAAGAACAGGCTTGCATTAGGAGCAAACTCAACCACAGGTTGGGGAAAGGTCACATTTTGCACAATCAAAACCTAATGAAATTAATGACTAATGAAATTTGCATTGTGTAGTTTCCATTCGCTTTTCACACTGTTCTTTTATTGACAAAGTAGAAATGTGCAAAAAAAAGCATGCAAAATGTGCAGAAAATTAAGAAACTGCATTTTGATGGGTAAACTTATAGACGTAGTCGCATGTGTTATTCTGTTGTGTCAAAACACTTTTGTCCTAGCCTTTTTTTACTGACTTTTTTTCAAACTTGTTTTCCAATTATTAGCATAGATTTGATGCACTTATGTTTAATGCTATAAGATTGATCACACTTGCAGAACATTAGCTTTTCTGAATATATCAAGAAAACTTGTCTGTTATTAAAATCTAGTCAAAGTGGTTACTTTGAGGAAGAAAAAATAATAAAAAGATCATTTTGACTTTTCAGTTTTGGGCACTACGTTATAGAAGCCCATTCCTGCCACTGAGTAAAAAAAAATGAAACAAGGTTATCTCATTATCTCAAAATTCTGACTGTTTTTCTTACAGTTGCGAGTTTATATCTTTTTGCATGTTATAAAGTCAGAATTGCAAGATATAGGCTAACGATTCTGAGAAAAACAGATTTAACTTATGTTCTGTTGGCAATTTGGAATATGGAGTATGGTAGCCTGTTGATGCCACTCAATAAAAAATAAAAAAGGTAATTTGAGATTTTTTTTTTTTTCACAATTTTTTTTTTGTCTCGAAATTTCAAGCTTATATTTTGCAATTCTGAGAAAAAGTTAGAATTGCACGTTTCTATATTCTATTACACAGCTCTGAGGGGAAAAAATGTAAATTTGCAATTACAATTTAAAAAACAAAAATTTAGCTGCAATTACTGATTTGCAATTACCTTTTTTTATTTTAATTCAGTGGTGAAAAGGGGCTACAATAGTACACAATTACCTTTTACTTTAGCTTTATTTTTATTATTATTATTATTTTATTTTTTATTTTTTTAATAAAATTATAATTTTATGGCTATTGTTCAAAAAGGTAACAATACAGAATTTGTCTGGAACTTATTAGTGAGTGGATGAGAAGAGGAGGCGTTTCCAGGCGGTAGGTTTTGTGGGTGTGGCTTAAACCTTGTGATTGGATTAATGGTAGAAGAGGGAAATGAAAAGCAGATGAGAGGTCACATGAGACGTCAGTGCAGTACGACGAGCCCCACACTATATTCCTAATGCTGCACATTACTCGCTAATTGCACCTGTTTGCAGAGAGGTACTGTGAGTAGAATTCCTGACAGGAACTGTACATTGTTGTAGTGCCAAACAGAAAGATACTCCTTTTAAGAAACCAAGGAAGCCAACTGAGAGAGCTGACAGATTTGCTTGGGTGAGTTATTTCTGGAGAAATACTTCATTGAATTCAGTTCAGCTTTTTTTGTGTTTAGTTTTTTTGTTCGGCAGTCAGATTTGTATTTTTTTTTTTTTTCATATTGTGTATTGGCAGAAACATAAGAATGCAACATGTAGCAAACATTTAGTCATGTTTACAAGTTTCAAAAGTGTTAATGGCATGGTACTAAATAATCACTGGATAATATACTATAGTAATACATGGTAATTTAAATAATACTGAGATACATGTCCAACTTTTTGGGACAATTTAACTAGGTATTTAAAGATTGAATTGTTTTTGTATATAAAAATGTATAACTTTTAACCAGTAGTGTGCAGACGTGTAAGCTATACGAGAGCAGTCACATGATGCGTTTTACTTCTCGACAATAGTGCACATTGTATGAAGTAGTGACTGTGTATGAAGACAGGATACAAGCAAACATTTATTTTCTGAGAGTACTTTCTGTTTTATTTTTCCACTTCTTTCACTTGACCTGGTTAGACCTGAATCTGAGCTAATTATGAGGAAAAAATTTATTCCATGCTTGTTTGACTAGGCAAACTACAGTTTTAGAAAAGAAAACACTTACTAGTTAGTAGAAATAGCATAGATAATCATATTCATTAGTCTGGTGTGTGTCACATACAGCCATCTGTGATGTATGTTTTATCCCAGAGGCTGTCCCAGACCTTTAGAAAAGCATGTTTTCTGCTTAATGGGTAAAGTAATTGTTTTTTAGAGGTAACTATTTGATTATCTGGGCGATGTTGTCGAGGGGAATAGCCTGGGGTTGTTGGGGCATTCGATTAGTGAAGGTCTCCTGTATCTGTTTTTCTTTTGTCACAATTTGAATACTTTTTAACAACTGAAAATAACCAGTGGCTTCATTTTAATAGAGAAGTATGTGGTTACTGAAATAGATACAAAATATTGAATCAAGTGACATTTTTATTTTACTCAAATATAAGAAAAAGTGGCATTTGTTTGCACTTAGCAGAGACAACTTAGTCTAATATTTTATACACAATGCAATGATACTCAAAAAGTATCCAGATATACTCTATGGGGCGGCTGTAGGCTATTTCTGGCTGCTGCTTTTAACCTGCAGATCAGGATCTTACAGATTATCCTTGTATGGCACCTGCATAGTATCAAACTCCCATAGCTAAAAAGCTACTTTCAAGATCTAGAAACACTTGAAATGTTCAGCTATAGTATGTTCTGCTCTTTTCATTTAGCAGAGTAGTATTTCACTATCCAGAAGAACTCTGCTTTATTATTCTAGAGAGCTGTCTTGAATGTTTGTTCTCTGATCTTTTCCCAGCACCTCTGTGAAGTAAGATAAAGATGTCAGATACACACAGTCATCATGATCATGTGCACCCAACCGTGCAGTCTGCTGTCTCAGACCATCACGGGGACCATATGACGTCCCCCAACACAGGCCATGGGGATCACATGATGATGATGGTGAGACCACCTAGAGTTTGAGTCCGTATTCAGGCAGTTCACTTCATAAAAATCCATGATTATGTTATCTGTTTATTTTAAAGTTGTTTTTTAGTGGAAGTTAAGTCTACTGCTTTAATAACATTTTATCATTATTGTGTTATTCATTATGGGAAAATACACTGATTTATTTATTCTTTCAGCAAATGACCTTCTACTTGGGCTGCAAAAATGTGGAGCTGTTATTTGCTGGGCTGGTCATCAACACACCAGGAGGTAAGATGCATTGTGATTTTCTAAATTAATGAAATTTATAATTTTATAAATCCAGGGCCCTACTAACAGGAACAGCTTTTAAAGAAATGGTTAACCAATGGACGTTCTCTCTTCTTTACTCACCTTCATGTCCTTCTAAGCCTTGATGAAGTTCTTTCTTCTGTAGAACCTTAAACTTTATTTTGTATTATATCAAAAATAATATATGAAAGGGTTTTTTTTATTGCCCATACATTGGAAGTCAGTGGCCTGTAATGTTTAGTTCCCAACATTTTTTCTTCAGTGTTTTAAAAGTCATACAGGTTTTGAATGACATGCAATTATGACATTTTTTTTATCCACTTAAAAGTCATTCAGACTGGAAGCAATTTGTGGTGACAAAACAATAACATTATCCAGTCATATTACATTCATTTCAAGGCAACCTTTCATGCAAATGAGCATTGACTTGATGCAGTGACTGTCAATGAGAGTTTAAATAATCAGTGTGGTGACTTGCCGACCTCCACTTTCAGTGTAAACCAGATTTTACAGAGGACCTGAAATCCGATATTAAACAAAATATGTTCTTTTATTACATGTAAAACAGTGACATTCTTGTGAATAATGTCATAAGATCCTCTTAAGGACAAGTGTGCTGGTTGCACAGGTTTTACAAGATTGGTCTAGATCTAATAAGCTGATGCATCTGAATTATGAGAACAAAGCAGAATATTTTTGTAACCAGGAAGTCCCGGTTGTACTGGGGCAATAAGATAAAGTAGGTGACAATGTAAGGTTTCCTGGTTTTTAACCTCTCTTCATCCTAGAAATGGTTGGCGCGTGCATTGGTGTGTTCTTGCTGGCTGTGCTCTACGAGGGTCTGAAGATCGGCCGTGAGGTCCTGCTGAGAAGGAATCAGGTGAACGTGCGTTACAACTCCATGCCTGTCCCAGGATCTGATGGCACCGTGCTCATGGAGACACATAAAACAGTCGGGTCAGTGAGTGGAGTACTCTTTACTCGTGTTTTTAGGATGCAGTGCAAGAAACCCTAAATGATAAAAGATTGCAAATCTTTTGCAATCTTATCTTTTTGAAGGAACTTTTCCTTTCAGCAGTTATCTAGCCAGTGCTGTTATGATGTGGAATGGCCACTTTGCACTCCACATGTTTCACGTGAAGTACGTGACATAATAAATGTCAAATGGGTTGTGAAACCAATGGCACGTTGACCTTGAAATGGTGAAATTGGTCTATAAATGTCACCATTAGATGAGAACCATACCATAAAATGAGAACTACAGTGTGTATGAGCAGCATTTATATTTATATATATATTTTTTATAGTTTTTTTCCATGTATATATAATAAATAAATACAATTTTATATATATAAAATTGTATTTATTTATTATATATACAT
>JAUMHE010000048.1:18574624-18599077 GCA_032359235.1 Enteromius mattozi | reverse complement strand
ATACTCAGATAGATACTGATTTAGGAGTAAATTGCAGTGGTCTCTTATTTTTTTCCAGAGCTGTATATATATATATAATGTATACATACACACACACACATTTAGGTTAAGATTAAAATATACAGTAGGCCCATAATAGTTTTTAATTATATCTTTTTTAAAAAATTCTACAGCCATTGCTTTAGATATGCAAACACATTTTTGCTGGATTTATCCCCCAGAACTAACTTCACTTCTAAGATCCATTTTTACAATAATTTTTTCATCTGTTCTGTCAGTGATTTCAAACAGGTGTGGTTGGTAGCAGTGTAACCACAGGTGTAGTTCATCACTTTAATTATGAACATCACAATACTGTTGGCTTCATTTTGAACAGTATGTCTATTTTTGTAAATAAAACTTCTTAAAATGAAACACCATTTGACATTTTGCTAATGCACTGACACTGTGTGTGTGTATATATTTTCTATCTAATATATATATATATATATATATATATTAGATAGATAGATAGATAGATAGATAGATGGTTCACCCAAAATGAACATTTTCTCATCAAGTATGTAATGTCACGTTGTTTCAAAGTTTTCTCTACTATCGAAAGTCAACCAAACATTTGATAGTTCAAAAAGACACTGTAAAATTAACTCATATATACCATGGTTTAATCAGATTTAATTTACATTGGTCAGAATGCACATACTGTACATAGACCTTATCAAATATGATACATTTGATGATTAACTTTTTTGAAGAGTAAATGTTTTGGTTCCATGGACTTTTAATGGAAAGACAGAAACAGTGTTGCCAATTTAGCTACTTTGTCGCTAGATTTAGGGACTTCCCCGCCCCTTTTGAGACTTTTTTCAAAAGTTTAGGGACAAATATAGCAACCTCTTGGACAAACCTTGCCTAAGTGCTCGTCTTGTCCACCGAACTATTCATCTATATAGAGATCAGTGAATTTAAAATTATGACATCATGTAGTGACATTTAGCTACCGATTTTTAGCTACTTTCAATTGAAAGCAATTGGCAACACAGGACAGAAACTGTTATAAAAACATCTAATTTGTGATTTGAAGATGAATAAAAACCTAATGGGTTTTATGTAACATGAGGATGAGATTTTTCAATTCGGAGTGAACCCTTTAAAGGAACATTTGAGCTAATAAAAGCTGCATGAAAAATAACAAAATAATCACAAATATGTAAAATAGTTTTAATGAAGCACAGCATGTCACACTGCAGAACACAATCACTTTTGGGCATTACAATTAGCTCATGATTGAATAAAAGTTAAAAAACTGCAGCACCCTTTCTTCTACTTTTCCATCCAGAAGTAGTTTGAAAGGTCATTTCTGTTAATGTTTAACAAAGTAAAAACAAGGTTGTGGGCAAGAGGCTGTGTACTCCTCTCATGCCCAGCAATGTAATGTTTGCAGAAAGCATAACCACCTTACACAACAGCATCCACAGACTTATTAGAATATTGGCTTCAGGGCAAAGTAGCTATATCTGGCGTTGATTTGATGAAAAGTATATTTTTATTGTATCTTTGTCTGCAGCATGTAGTCATACTATAATATTAATAGCAAATTTAACACTAGCATTCCTGAACTCTCACCAGCCTCCTCCCCAACTCTCGCACACACACAAAACATAAATGCCCAAGGGTGGGGTTACATACACACTGCCATGTTTAAACAAGACTCACGGTCAGCTGGATTGCCACCTCCTCCTTTTCCCTTCAGCCTGGTGGCTCAGGTTTGTCTTACCTTCTTTCGGAAACACGGAAGAACAGAAGTCACAGCAGAAACAGCGTGCAGCTGTGAAAACTGATTCCCACCAAACAAATCGCCCCCAGGCCTCTGCCGGTAAGCAGTTTCTCTGTATTTAAGTATTTACTGACACAGGAAAAGTTAATTGTTATCTGTTTTTGTTTCTAGAGGAGAGTTAGAGTCTAAAAATGATTGGATGTTGGGGAAAAAAAGAAAAAAAATATATTATAAAAGAAATAATTATAAACAATGTCTCATTTACTAGGAGCTCAGAATTTAAAACGTAAGCAATAAAACAGTTGAAAAAACAACAACTGAGCATTTATATGCTTATTAATGTTAGAAAAAAATACTTAGAGCAATATCAGATTGGAAATCGTGCTGTTGTCCGAGCATCAATGAGGCCGCAAATAAAATAACTGGCCTGCAATAGACCACAAACAGCATGGGGATGATATTGATTTATTTTATACCACTTTACAAAAAAGTTTATATCAAATAACTTATATATTAGTCACAATTTGCCAAATATTATGTCCGTTTTTGTACAGCCATTGAAGATTCCTTGCGAAATAAAATCAGCTGCCGCGTTTCCAAAGCAAAACACAGAAGTGACGTTTAGGATTGAATCAGCGTGTTTAAAGGAATCGGTTCAGCGAATGATTCAATGTAAAATTTGCTGAATTCATTATAGCTTTCTACTATTGTACGCTTAGTGTTTTCGCCATGCCTTTTTTATTGCATAAATACTAAGAGTAGTGTTTTATTCCGAATTACAGTCAGTCACTTATTAATCAATACTTAATCAATGTCTTTGAACGATTCATTGACGCACCCATAAAGACTTGTCGCCACCTACTGGTGATGCAGACAGCGTCACTGAATCCCCATCAATAATGTGCAATCCGCTTAGCCAGTCAAATTGTAGAACCAGAACTACAAAGATTAGGTCTACCATAAATGAAATGTTTTAAAAATCGTTGTAACTTTTCTCTAGATAAAGGGTATGGTTGGAATTCACCTGACTTTGAAGAGCTCAAGCTTTTAAAGCTGGGAGACCACGCAACTGCAGTGTGCTTTTAATAAACAGAACATTACATAATAACGTTCAGGTTTTGTTGTATAATGTGTTTTTTGTCAAATATTTTGTCATACAATTTCTCATTTGCTATGAAAATGTTCAAACAATGAAATGGGTAACATTTTCTTTTCCCAGGAATATTAAAGAAAAATCTGATCTTGGGGATCGGTTATGTTTTAACAGACTGAAACTGGAACCGAAGCTCTTGATTATTCATTTGTGACTTGCTTCTCCAGCCTGACACCATGAACATCTCTCTTGAGAACCCCTATGGTGATGTCACCATCCCTCGTGCCAAACTACGGGATCAGACTGATTCCAGCACCATCATCATGAATCCTATGGCCTTGGAGAGCACCTACAACAACCGCAACTCTACCTTAAACCCCTACAACAGCTTCAAAACCCCAGGAGAGAGCAACACCTCAAGTGTGCCAGTTTACGGAGAGGCCAGGAACGGCAACCAGAACCCCCCTCCGGCTTACATGGTGAGGGAAAGCGACGAGCAGGTGGGACGCTGCTACGCCTGTTGCTACCGCTGCCGGAGGAGGAAGTGAGACGAGATTTACCCTGTGAAGCAAAGGATTGTGGGTTTACAATTTGGAACCACCATTCCACCTCCCAAATTTTGGATGCCAAATGCTATGTGGTTCTAAAATGACTGGATTTTAGGGCTCCTTTCGTATTTACCTAAACCTGGAGATCATACATGTTTGGACAAAACAAGAGCTGTGACTGCACCGAAACCGAAATATATTAAATATTTACATTTGGATTACATCATTGTTTTGTTAAGTTCAGCTGAAGTTGCTCCTACTGAACCACATTAAAGCAGCCTTACCTTTGTGTGCCTCAAACAATAGCATTCTTAGGTGCTTAAAATAACTAAGTTATTCGATTAATGTTGCTGGTGTTAATGGAGTGTTTCTATAAATTTATAATGAGGTTAAACGGGTTTTACTGGTGCACATAGAGGTGGTCTCTCTTCACAATATGTCCCGGTGGACTTCTCCAAGTTTTTTTTTTACATTTTTGAGCCACACCCTGACATGCAGTCTGACACCGGTGACTGAAACCTGAGGAAAAACCCTTGTTCTTTTTCAAAAGGATATACAAAAAGACACTCTCAACTTTAACTGTGCAATGAGTGTTGTGCCATCTTAGTTTCTATTGAACGAGCTTTTCTGGTTACTTCAGACATACTGCTGACACATTGTGTCTAGGATTGCCAAAGAGACTATTTAGTGCAACATAAAACCCTTATAGTACTAATATTAGATGATTAAAAGCAATATATAGTTACATTTAATACAATGGGTCGTGGACAGTTTTTTTTTTTTGGCCATAAGACTGTGAGCCTGACTATTGTAAATATGATATGTCGACCAAAATGTTTTGGCTGTCTGTATATGTTAGGCACGATGATCAGTATATTTTTTTGATACATAAAATCACCTTTGTCTCTGCAAACAACTGTTTTCAACTCATTTTAGTTCTGGTCTCCTACAAGGTGAATCAGTCAGTCTCTGTGACGACAAATTCTTTCTAGCTGAGTAAAGGCAGTATTATCAGACAGCAACTGAACCGGTTTGGGACACAGTGCCCTGAGAGCAAGTTCCTGGAACAAATACACGTGCAGTCCAGATCAGCAGGTTTACAGGTGTAAAGAAACTTTGTTACCTGGAATCTCAAGCCCTACAGTGTTTCTAGTATATAGGGTTATCATTATCCAATATTGACATTAACTGTTAAACTTCAAGTAGATTTTAGATTTTCAGCACAGTACCAGGGGCTTATTGTAAAGTTATCTAAAAGTTTGCAAAGACAGAGTCTTAACATTTTATTACGAGCACTTCCTCTGTCCGTTCGCCTCTTAGATTAATCACTTTTTTCCCCCAATTGTAAATCACTTTGAAAAAAGTGTCTGCAAAATGACTAAATGTAAACATTTGAAACATAAAATATTATTTTTCATCAGTTGATTCGAAGGGAAACTCTAACTGTAAATTTAAATAATTAAAATGTGGGTAAATTGATTATCCATTGTCGAGACTTTTGCATATTTTATATATATCAGACTATTCCAATTGAAGAAAAATACTAACCATATAGTTATTGTGCAAAATGATCATAAATTCATATTGGATCTCATTCTAACAATTGTTTTCAGAACATTTAATGTTTAGTTTTATTTTAAGCGGTGATTTTTGGAAGGCTATAATTGTCACTTAAGCTGTCACTAACTGTTAATAGATCAATTGAATGCAAGGTTAGGATAGCATGTGGATACACTAATAAAAAAAAAGGAAAATATATGACTGCAAACAAAGAGAAAATTCCAGGAGAAATGAATGGAAATAAGTATTGAGGTGTGGTTCTCACGACAGTGAATGTGTCAGTACCGTCGGTAGGGGGAGATAAAAACTTGTAATAAAATAATATTTTCTTCCTTCTCAAGTGCGAGTTAATATTGTAAGAAAACAAGTCGCTTTTTTTTAATTCGCTGGCTCACTTTTTTTCATACTATGACCTTAAATCATAGCTACAGATAGGCAAATAGGCCTACTTCTATGCTTCCTTAAGTACCCTATAAATACTGTTTACTTGGGTGTAGAGTATACAACACTATTTTTACTTTGCATTATATAAACTTAGGGTGAAATAGTTACAGGTGTTAATTTCACGGGTTAAAAAGTACAAATATCCTACTATTAAGTAATAAACCAATGCATCTTAAGAATTAAATCATTTTATATTAAGTATAGCATGTAAACACTTCATACTGTTCATG
Organism: Enteromius mattozi; assembly: GCA_032359235.1. Taxonomy (NCBI): domain Eukaryota; kingdom Metazoa; phylum Chordata; class Actinopteri; order Cypriniformes; family Cyprinidae; genus Enteromius; species Enteromius mattozi. The sequence continues at coordinate 18,593,425 of JAUMHE010000048.1, read as the reverse complement.
ATTCAGCACTTTCAAAGCATCTCTGACATTTTAATCCATATTCCGCTGAGATTTTGTTCATTATTAATCAGGCTTACGTAATGATAAATGACTTTCCTCAAATACCGCGATCAGATTTAACCTTTTTTTGTATATAAATATACAAACTGTCCCGAGAAGCTTAAAGGTCTTACTGTACTAAACCACCTCATACTGTGTATATTAACATTCCACTTACTGTTTTATCTTTAAAAGTTATGAAAGCTGCCAAACACTATACATACAGTAAATAGATGGAAGGCATGAATATACCTGGTCAAGATCTGCAAACCCCATGAAAAAAGCTATTGTGGGCAAAACATGATGTTATTACAATATCACAATTTTATATAACACAAAATTTTAAATAATCTTCAAAATTTATTAATGACATGTTTCTTGCGCTTTGAACTAGTTTGAAATTAATGTCTATGTTACATGAATTGAATTAACAAGTGTGGCCCAGTGCACAGAAAAGCCCAGTGCTTTCAACACATTCAAAGCAAAATTTCCAGAGTCCTTCCCTTAATCTTTATACTGATTATGGTCCAGATTTGGAGGGTCCGGAGGGTCTTTATCCTTAGCTCAGGGTGTAGTACTTGTCTGTTGAACTTGCCGGGTGCTGGTTAATAAAAGAAAAGTCCAAGAACGAAAAATATAAGCCATTAAATCACAAGAACTTGATTCATATCAAAAGGGAGAAAAAAAACGTGTTTGTAAAAATATATCTTGTGTTTTGGCACTAATCAAGTTGAGACAGCATAATACTTAACATTTATCTCCCAACTAATTGATAGACCAACAAGCAAAGGCATAATTCAATGCCAGAGAACAAAGGCAGTGATATTTGTTGCCTGTCTTTTTCAAAACTCGTTCTTAGTGAGTAAATGTGGCCAAGATCTTACTGTCAAAATGGCTTGCACCTTCGTGAAGAGCAAAAGTAGGACGGAGAGAACGGTTTTAAAGAAAAGCATTGTGAAATGCGAAGGTCCCAAATAGTGATGGCCTCTCATATCTTCCCAATGCTTGCAGAGTTAGCTGTGCCTGAACTCTTCAAACCCTTCACACAGGTTGACTCAAGCCAAAGGCAATATGGGCAAACATAAAAACAAAAAAATCGTTTTACTAAAACAAAATAGAAAAATATTTTAGAGCCAAAAAAATTCAGGATGGCATTTCATGGTAAACAAATACTTTACAACATGATGGTCTAAGCTTTGCTTATCTTACAACAACAAAAAATACCCCTATGTACCCTAACAAAAGACTGTGAGAACTCAATGGCAATAATGCAACAGTGGTGGTTGATTGAGTACATATGAACACACATGTATCTCAGTTTAAACAGAGTACATCTCTGCAAATGTGAGTGTATTAGTTTTTGAGACCCTGAATGCATCTGCACACAGATTAGCGTGTCCATCAGATTCCGTTCCCCTCTCGTAGGCGTTACATTGTCCCAAGAGGTTCTCCAAAACGGATCTTCTGGCCTGCTTTCAAATTAAAGGTAAAATCCCGTGGAGCTTCAAATAACAGTACGATAGTGGAGCCCAAGTTGAATTCGCCCAGGTGTTCTCCTTTTCTCATGCTCACGCCTTCCTGGTTGTTGTTTGTTACGTAGCTAAAGTCGTTGTAAGTTCCTTTGCTGTATCGAGGGTTGTTGGTGCGGAGCTCCTAAATAGAAAAAACACTTGTTATTGTAACTTCACTACAACCAAATGCTTTGCCTTCTAAAAATCCAACTATCCTCCAAATCTGTGAAGTATAACAGATGGGCAACTTCTCTACTTATTTTATTACAAATAAAATCCAAACCCATTAGATTTAGAGAAAACATGCACTTTAAGAAACAAATAAAATCCAAATCTGTTAGATTTAGGGAAAACATGCACTTTAAGAAACAAATAAAATCCAAATCTGTTAGATTTAGGGAAAACATGCACTTTAAGAAATGTGGTATTATGAAATAACCAGGGTCATGATTCTGAGGGACGCAGGATCCTGCCACTGAAACAGGTGTCACTATACCATCTACTTTCAAACACTCATCTCACCCATTGACCCACATTGTTACACAAGCCCACTACTGTCTAGTGGTCTGATTGCAGCCCATTAGGAATGAGGCCAAATCCTCTCTTAGCGGTGTAGCTCAATGTTCTGCCAATGCTGAATGCTGAGAAGATATATCATATGCCAATAAGAGTGATTCAGAAATTAAACTATATAGGCCCCAATATACTTCAAGCTAAAGTATTGGACCCTCATTTATAAACAAGTCATAGAATAGGTTATACATTTTATCCTACGAATAAAATTTAGAATGCAAGAAAAGAACTACCACTGGTCTAAACTACTACTGGTCTGTGGTGATTATGTATTACGTACATTAAGTGAAAACCTATATTACTGTCGTTCTGCAGCCCAAAGTATTCTCCAATTCTGATACATATGCTTGGCATACGGGTCTAGCCGAACGCGAAGTATTCTCCATTTGACAGTGAGTGCAAACATATCAAGGTCATAGTCAACTTGTGCATTTGAAAGTTTCCTTATTGTCCAGCATCTGCTGTATTTCTGCCTAGAAGTTATGCAAAATAAAAATGTCTTTGCATATTTAAAGTTATATTAGAGATATCAGAGAGTGGCGCAAGGACTAATATCGGGAAATGCTGTCTTAACCCACACGTACACTAGCATCTGTTGTTGTCGTCTCCGGTAGTTTGTTGTTATAGTACTGTTTCCTTTTCGATAAAGGTTATTACTACTTTGTGGACCAACAAATTGCAAACAAATTCAAAGCACGTGTGAGTTGAGTGTTCACAAATGCAAAGTTAGACAAATCAGGATGTGTGCACAGTACATTCACTCTGCTGATTACTAAATTTATACTGATACTAAATTTACATTTCGTGCACAGTAAAAATAACCTAGCATTTGACTAATCGACTAGCTGACTAGATATGTTAGCTTTAATCTGTTTGTTTGTGCACAGGAAAGGGAAACATTTGGAAGAAGCAAGAATACTTCTTGAAAATCACTTTAACAAACTGTGCTATTAGTTCAGTGTTATTTTTCTACTAGTTATACACTATTACAGTATTAATATTTTGAATAAGTTTTATTTTAATATTTGTTTGTGTTCATTTTAAGTTTAAGTTTCAGTAACCATGTACTATTGTCATTTTCATTATTTTTTATTTATTTCTATTTAGCTTATTTTTAGCATAATGTTATTTTAAAGGAGACATATGTCCTTTTTTACAATATGTAATATAAGTCTCTGGTGTCCCCAGAATGTGTCTGTGAAGTTTCAGCTCAAAATACCCCACAGATCATTAATTATATTATTCTGAAAATGCCTATGTTGAGTGGAAGCAGAAAAAGGCTGAATTTTGCGCATGTCTTTTTAAATGCAAATGAGCTGCTACTCCCCGCCCCTTTTCCAGAAGAGATCTGTGCCATTACAGCTAGTGCCTGCTAAAACATCTGTTTTGATCCTGATTGTTATGTTTATCGTGCTGAATATATAGTTTATATTAGATCTGTGTGGTTATAAGTTACAGTAAATAAATCAATAAATCCACTGCTCTCTTGTTTCCTCTGAGGCTCTGTTAGTGTGTTTTGCTTGAACTTTCGCCATGGCATTTGAACTGGTACACTGTTGTTGCTTGTGAAATTAAAATGATGGCGCCTTGGGTGGAAACTTACAGATTATGGTGTGGCATTATTATAATGAGATTCCTTTTTCAATGTCATGAGGGGAGCGAAAGAGGCTTGCAAAAAAAAGGCTTACTAAAACAAAGTTACAGGTTAATTTTTTCACGTTTCCTTGGTTGGTAGATGCACCGGGGACCTGATTTTAGCACTTACAACCTGAAAAATTTAGATTTTCATGATATGTCTACTTAGGAATACTTCACCCAAAAATGAAATTTACCTCATTATTTACTCACCCTCAAGCCACCCTAGGCAAACATATATGGGCTCCACACAGCTCCGGGGGTTAATGAAGGCCTTCTAAAGTGAATTGTTCCACATTTGTATCCACATTTAAAGCTTCGTAATCTCCAGCTTCTGCTGTCATATAAGTGTTCACAAGACAGTGGAATTCAGTGGGCCTTCTACTGCACTACTGAATATCAACACTCATTCACTGCCATTATAAAACTTGGAGGAGCCAGGCTATTTTTAATATAACTTGGATTATATTCGTCTGAAAGAAGTAAGTCATATACACCTAGGATACCTTGAGGTAATTTACATTTTTGGGTGAACTATCCCTTTAATTTCAGATAGCTTTTTTTTAATCTAATATTTATATTTTATTATTTAACAGTGACTATGGTCAGCAGCGCTTTGCGAGAAGCTTCATTTAAAGAATTGCTTCTACAGCTTTCAAAGCTGTGCAATTCAATACTTTTGGACAAATCATCTTCTGTGATTAATGTTCCTGTTTTTATGTAGAATCCGCAGGTTTTTTGCGAGATGTTATTGAGAGATTAAAGTATAGTCTGCTGCGGATTTTTCTTTTGGTGTTACTTGTCCCCGGGAGCCCTTCAGACCAAACAGACTGCTTTAAAAATAGTTGCAGTACCGAAATGGCTCAACAAACAGCAGGATACCGTGAACTAGATGTTGCACAAGCACAATGTTTCTAATCAAATAGCCATGAACTTTTGAACGAGCAGAATCACTTTGTGAGTCAAAGTGCTCAGGATACCCTGAAATGCATCATTCTGCCTTTAGGATATGCCTAAGTGGTTTTGCTGCAGTGTGTATTGAAGCTTTTCATAGATCGTATTCTACTGTAGAAGATCAGAGTTATTTAGGTCACACAATAAGAAAAGACTGAATAGGCAGATTTTAATATGAATATTTTTTAGTCTGTCTCATAAAGTTACTGTATTGTATGGCATCAAAAGACTTGGAATGTTTTTGTCATATGCAATAAGTGATGCTTGGACTTTTGTCTAAATATCTCATGTTATGTAATGCAAATGATAAGCAAATAATGAAAGATTTTTAACCTTATAAAGCTTTTATCATATTCAATATGTAAATGTCTGAGGCCACTAAAAATGTATCAAATTAAAATGCTTTTTATTGTAATTGTAAAAATGGCTTTAGCTTGTACTATACATTTTTGCTTTGAAATCCTTACTGAAATGTAAACGTTTTGTTGTTAGTAATATTTCATTAATATTTCAAGAGGAACATTTATTTGACTGAAGAAACTTGATCATCCATTTTATCATTTTTATTAAAAAAATCTTGTATCAAATATGATATATCTGTTTTTTAAGGAATGTTTATTTGTATATCTCTCAATCATTATTGTATCGCATTGCATTACAAAAACTACATAGCATTTTTACGATTTATTTTAGATTTTTATGCCTTTGTTGGCACTGACATCTACAGAGCTTTAATTATAAAAACTGTGAAATATTATCCATCTACTCCATATTACTAACATATTACATGAGCCTTAACAGCCTGATGTATCAAATATGATAGTCAACATAAAACCTTTTTTTTCTTTTCCAAAAGGTTTAATAAACGTCCATTTCAAAACATTTAATTTTTCAAACTATTTCATATTTCAGGTTTTAAAGGGTTATTGATGGGGAAAACTATACTTCTTTAAAACACTCCTCTGCAGAAACAAACAAAAAAACAAAACAAAAAAACCCAGAATATTTATATTTTACTGCAGAGCAAAAAAGTTCTAACCTTGTCAAAATAGATGCGTATAGAGCCCACATTTGTTGCTCCTACAGCCGTGAGTGAAAAGAAGCCATGCGTCCACTCCCCGCTCAAGACCACCCGCTCATTATGGCAGAAAAGTTCCTTGATCCAACGTGCAACTCCTGGATTCACTGACATCAGAGAACCTATAATAAACACATACATATCAGACCACGCTTCAGTTATGTAACAGCACACTGATAGTACCGCCATCAGATTAGAAAAGACGCTTATAACTTAAGCATATAAGACCTAAAGTCACTGTTGTTGATAAATCTTTTAATAACAAATCATATTTTCAGAAAGCAAAGAGAAATAGAAAGAGGCGCTGACCTGGGAAGTGGCGTCTGTGTGCCACCCTCCAGTCTGTAGGTGAGTGGAAGCAGTGGTAGTCACCTGGAGCCAGATAAACTACGCAGTGAAACAACTCATTCCCCTCTTTAGTGACCAGGGCATCCTGGTATGTACCGGGGTCATCCTCATCTGAACATGACGAGAAAAATAAAAGGGATTATTTTCACAAATTGGTAGGAAATCCAATATGAAACATACTGGACCGTTTTTTTTCTCATGGCCTATAAGCTTAACATGAGTTATGCATTTAGGACATGTTCCTTGATGACAAGATTTTAGAGTTAGGCACAGGTTGTTCAACATTCATATCAATTCATTGATTTTAGATGTCTCATTTAGAAGTTTGGAGTCAGTTATTTTTTAAAGAAATTTATAATTTTATTATGCAAGGACACATTAAATGGATCAAAAGTGACAATGTACAATGTTACATCATTTTTTCTTCAAATAAATAAAACAGATAATAAATAAATTCTTTGAAACTTTTTTATTTATCAAAGAATCCGAAAAATCCTTAAAGTGCATCAACATAGTTTTTCTGTTCATCTGTTCTTAAACACCAAATCTGCATATTTTCAATAATTTCTAAAGGACAAATTTACACTGAAGACTGACCGACTTTTCTATCATATGAATAAATCACATTTTTAAAAATATTAAAAAAAGTTTTAGTTTTAAACTGTAATAATATTTCACTATACTCTTGATCAATTAAATGCAGCTTTGGTAAACATAAGAGACTTATTTATTAAAAAAAGAATAAATCTTACTGACCCCAAACATTTGTATACTTAAGGTACAAAGTACCACATTAAGCTTTTCCAGGTACTTGTTAGATTAAGTCATTTGAACAATACAGCTTCAGTGTTATACATTTATTAGCAAAATTTGTTGAGCCATTAGAAATATGAAGTCAAAAATACAGTGATTAAAAAATATGCAATACGGACTGTGAAGGAAGAATGTTTACTCAAAATGTAAACCAAAATGTTAAATATTTTATTCATATGAAAATACATTTGAAAATGCTTGCTAATAACTGCTTAATGTAATTAGCACCACCATAACTTTGCCACTGTTGTGACAATCAGTAAATGTGTTATTTTCTGCTGACTCTGCAGTGTGCATGCACGTTGATAGAGTGAGTGATACTCTCCTTCCTAAAACTGTGATTCTTTACAATCTAAAAATAGATTTAGCTGCTTGAAAAACCTTGCATTAAATGTCACTATTACAGATGTTCTAGTGCTAATCTTGTGATGTTCCAGTATCAAAGGATTCCAATCCAGGAAAATTGTCCTACTTTGTCAAAATGACAGAATTTTAGTGAGACTTACTTCTGTTAGCAGATAAATTCTCGGTCCAGTTGCGTGGCCCGAGGAACGTTTCCAGTGAGTAGGTCACTCCCTTCACCTGCTCGACCTCACAGTTCTTCACACGGCCAAAATGAAGTATTTTGCCATCAGCTGGGCTGATCTGTAGAGCAAATGAACAGTCATAGTAAACTAAAGTAGTCTGCAAGTATCTGTGTCAACTAGGGGTGTGCGATACTGAAAAAAATTATATCTGGATATTTTATCTTAAGGACTACCATGGACAGCTGACTCCTGAAGTTTTTGTTATCCTTCATCTTTTCCAATAAGTTCAAACAGATTTTTACATTTTATGGACATTTATACCTGTATAAAGCCATTTTTTTCTAAAAGTGTCCATTATTTGTCAATTTAAATCAGTGAATTAGATAAATAACACATTTGGGCTGTTATCAAGCAAATTAAATCAGTATATATATATTAAAATGCAGAGGAAACGCAGAAGTTGCATCTGAAGTGGCATCTACATGCATTTGCACACTGATTAATGCAAGACATGAATGCATTTAACTTGCAATTACAAATGCATAATACTTTAACTTTATTAAATATAAAACATTGAATACTGATATTTTAAATTATTTAAATAATAAAGGATATTTTGAATGTGAAATTAAAACTACCAGTAGGTGGCAACAAGTCACTGTTTTTGAGTTGCGATTAAATCCAAACCAACGGTTAATTCATTCAGGAACGAAACGCTGTCACGTTGCTCAGAGCCACAAAACAGTGTTGTGGCTTTGTTTGGAATTATTTTTGTTGTCGAAATAGTGCAGTTCATACAATGTCTTAAACGCAAGTCCATAATTAACTTCTAGTTTATTGAACTTAAAAAAATATATCACATTTGTAATCATGGTCATTTCTGGAGAAAAACAGCACTCTTTGTGTGAAATTGATTAACTGTATGAAGTAGTACAAATATACATTTTCTGCCCTTGTCCTGAATTTGAAATGAAAATTCTATCTACGTGCTTGCATGTGCATCCATTCTCTTGGGTTTGCATATGAATGAAAGTGAATTGGACAAAAAAATCTATTCCATCTACAAAGAATGCCCCTGCAGTGACAAACCCAGACTCACCACGCAGTGCGAGTCGCACACCGGCCGGACCTGAGGTTTGAGTTTACGCCTAAAAAACTCGCCCAGGTTTCTGTAGTGCTGTAAATCCTCTATGGCCGCTTCTTTCATGTTGACTCCAAAAGTCCATATATACAATCTGAAGATGGGTTTCCGTAACCAAGTTGGTAGGTCCACCTGGTTCAAGCGACCCCAGGCTCTGGAGAGAAGTCTTGTGGGTATAGACTTGTAGATTGTTACCTACAACCCAAGAGACAAGAGTTTGGAGACGCCATGCTCAAATATCTTATACACAAAAGCAAACATTAGCAGAAAGACAAATACACACTTAATGATATTCCACCTGAAAAGCAAATGTAAGAATTGACACTTTATTTCTTTCCATATAATTTGATTTATAATAAATATGAACATTCATGTCAGTCATGTGGGGAAGAAAATACATAAAAGTGGAAATATCAGACAGGATCCCTGCAATCTCTGATGACCGTTTGTCAAGGTCAATAACTCTTAATTTCAGATAATTTGACCTTTTTATAACAAGGCAAGGTTAGTTCAGGTTGCTGTGCTGATTCCAGCACCTGCATATGGCTTTACGTCACCCGCTGTGCACCATGTGCTCCAGTGTTTGCATTCCTAGAGTGTTTAGATCAGTGTAGCTCGCTGATCGTTATTGATCTGGGCAAAAGGAATGATCCTAGACCAGTGTTACAGATAGTATGGAGGCTCATGCAGCATGACAGGAGCTGGCCTGAGTGTTCAGTGTAAGTGGATTACTGTAGTTAGCTTCAATCCCAGCTGACAGACAGGAGGCTAAATGTGGACACTCTCTGAGTCTTACAGGGTGGGTGGGATGTAGATAACAGTTATGGGTTTAACAAGCAGGAAGTATAGGATATCTGACCCAGAAAATACTCTTTAAGAACCAAAAGTGTGTCATTATGTTCTCTTTTTTTAAACAACAAATAATTACTATGCCAAGATTAATACATTAATACAAGCTCTTGTCAATTAAATAAATAAAGTCAATTTGTTAGGTGCTAGTGGTAATAGTTTTGTTGTTTGTTTTATGTTGGTTTGGCAACATGAAGATAAAAGTTTTATGTTTCTTTTTATTTTTTAGGTACTGTGAGGATTATTAAGTAACTGTAATAAATAATAAATTACTCCTTTCAATAATAAAATACATTACATCTGAATGTTGAATAAGGTATATAAAGATATAAAGATAAATAAAATATAAAAATATACTCACATACTCCTAGTATACTCACTACTAATAAATATTTCCTTATTAAATTAAAAAATTTTTACTACTATACTATAGGAATTACCTGATCAAGTTTTTTCAAGTCATTGAATATCCCAATCAATCATTAGAGTCAATAATATTTACATTACACAATAATACCATTTTAAGTTCCTAATTTGTAAGTGGATAAAAGCATCTGCTAAATGACTAAAGGTAACGTAATGTGTACTACTCTCAGTGTGGCAGTTATATCATGTACAAAATTTCATAATTCATAGGCATGACACATCCTGTGTGTCCAACACTACAGATTTACATTAACAAACCAAACATTTTTCTGTTTCTCTGTAACTTCCTGTCTGCCACTGGAGATACGTTATCTGCTTCAGAGCATCAGCATGGGCTGACTGGCAATTTTTTTTGTGGGCACTGAACAATAGCGGTGTCAGAACCACCATGGCACGATGCCCTCGACTGGGTCTAGGGACAAAGTGTTCCTCAGTTCAGAGCTGCACCGTGGGACAATGGCTCTTTTCACATGAGTCCCAATGGAGCTCAGAGCTCAGCGGGTCCATATGCAAGCAGCCATCTGCTGATAGCAGCAGCACTTTCTGCTGACCTCACATCAGTTTTGTAGCTTCCTTTCCTCTCTGGGTTATAAATGAAAAGAACTGATCCCAGATCAGGGTTATTTAGGGCATCATTCCTGAATGGTTCCAGTAACATTTCCTATAATCATAGACAACATCCCAAATGGCTATTATACTCTGATTACTCACTGATGGATGGCATTTATGTCTCTGGATAGTGAGATTTTGCTAATTCAAACACACACACACACACACACAACATCAGTCTGTGGGCTCTATTTGTTGTTTCCACCTGTACTTACTCTGCTTGTGGGCCTCCAGCCTACTTTGGCAAGAGGTTTAAGTGCTCCAAAGGGCAGGATGTAGTAGAGGATGGACAGAGGCCATGAGCGAAGGCGGACAGTAGACCGGGACATGCAGCTCAGCTGGCCTAGTCGCCGCCGTAGGGCCAACTGTGGGAACTGCAACCTGCACAACACATCAGTGATGCCAAAGTGCACAAAATACCCAGCCTGACACATGTGAAGTATAAACAAGCTGGAAATGAAAGATATATGTGTACAGATGGTCTAAAGGTTGTAGGTGCTCAGTCCCGTTAATAGAGATTTACCTGCTGCATAGTCCAGTTGAAACTATGCTCCAACCTGTTTCTAATTATCTAAGGTTCTTGAAGATCTTATTTAATTGGTAATTGGATAGGTATAGAGCTAAACTGTGCCTGTAGACCTCCAGGAAGAGGATTGAGCACCACTGTTATAGAGTGAATCTCAAGAACCTTTCTGGATCACATTTCACCCTAAAAATCTTAAAGTGCCCCTATTATGGATTTTAGAAAATGACCTTTCATGCAGTATGTAACACATTTTTAAAACAATTTTCGCATTGGTCTGAATGAAAATGCAAATTCAAACAAAAAAATAGCATTGTATAGTATAGTAATAATAGCTGTGCAAAAAGCAGCACTGCCTCACAAACGCTGCTTTATCAGACATTACGGGCAAGACTAAATGAAAATGAGAGCAACCGGACCAATCACTGCAGATGAGCATCACGCAAAAGTGGGGTTTGGAAAAAAGAAAAACGAATGGTTTGGGAGTCATTGAGCAAGTAAGGTAAAAATAAATGCATATTTTATGTTTTTTTTTTATTTACCTTGCATGTCTGTCAACCTGTTATTGGGGGACTCCCAAAACCAAAATATGAACATTTCATTACCCATAACAGGGGCACTTTAACAAAGAAGTAAGAATTGTGTGAATTTGGGGCAGGATGATTTATATGTTTGTTCAATAAAAGATGGTGGTACTTCTGCAGTTCCACTTTAATGACAATTAAGCATGTATTTGTAAAACTTTCATTTAAATCATTTAATTAAACATAAATACTGCATAAATATAATTTAGTTCTTGACAATCATTTGTCTACAATTGTCATTACATAAAAAAATTACATATGTAATATAATAATACATGTAATACATAATACATTACAATATGTATTACATATTATTTATTATTATAATTACAATTAACATTCTTAAACTTTTATTACTGTACAATAAGATATTAGTACAATAATGAGAATAACCATTGAGAATAACAGGAATTACACACATTAAAAAAAAAAAAAAGTTATGTAATGGAAAATTGGGCGAAGATGTAATTTTCACGACAAAACAAAACAAAAACATAATGGTATAAGAAACATAATTGTCTTTTTTAAAATACAGCTTCTTATTAATTTTAGGGTGAAATGTTACCTAAAATGTTTTCTTGAGATTCTTGAATAATAATAGAAAGAAGGAAGGAAAGATTTATAAAACATGCAGAAACATACACACAGCCCACTCACACATACCAAAGATCAAACACAAAGACTGCCATACAGAAGACAATAAACAGCAGAAGATAAACACTAGAAAAGATTCTCAAGATAGAAAAGAGACAGAAATAGAAATTCTCCACTTTACAGTAAATCTAACCTCATGGTTGTTCACACTGCTTCTCTCGACTACACTGACCATATTCTCTTTTCAGCTCAATTCCACTTACATCAGTCTAAGCAAAGGCTGCTTTCACCTGCTTAACACCTTTAGGCTCATTTAGGGTTTATCGTCACCTTCCTGCTACACTTGCGCTAGAAATTGAACATGAGGAGAAATACATGACCAAAGGCCTGGGCCAGTCTCAAAAAAGGCCACATTTTAATCAACATAAACCTATTTAACCAACACGAACATTCATGTTTTTATGGGTCATGCCGAGAGGGACTCTTCTACAGTACTACTGAAGCCATGAGGGATATATGGCAGTAATCTTTTTTTAATTTTTTGTGTCCATTGCTCTATTTTTAGCACCAGTGCGGGTGGATAACATTCCAGATCAACACAACTGTTAGGCGAACGGAACGGCACATGCAAGAATATTGCACCTCTATTCTGGTCGTGTCGATGGAATGCGTTGTCTTGTTTGGCTAGAACTGCTCGCTTTTTATTGAGAACGACACTAAGAGCTACTGCTTCTGGCTAAAGTGAGATTAGCTTTACTGTGTCAGTAAAGTGGGTCATATTTGGCCCTGAAAGTGATGACACAGCACCAGCGGGGTTGACAGCGACCGTCCAGGGCTGCAGCTATGCAGGCTATCTATAGAATATAATACTGTGTCCACCCTAATCAGGATGAAACCCTGTTCTGACCTGTGGACAGAGGAGACTTAGCCATAGAAGGCTAACACAAACACTCAATGTGTCACCTGACTTTGCTCACAATGCAGCACACCAGAACATCTTTACTTTGACCGTTTCAAAATGTACCAACCATTAATCTCTGTTTGAGAGTTCAACATTCTTCACGGTCAGGGGGAGTAATCGGATGGTAATAATCCTCAAGTGTATTGACGATAAAAACTATAGCAACACTAGCTCATGCCAGGTTTTGTTGGGTTCAATGGGCAACCTTTTGGTGCCAGGGCTACATTATTTCCTTCCACAATCTTAAAATACATTGACCTGTTGTACGTCATCATAACAACATCTGACGTGCAGGCCTCTCTCACAGAAAGGTGCAAATTTTTATTGCTCTTACTTTTACTAGACAAACTGCGGCAGGCATAACATCGGACCATATTCTGGACACCTGTGTAGTCATAGCTCTGGTATGAGCAAAAGTAAATAGTGATGCTCAAAGTCCTTTGTAGAAGAAAGCGAGACCATTTGGCAGCCATCTTGGTAACGGCGCCTACAGCTTCTATGTAAACACGGAAATATCTGAAGCTGTTTGTCAACGTAGCATTAAATAATATTGTCTCATGCCTCTACCTAAAACTCTAAAAACGTACCTAAACACAGAATTCAGTTTCCAAACACTAGTGATGATTATAGGGGTAGATGATTCATTTGTAAACTAACTCATTTTGATGTTAGCGTCATAAAATGTTCTATATGTATGGCTTTTCTGACAGAGTAAACTTGCTCGATAGCCCACCTGGTAAAACACTGCACTTGCATTTGCGAAGTATATGTGTACGAGTCCCATAAAATACGAGAGCTCAAAAACGTGCAATCTAAAATGCAGGGTTGATTCAGAAAATGCGTTTGCATGTCATGTTTGCTTTTGTTAACGCTACTGGTTAGGTGTAACGTAGGGTTAAGTCTAGATTAGTACATCATTCTGAATCATGATAGATCGTTAAACTTTTAACGCCAATCAGTGAACATTTAATTTCGGTACTGCTGCAAAACAACCAATGTAATAAAAAGTTGCCAGATTTGCATTTATCTGTCACGTTCACATTCAAAACCGAACATTTGCGGAATGTGCAAAAACAATGTAATATATCTTGCAGAAATGCTGCCAAGGACCCATGTTTTCCAGATTGCCTGGGTTGGTAAAACTGGTATTGTATGTTGCGCTTCGTTAACTCATGTAATACAAACATAGCTGTATTTTTAGGTCAGTCAACGAATACGAATGAGCATTCGAATGTAAACAAACAGGTAATGCCTCTATAAAAAAGCGTTAAGCACTTTAAACTGTGAAGAATTATTAAATAATGTATAATATGGCCTATGTTTAGACAGTGTCCTACCTTCTGCTCACATTTATTTATCAGTTTTTGTTCAAATATTTCATAAAAAAATTCTACCTAACTTGTCTTGCACCTGGCAGACAAGCATTTCTGCCTGGCAGTAAAAAAAGGACAAAAGGCTTACATTGAAGTTTGGATCTGAGCCAATATAGAGGGCCCTTTTCATTTGGGACACTAAGCAACCACGCAGAAGGCCATAGCAACATCCTAGAATCACAAAAGCAACTTTGCCGATGCCACCACCACTCACATTTTCTTAAAAATCCAAAAATCTAGTTTCCTTTGTCATAACATAATGTGACATTATAACACAATCTAACAATGAACCCGATAACCCGTGTTTAGCAGCTTCTCTGTGCAAATGTTCTTTCCATCCTATAGCTACATTTAGTAAAAGAGCTGTGCAAATGCCCGGTATAACCTTTCACATTAAACACTTTTAGTGCTGTCCATTATGTAACCTCATTCTAGCGGTTGGTAAATCCAGTTAATATGCCAAAGTGTGCGCTGCGCCCTAGTGCGCTTAAACGGCTCGAAACAATGACTGTGGGTTTTTACTAGAGCTTTCAGTCATCAGGTTATCATTCAATTGAATTTAGAGTGTTTCTACCCCTCCCCCATCCTGTCCAGAGCAGATGAATAGCCATCAAAGAACCTTGCAGTTTTAACAGCTATTCACAGTGCATTACTCAAACTGCGGAGGCTGTTTGAGAGCTGATGATTGCAGCCAGTAAAAAGACAACGCAAAGTCTTCGGATTCGGACTCTTTCTCTATCGCACACTCTCTGTCCTACATAGCCCCCCTTGTTTCTTCAATGCAGGCACATATTGGCCAATCACTGGCTGAATCTAAGCCTCCCTCAGCTCTTTGCATCTTTTGCTCACTCAAGGGGAACAGCATCTGCTCCGAGTAGAGCTATGCAAATGGTTTGGATTGTATTGGATGGAGAGTGCTAGCAACAGTCTAATGTTACGTCGCAATTAGGCCAAACACAATCGCCGGGACAGCAACGGGGGCTCGTCCGGGGGGGACCGAGTCCCGTCACATAAACTCACGCCACACACTGATTGTCCCCTCTGCAGGGTGGCCCAGGGTGCAAGGTCTCCGTAATCCCCTCTCGCTCGCCCACTTTCCAGCTCCGCTGATCCTTCAATTGTCCTCTCTCACTCCCGAGTGCGCCGACAACAACTGTTCTAGACCAGACCAGCCAAATGCACCAGTCATCCACACACATTCCCAGCCTGAACTACGTCCTAGCATCTCACACACTCCTTGCCGGTACCTGAATCGGCTCCGGTGGCTGAGCTGAGACGGGCCCCCCGGGGCTCCAGGGCCTCCCGTGCCGTTTGCGGGCTCCCCTGTCGCTCCCGCTGAGGAGCCCGGCGGACGGAAACGCCGCACATCAACCCTGACTCTGTGGAGATTGTAGCAAGAGGGAGAGCTGTGCAAAGACCTGCAGCATCTCACCATTTCCCCGCAGCGCTCCGCACCGGCCCCTTCTGTTTCTGCTGCTTCAGACTCCCCTGACACATGATCACTGTGGAGGGATTAGTGCGTATGGCAGGCTTTAGCCCTCTCTCACGCTCACTCCGTCCGTCTGGCCCGGTGGTTTTCCGCTGCAAAGCTTAAAGACCGGCCCTTACTGCTCGTCACGTGCAGGATTCTTCGCTGCGATTGGTCAGCCGGAGGATGAGTCCACCTTCTCTTCTAAGCCGCTGCTGAATTCAAGGTCTGGTGCTGCTGGGAAGGCGGCGATATGAAAAGGAGGAGGAGAGGGAGGGGTCTGTAAACAGACAATCCTGTCAGCATGTGCTCAGTAGATTCTGAATTCCATCTATGACCCCATCCCCCCTCTCTCTCTCGCTCTCTCATCTCTTTCTCAACTGAAGGATAAAGAGCAACGAGTTCCCGACTGTTATAACAAACGATTTCTGATCTCAAGATCACTTTCTCTACTAAGTCCACTGTATCAAAAAGCCTAAAAATACAGTGCATTTACTTAATAAAATTTTAATTTCTGCATGTTCTACAAAACATTTTAACACAGCAACAATATGTAAGAAAATAAGTGCATATACCAATTAACATTAATTTTATTAATGTAATTTTGTTTTCAATAGCAGCCTATTTATTACAATAATAATACTAGTTTCTCTCTCTCCCTCTCTATTATATATATATGTCTGTGTGCAGAGTTTATTTGCAAAAAGTAATTTAACCACCCTAATGAAAAATAAATATACTAATAAATGTATTTGAATTACATTAGTTTACTACAAATACATTTTTATATTTATGCACTTGTATTTTTAGTATACTAAACTGGTATACTTTAAGTCTTTAAGTCCAATTAATCTCAATCAAACTGCAGCTAACTAAAAGAATAAAATGATAACATAATAAAAAAATGGAACATTTTAATGTATATGTCTTTTTGTTGTGCCCTGTCAAAAACAAATGTTATCAAATAAACAATACACTTCTACTGCTGATTTCATATATACTTTAAAAGAAAACCAGAAGCACATTTGACCGCCTGGAAATCACATGAACTCGAGGTTTCCTATTAAACAGGAAGGAAGTTAATCTTCCTGTCTCGACTCATCTGTTAACATGAGTTTTAATATGAAAAATCCTGTATGAAAACACTTTAAATGCTCTCCCACTAGAAATAATTCTAGAATTTCTTTGCCTATTCTACACAAAATAATTTGACAACCTCATGATAAAAGAATCCAAGCCCACAACACATATATACAACCACTTAAACGATTAAAAAAAAACAAAAAACAACTTACATAGGAAATCTTCACACTCACTTGTACAGAGTGACACAATAAGAGGTCTGTTCTTAAAGGACTACACTCTTCTCACTGTCTTTGTACTAGGATCCGCTGAGATATGGCATGTGTGTGATGTGATGTCATCACTAAATATTAACCAGACCAATGAGTGAGCTTACTTCCTATTTGATGACTGATAAAGAGCCCATCCCACTCCATAAACACACGACTACAGAGAGCTATAGCATGTGTATTCAGTAGACACTGAGAAATAAATATAACTGACAGGACCAAGAGCTTGTGTTTAAAGTCATTAAGGAAATAATCACTGTACACATGCCACAATAATTTTCACAGAGTGATTGCTTTTGTGTTACAACAACTATTGCAACATACTATGAATCAAAATTTTTGGGGGTGGAGGGCGTTCAGTGAACTGATATTACTTTTGGGAATTGGTTTGCAAAAATGTAGCACATGCTGAGTTGGATGATGCATTTAAAAAAAGAATCTAAAACATTTCTTTTATTTTATTCCATCTGCAATCAAACACAGAAATTAAAGTGAAGAAAATGTCAACTCTAAAATAGGAAAAATAGTTATTTAAATATTCATGTTAGACAATAGCTAATTTTAGTTTTGCATCAAAACAGTACTGAAAACTGCTTTATTATAATTACAAAAAATATTTAGTAAACTTAGCCATCAGAATGCATCAGTTTATATATAAAATATATATATTAAGTATTTTAAATTGCAGTAATATTTCAAAATATGACTTTTATTATTTCGAAATGCAGCCTTGGTGAGCATAAGAGACTCCTCTTCAGAAACTGATCCCTCAACAGTTTATCGATTTAGTATCATGACAGAAGATTTATTTTCCATTTATTACCTCTGGCTACCAATATAACAAAGCCATTGTGTGTCTCAGAAGGTTCTGGAAAAGGGGCACACCTACACAAAGAGTGCTGTTATCTTCGGCAGCGAGGCTTTCTGCAGCACTGTGCCTTATCTGTAAATCTACAACAAACGCGCTGAATTGAAATCTGTCCTTGTATATCAGGCATAACATAAATAAAGAGTCCATGAGTGACAATCTGTGAACACCGATCATACGCAAAGCAAAAGAGTGTTTCAATGGCAGGAATATCACAGACAAATACACATGCATGATAAAGATAGATAATAAGAGAGTTTAATACACCTGAGAATGTCAAAAGTAATGGCTATTTCTATCATTTCTACAATGCAATGAAATCACATAAGGGTTAAAACAGCATTGATTCAGCCACTGCATAAATAGTCTTGTCCCTTGTAGCTTTGTTGCCCAACCCCCCTTTCTGTACAAGAAGAAATCTTGCTATTGTTTGTGAGGTACAAGTCTGCCATGGTGCTGAATGCCCTTGAAAACTACTGTTGTGTGAATGCTAGGACTTAATCCCAATATATATATATATATATATATATATATATATATATATATAAAAATAGTACTATATAGACAGATCTAGT
>JAUMHE010000048.1:18545144-18557307 GCA_032359235.1 Enteromius mattozi | reverse complement strand
CCAGGTGAAATTGCTCAAAAGGTTGCCATGTATATCATCAGCATTAGAGAACACCAGGTGACTGCTAATATAACATCTACAGTATATGATTAAATAATCAGCTTAGAAGTGTAGATATCTATGGATTGTAAAATTGGATTGCCTTCATGCTTCAAATCTGACAACAATCACAAATTAGTATGTCTGAAAAGAAAGACTATTGCTAAATTCCTATTTTATTATGTAGATCACTTTAAGGTGAAGTGAGTAATTTCTGCATCACTAGCAGCATCAAACTGAATAGAAAAACTAAATTTATTGTTTACAATTTACGATGCAATGCCACAACATAAATAACGTATTTCCCATATTAACAGGAGTTTTTGGGGTAACAAGCCATTTTAGTGATACACAACGAGCGAAAGGAGATTCTATTTTTGGAACAGTTTCTATCATGAGCGACACCTCAGGAATTGACTGTTTTGTATAAAAATGGTTTTATTTGGCTTCAACAGGGAAGGAAGGTGATCCAGGAAGGTGATCTTGGAAAGAAAATAATAAAAAAAATTCTAAAAATACACATCTCTTTCATTGGAAGTGTGAGACAGCAGTGCGGTTTCAGAAACCGAGCCCATCCACATGCTCGTTTGATTGGCTGTGATTTGTGATTGATTTGCATATCTTGTAGATATGTCCCAACTGGTGTGGACAGACACAATGCCACTAGAGATCTTATCACATTTGGTTAAGTTGTAAGGTGTTCTAAGTGGTAGCCAGGCTGTTGTGGGTAGTTTCTTATTGGCCCAACCCAAAAGAATCGACATTCAGGTCTCTATGATATCCTGGCTTGGTTACTTCACCTACTTGTACACTCAGTTGCTTCAAGTAATAGTACAGCTTAAACACACCAAGTCACACAAGCTTGTCATTCATGTATGCAGAAAAAATGGAAAAATTTGATATCTGCAAGTGTATATTAAGCAATTATAATGACGCTTGCATTTCAAACACTGGAAACCCACAGATGCCACAAAACAAGTTAAGAAAACAAGACGACATCTGGACACTTTGGATTTTCAAAAGTTTGGAAAGCTTTTCAGCCATTCGATTTTGGGATGCTAGTTGCAATAAAATTATGCACTTCACCTTCAACCTGAAATGGTTAGCAAAGGCTGATTATACTTATTATAACAGATTGGCTAAACTGCGAAAGATGCAGGGGGATATGCCCACCGTGCTGAAGCTCTTTTCCTGTTGGGTGTAGCTTCTTGACTGGATCGGCGTATATAGCTATCAATGAAAAGATGTAGATCAAAATGGGTTGAATTGTAAGTGCAAGCAGCATGCAGGTAAAAACTGACATTCACCTCTGATTATGTAAATCAAATTTCCTTGCAATCAAAACATGCAAAACAAAGTTTTAACTTAAACAGCTTTAACTCACTGGTGATCGTTGTCTACGCCTGGTGGGGCTGTAAAGTCAACCAGAGGTCGAAAAGGATGACTCTTGCTCCTCCACAAAATCCGACTCACAACCGTATGGATACCAGGACTTGACAACTGCATAAGAGGAAAGTTGATCCGCCTGTGTCTAAACCACAGTCTGAAGGTAGCTGGAGAAGATAAAGCCAGGACGGTACTAACACCTGCCCCAGAGAAGCTCCCTTTGCTAAACGTAGACAAAGGTGGACTGGTGGGGCGAAAAAGTTGAGATAACCTAGGACAACGCACAGAGTCTTTATCCAGATGGATAGGTAAAGCATCTGAAGTACAAGCTAATGTACCTGTCAATTGAGGAGAAACAGGAAATATCAAGTCCTCAAGAATTGGCAGCTGATGTTTGGCTGTTGTCTGCTCAAAGAAGGACAAAGAAGGGGTTTCTCCAACTTTAAGAGAGGGAAATCCAGGAAGGTGATGTTTCTTTCCACCACAGTGTTTAATTTTGGATCCAGTTCTGCTGCAACCGGTCCATCTGTCTGAATTGTTGTCTGAGGAACAGCTTTTGGATACCAAACGATAGGCGGTATCTGAGAGCTGACTCAACAGTTTGTTACTATCGCTTTCTAACAGTGGTTTGGAGGCCAAGAGATGAGAACTGGAGTGTGCTTGATAAAACTTCAAAAGCGAACCTAGTGATTTTTGGTCACTTACACCGTTTACCAATTGGTATGGCAGGATTGATGACCCTTGAAAAGGGCTATCCTTTGAGCAGGATATATTTGAGAACTGACAATCAACGCTTTGTCCCTTATTACCTATCTTTGTGCTCTCATCAAAATCTCCAGCATTTGTCCCTGTCAATTCACCTACATCCCTTGTCTTATGGACGTGATCCAAGACTGAAGTACTATTACTCAATGAGGTAGTAGTAGAGTGAAAAAGACCATTCATTTTAATCTCGTCTAAGATTGCTCCTTTTTTATTATAAGTCTGAAAGAGAAGTGAACCCTTGGATTTTTCAGGGTTGGGTTGTGCTCCCAGCGGCTTAGTGGAGAAAGGGAAGGTAATTTGACTACAGAAGCGCTGCTGGCTTTTTTCACACTCGTCTTTAGAGGAATCGGTCAATGCCACTGGTTTCCCAGAGGGCTTTGAGTTCACTGCTTTTGCAAATGAACATAGATGATCTGTGTTAGTGTTTGACTTTAAGCCACTAGGAGCTGAAGATCTGAGAAACTGAACGGAAGGCACCTTAGGGTTTTCTGGAACATGTAAACACTGATTATTCAAGGTCTCTTCTCCTTCCTGACCAGTTTCATTATTCCCCACACTATCAGAGGACAGTACTTCCTGATTACAAGGAAGTCCCTGGCTGCCATTGTCATCTGAGCTGCTAAGCACAGATTCAACCAATACGTTTAATGTGACTCGGTCCTTCTCAGCTTCCAGTTCCATCTCCAGGTCTTCAAAATCTGAAATGGGCGAGTAGTTATTCTGCAAGCAATTGCCTTTTTGTCCTGAATGGCATGTTTTTAGAATTCCACACGATGAACTAGAGCTGCTACAATTTCCACTTAGATCTTGACAGCTTAGGTCCTCGGACTTATGATCAGGACTTTGGCAGGGCTGAAAAGGACTTGACATTGTCCAAGAACACACAGAGTCCTTCCTAGATGCCGAAGAGGAGATATTTGAGATGATTCCTTTGTAGTCTTTTGGCACTTCTGCATGCACTCCTGCAAGCACAAAAAATAAATCAAATCAAACTTAATCCATGTCTTTACTGTACTCAAATTTGACTAAATTATCTTTGAGCATACACCTGAAAAAATTTTATCTCTGTCTTTGCTGTACTCCTAAAAGTTAACTAAATTATCTTTATGATTTATCTTCCAAATGTACTACTGACTCATGTTGAATTCATTTTTTTTGCCCAATAAATTACTCTCCAAAACAAGAACTCCCTGTCCTTCTAATATCACTTGACTATAACAAGCAATAGCGAATCATGGTTT
The DNA here is from genome assembly GCA_032359235.1 of Enteromius mattozi. Classification (NCBI taxonomy): domain Eukaryota; kingdom Metazoa; phylum Chordata; class Actinopteri; order Cypriniformes; family Cyprinidae; genus Enteromius; species Enteromius mattozi. Next base: position 18,553,876 of record JAUMHE010000048.1, on the reverse strand, counting down.
GCGGCTTTAATATAAACTAAATGATGTTAGCTATTAAAAAGAGACAATATTTTTTACTGCAACTTCATGTTACACTGAGAAATACATCAGCACAGGAAATAATAGTCTGCCTTTGGATTGGGATATATAAAATTAGCTTCAAATTCCATTATAATAAATTTACATGACTATGTTTATTACGCTAACATGAACATTTACCATAACTGCAAACTGATGAAACACTTGGAGTATTTGGACAGCCAAAGGACAAGTCTCTTCCCAGCTGGCCAACTTTACTGTGCAGCTGAGCTAAACTGCGAGTATGTGCACTGCTCTGTGAACACAGCTGATCCATCCTCCTCTCCACCGCCTCAAGACGCTGGGTCAGAGATCCAAAGGTATCGGTCAGCAGACGCTTCATCTCAGTTTGATGGGACACAAGAAAACGTTCCAGAACTCCAAGCTGTTCTCCTGATGGTCCAACTGGAGGAGATGAACTGAAGGTGGCAGGTGTCCATCGTTGATCCCTAGACTTGGCCTCTGCAAAGAAGATGTTGATCAAAAGTTGTGCTTCTTAAAATAACTTGACTAGACACCAAAATATTGTTTTGATTCCATTTGGAACTAACTCTTTAAATAATTGAGGTAAAAAAGATTCAATATTACTGCCTAAACAGTATTTTTATCAAATAAATGGAGCATTTTGAGCATAAGAGACTTATTTCAAAAACATTTAAAAATCTTACTGACCTAAAAGATTTTAAACGGCAGTGTACGTATATATTTTTAGTCTGTGTTTAAGAGGTACTATGATACATAACATAATAAAGAAATGAACTGATGCGCATTAGATTGCTTTTTGTTTTTATAGAATTCAAAAAACAAAATACATAGGCCATTCTTCTCAGGTAGCAAATGGTAGAAAAGGCTTTAGTAGAATCAAACCTACTGTAAAAATTGCAGATTTTACCACATATACTCAACATTACCTTGCTGATTACACATGGACATGCAAGTCGAACTAGGATTGACTCCAAAGTTACTGCTTTTTGGATCAAACATCATCTGTCTCAGAGCTCCTTCATTTTCCAGATTAACTTCCTTCAAGCCCTTCTCAATGTCTGAGTGTTGTGTTCTGTCGCCAGATTCGGTCTCCTCCCTGCTGGTTTCTCTGCATCCTATGGCCAGCTGTTCCTGATACAGCGGAGAAAGAGCAGCACGGTGGCATGGACCAGCCGCAGATGCAGGCACCTGCTCTGTACCTTTCTGCTCAGCCGGAGGATTGGACAACATCTTTTAAAGGGACTGATGGGAAAGAATACATCAAATCAGCATCCAATCACGTCACAACATGAATTCCAGATGTTAAAATTAATATTATTGTTGTGTCTATTCTTTGGTCTTACTTATCATGCAAGACCAGTATTGCATATATTTTTATCATGTTATTTACAAAATGAAAGGTTTTAGATAATAACATCATGGCACTGAATGAAAAGTATATTTGTACTTCATGTATTTACATGATGCTCCAATACAAGATATGGTAATGCCATTAATAACGCCGTACTGAATTATCACAAATAATATACCATGGTATTTATATACAACTCCAAAGAACTTCAAACTATATCAAAATCGTACTGAACTGCCTATACGTGCACATACATTTCAATTTATATACATATGTCGTGCTTTATTAAAAAAACCAGTGTCTGGAATCATACGAATGAATGAAAATAAACAGGTTTCGTCAGAAATATCCTCACACTATTTAAAAACATATTACTAGACGAGCTTTCCTACGTTATCCATCAAAGAAAATATTCTTACTTCAAAACAGTTATGTATAACATTAGGTGTTTTGCGTAATGGTGTCAAAGAAGAGGCTCCTCATGCATGCCAGACTTTCGAAGGCCCTCGAAACGAATACAAATAAACCAAGAGCAAGTCAGACATGTTTCAAAAAGCAGTACCTATATTGCGTTCCCGTTTACAACTGTCAGTCCCCGCTAAACGACGTCTCCGGCGGTCAGAGTGTGCTGTTATATCACTAATACTCGCCGATCCATCCTCATGATGCACAGGTCGGATGTGATTTCTTTAAGCCAGTAAAAGTAATTTCCGGCGAGCCTTCAGACCCATACTCAGACCGATGGACAGATTTCCAGTGCAAACTGACCGCACACTAACCTAGCGTGTTATTACGGCAGCTATGCAGTTAACTATATCATAAAATTTACACGCTGCGCTTACAAATTCCCCAAGCGTCATAATATGAGCTATCGACGGGCAGTGACGACTTCCGTCATGCGTGCTGCTGTAACGCGTGCTGCCATTGGGTGCTGCAGGAACTCATTTCTATTGGACTATTTTAATAGAAACACTTTAGTCTGTATTTAAAAAACATATTTTATTACGCCGAATCTACTGTGTACCATTTAGGCGATGTTATATATATATATATATATATAAGTCAGTATAATTGCTAAAATATCAATTTACTAAAATATTAAAAGATACAGTCACAAATTAATCGTGAAAATCCTAGCATTACATTTTTCAACACCTAAATAGAAAATCAGTTAATAAATTCAGATTCGAGTTATAGCCTATTCCACTAAAATATATAGAAGTGCAGTTTAAATTTCTGTACGATATTTATCCTGCTAAGGAATTTCTGTGATTAAGATTTAATATGGATTGTAATATTTGTCAATACTTAAATAATGACATAGAGACTGTTGAACACCTATTTCTTTATTGTTATTTGGTTAATGTGTTTCGGAATGAAGTATGTAATTGGATTAAGCAAAAATGTACTTTTACAGGTTGTTACTTTGATAAAATCAATGTTTTGGTATTATGACCAGCAGAGGGCATACCTTCCTATTAAATGAGACGGTACATTTAACTTTGCCTTTCAAAGCCCATTCTTCTTCTCAGGTCAGTTTTTTATTTACACAGTTTGTAGTCCTGCAGGAAAAGTAGCTACAGAACATTAAATCGATATTAAATGTTGCAATTCAATATAATATTGAACACTAAATCAACAAAACTGAAGAATTTGATATGTTAGAATATTGTTTTGGTTTCATGAGTGCAGTGAGGTCTCTGGTAAGCCTAAACATTACTTGAGGAGGCGTTTTAGTGTTGTTGTGTAATCTTACTGCATCCTAACCGTCCATAAGTAATAACTAAGGCAAACCATGAAGTAAAACATTTTAGTTTGAGTGAGTGTAAGAGTGTTATTTTTTAGACACGGAAAAAAAATACTTCCAACTCGGAGGTCAGAATACACTGATAAACCCTGCCGTGATGTCATTTCTAAGATGGTAACAGCTTACTGAAGCTGTACCGGTGAGTCACGGTGCCAGCTTGTTTTGTTTTCTTACTTAACTAGACGTCCCAAGTCTCCCGGAGGTTCCGAGAGTCTCCCGTATATTGATAGTGACTCCCTGATGCCCGCGAATTGGATAAAATATCCCGGAATCTAGACCAAGCGAGCAAGAGCTCGACAGAGACAGAGAGCATCCTGATTGGTTTACTCAGCAAAATAAGCCAATCAGCTTTCAGTGTGGGCGGGCTTTTAATTCTTTTCTCGGGGACTTAAATTTTTTAGTTCAGTGCAGCCTACAAGATCGTCATGGCAGAGGGAGAGTGCTCCAAAAAAAAAAAAAAAAATGAAAATACAAAACCCACTCCACCTTAGATTACACTACCGTAAATAGTTATGTTCTATGCATGTAAAATTCATGTGTAAAAATACTTAAGGGTCTCGTTTTAAAGGGGGGTTCTCATCACGCTGAAATGAGTTTTTGCAGGTTGGGATGTCTGTAGTAATCTTTTCCAGAGAACTTTGTATAAAACACAACTACAACCCCTTCTAGTCAGAATAAACCCCAAAGCGAGCCAGCTGACTACACAAGACTACTACCATTACAATAAATGTACTTTGAATTAATACACCAACTGGCTGCAAATGTATTATGAATGTTAGAAATACAGTTTGATTTACAGAAATGATATAATAGGCTATAAATAAAAAACAACATCTTTTTGCTCACTTAATTGGCTTTGTTCAATAGAAATACAAAAATAAAAAGAAATGTGGTTTTCATGCCATAAATGCTCGCTTTCAGTGGACCTTCTTCCTGTGGGAAAAGCTCATGTTTGGCCTTTGTAGTTCTCCGGGAGGGATGAATAAATCTGCAGGTTCAGCTGGCGTCTGTGTATTCACAGTGCTTTTAAAGTCTATGGTTGCGTACTCTGTGTTGTCGTAGTTTGAAGTCTGTTTCAGTTTTGCTCTGCTGGTTGTATTTTCAGACTGTAAGACTTGAATCTCTGCGTAGTGTAAACCATCCTCATTCTGCTTCCGTTTTTTATTCACCTGGGCGTACTGTGGTTCAGCTGACACAAGGTTATGTGTGTGAGCATCAACACGGGCCTGCTGTGAAAAAAAAAGTTGCTGTCACAAGATGTTGCATATATTTGCGATAAGGTTTTTTAGTGCCCAGTTAAACCAACCGACCTGATGGGAAGGAACCACAGGTGGACCTGTTGTGAAGATGTATGTTGTTGAATAACAATCGACATTACAAAAACTGGATAAGCAAGTTATAAACATAGTTTTCATAATAAGAGTGTTCTTTTAGATTGTTATCTAGCTTTTGTTTTATTGTGTTTTGTTACCTTTTCCTTTTGACTGTTTTTGTGAAAGTTTTCTTGGATTTATTCTCCATCTAAGGAAAAAAAAAACATGTACTTCAATTTAAATAAATGTTGGTTTATTTGTTCTGTGGTTCCCTAAAAAGTAGTTTATCATTGATAGATTTTTCTTTGTGAACTTCTTAACCTAAGTACACTTTTTTTAAGTTTTACTTTAACGCAGACCTTTTAAAATGATTTTCTTTTAATAATCTTGCCATGTTTTATTTCGATTAGACTAACATGCTAAAGCACAAAATACTTAATTATAACGTTATTATTTGGTATTATTTGATTTTACATTTATTTCAAATTACATATACTGTATTTAAATACATGGCATACAAGTTTCAAGAGAAATGACATTTTATTTACCATAATTATTCATCAGTACATTCGACAGACTGAAACAACATTTTAAAGACTATAGACATAATTATAAAATAATTCTTACGATGCACTGAAGTCATACTGAAGTGAGTCAAAAAAACATTTTTAAGATTGCATTTAATATGAATCTAATCTATAATAAATTTTCAATTAATTGTAAATAACATGAAATGAAGTGTCTGAAAACAATGCACTCAGTATACACAGTTTCTTTTTAAAGTATTAAGCACTCTTATTGAAAGTAAAGTGTACTTCTTTTTTTTTTTTTTTTTTACAAGGGTTAAGTGGAAGAATATTTAGGGTTCTACTTTTTTCTCCTGTTAATTGCTAATACAATACATTTCCCTGTTTTCTGAACAATGCACCTTATGAACACCTTCTTGTAATTCAACAGCATTTGTTAAGCATTTAAACTATCGAATATGAAAACAGACGCAGAGGATCAATGTTTCTCATAGAAAGGCCTACTTAAAGGTTCACATTTGTGTCGAATAATGAACAGGACATTTAGCAACACATATGAATCTAGTTGAAGGCAGTTTCCATCCCATCAAGATCCCACTGCTGTAAGACAAGCACATGTCATCGAGCCCTGTCGCATTTGATTAAATAAATACTGTAAACTGTGCCCATTATGTTTAAAAATGTAAACATGCAAATGTTTGGCTACTCACTTATTTATGGTTTTGGTTAAACTGCTCCCCATGGCAGAGATCGTCGTCAGTGCACAGTTAGCCTAGAGTTGATCAGTTGCTCATTTTCCATTTCCTTGTTCCTCTGTAACTGGAGTCCTGTAGGTGTTGCTCTTAAAGAAAGCTACCTTTGTACCTCAAACCGCAACGCCCCTATCGTTGAGGCTGACCTTGAGGTCATGAATGTTTGACAATATCTTTAATGTTGTATATCTTTCCAGTCATTCATTCATGAGCTGAATGATAGTGGTTGGGTAACAAGCTGAAAAGAAGTCTTGTTTTATGTCTTATTTAGAAAATCATTCATTAAAGCCATGCGTATGTTTGCAATCTTTCTCAAATCACAGGTTAATATGCAGACAACTGTAAGTAAACAACGATTTATGTAGACTGTGTCAAATCTTTGTTTGTTTTTATTGAGCATCCTGACTAGCCTAAAGTCGGCATAAAATGGGAATTCACTATTTTCTAAATGCATGTTATTGAAGAGATATCTTTAGGCTCCGAATTGTTAATCAAAATGTCATAACTTAGTATTCCAGTGAAAGAACAGATTCCTTTTTTGTGATGATGTTTGCTGCACTTGCTTTCTTACTTCAAACTCACATTCAGATCTGCATTCATCCAATCAAAACCAATGGATATACCCAAGTCGCTGTAACTTTAACACAGCAACAGTGACTCAAGCAGTAGCACAAATTAGAGGAAGGACTATTTTTATAGCCAACCATGCAACGCAGGTGATCTCAGATTTCATTTTTTCAATAACAAAGCTGAGTCAAGACTATTTTAAATGCATGCCAGCTATACAAATAAGTTTATTACATGACATAATTTGTCTAGCAAAAATTCCCTCATGGCCACACACCCAGCAAGGTTATCCCGAGGAAAAATTAACATGCATTATAAAAGTGTGTACAGTTTTACTCCCTAACGTAGAGCGTAAACACCAACCATAAATGAAGGAACTAATGTACACTACCAAAGTTTGGAAAAATTAAGACCTTTTTTTGTAATGTTTTTAAAGGAATAGTTTAATGAAGAAAGAAAGTCACCTTCATCTTGGAAGGCCCGAGAGTGAGTAAATAAACAGCAAGTTTTTATTTTTGGTGAACTTTTCCTCTAAAAGAAGTCTTTTATTTCTATCAAGTCTTTAACCTTGCTTTCTAAAAAGCATTTATTGGATCATAAATACAAGAAAACAGAATTGTGAAATATTATCACAATTTAAAATCATTTTCTATTTTAATACTAAACTGTGGCAAAATTGTTGAAAATGCAAAACATTTTTTTACATTGATAATAATATGAAATGCTTCAGCTTATTAAATGATTTCTGAGGGATCATGTGACACTGAAGACTATGGCTGCTTAAAATATCAGGGATAATTTAAATTCTAAACTAACCTAAAAAAAAAAGTATAATAATAATACTGTTTTTATTGTGTAATACAGTCTTGGTGTGCATAAGAAACTTTTTTCAAAACTTAAAAAAAAATCTTAATTATTTAAAACGTTCAACCTGTAGTGTCTGCACAGACCCAGAAGAAATCTGCAGACTTTTTCAGCACTAATTTTAGTTTGGAATCTTTAGAATTCTGTGGAATGCATTTTAACAAACTGTGAGAGAACAGAAGTGAGAGTACTTTGAATTATTCAAAATATCCAAAACATTTAATAAATGAGCACGCAAATACTGGGAAATCCAACTCCACAGACTTTTCTATGGAGATTCCATGTGGGCCTGCTTATATCAAGTCTATTTTATTAACTTTTGCTTTCCTTCTTGTCCACATTAATCTTGAGCTGGTTGATTTTAGGCTCCAGGTCCTCAGTTTTTCGTGGTGCCTGGATGCACAGTATCCCGTCATGTGAGAGAGACACCTGCACCAGCAGCGGATCCACACCCATCGGTAGGATGTATGTGCGAGTAAACTCACGACTCACAAAGCCATGCTCGTCCATTCTCTGAGCGTGCCGCCCAGTCACTTCCAACAGGTTGTCCACTGTTCGCACACTGATCTCATCTGGGGTGAACTGACACACATCCAGCAAAACTCGATACCAGTCATCTTCACTTTCTACCTGAGAAAAGCCCCGCTCGAGCTGTTTGTTGATGCGGGGACGGATGTAGTAACCGTGGTACAGGACAGGGGCCAAAACTTCTTTGGGACTCAGTGCTGAGAAGGAGAGAAGGCAAACAAATACATCATAATCTCAGTTAATCATACTTACACAACGTGTCCAGTGGCATGTAATTTGTCTCTCCCTATTGAAATTGGAAACAACAGAATATAAACCTTTTTATGATTATGCTGAGTTCTATTCAGCTGGGTATATCAGTATTTCCTCCTTCCGGCTTGGAAAAGCGTAAGAGAATCCCAATTGAAGTCAGACTTTGAACTTGAAATCCTTTAAAAAGTTTAAAACAAATAAAAAAAAAAAAAAAAAAGAGGACTCTTTGTCTTTCTTTTGGTTTCATCCCGTTTTTAAAAAACTGAAGTGTAAATGTATTCACTATAAAAAAATGTGTTCATTACATCTTGAATAATCTCTTAATAAATTGCACCACATGACATTTTACAACTTGAACTAACCTTGGCTTATCATAAAAATGTCAAAGTGTCTCATATTTTAAGAGACTTTTGACCTCATGATATCCTTTAATGTTTTGTTTACTTTTTTGTGCACTACATGATTTGGTGGACATATTTCTTTTAAAATATTAGATTATCAGATTTATCAGAAATATCAGATTTCTTAAGATTTTTCTAAGAAATAATGAATAAAATATTCTTAATTAAGTTTATTTTCAAAATTTTTTCTCTTAACGTTTTTTACTTAATACTTCCAGAACTATATATACAGTACTGTGCAAAAGTCTTATGCCACTAGTATTTTCACCAACAAAAAATGGTTTTAAGTTGGTTATTTCTATCTTTTGCGGTAGTGTGTCAGTTGGAA
>JAUMHE010000048.1:18521943-18545044 GCA_032359235.1 Enteromius mattozi | reverse complement strand
AGATAGAAATAACTGACTTAAAACCATTTTTTGTTGGTGAAAATACTAGTGGCCTAAGACTTTTGCACAGTACTGTACATAAAATATCTAAATTAAAAAAAAGATCTAATTTCTTGTTTTAATGTTTCTGTGTTTTTTGAATGGTAGTTATCCTGCATGTATACGCCAAAGCACTTAATTGTTTTTTTTATTTTTTTTATTATTCTTTTAATAAGCCTGTATTTCATCATTGCAATATCAGTTGTGTTACAAAACAACTTTTTAATGCCGAATATATTATACAGAATCAGGTCTCTGCATTGCATTTTTAATATATTTATGAATCAAATTGAACAAAAAAAATCCTGACAAAGAAACTAAAAACCTCTTATTGACCATGAAGCAATTTGCTACTATTTATAGAAATGTATCTACTTTATATGGAACGCTTGTCTCTCTAGATTCTAATTAATGTCTTCTAGAAGACACAGGAAATCTGCAAGTCAGGTCTATTTACAATTTGTGATGCCAGCTACAGATCAAGACTCAGGTTGCACTTACCGTTTCTATTTTAATCCTATCACACGTGGCATTTTTGCACTGCTTAACAGTGAGTGTTTTCACAGTTGGCCTCTAAACTTGCTGCTAACTTGTTTGATAAGATCAGCTAATAATCAGTCACGAAGAGGACAAGTGGTTTTTTTTTGGTCATGTCATGTGTGGAATTCTAAATATAAGCTGTTACTGAGGAATCACATTTCAATACTGTCATAGTCCAAGTGCCTGTGCGAATGTTTTAAACATTATATATTTATTAGCTATAGACTGACCCTCATTTATGACGATCACAAATGATTTGTTTGTGCTACAATCAAATATATGAGAACTGCTTTAAAGCAGCTTTACATTAATTGAGACAAAGCATGATAGCCAGCAATACAAAAACACAAGACACATACAGGATGTTTTGCATTAAAATGTTGTATGGCTCTAATTTTACTTACCTTCTGCAAAGTTCTGATCATAGATTCGAGGGGGTGAACACATCTCGTAATCCATACTCATTGGGTAGGCATGAGGAATGGTGCGGTCAGCCATTTTGACCTCTGTGGCAGGTTGACAAGGTAACTGAAGAATTTTCTGGTTTGACAGACTACACTAATTTTCGGAGTGTGAGAGGAGCAGGAAGGCTAGAAGGGAGAAGGGTGGAAAGAACAGCAGGGGAAAGGAGAAGAGAGATAGCGCACTTGAGACAGGACGGTGATGTTGCTACAAATAGCTTGTAGTAAATGCTGTGGAGCCCATATAGGTGGAAATATTCCTTATACAAATGCATGGTAAATGGGCTTAGTGTAGACAAAACAGTCTAACAGTGCTAGGTCTCAAAGTTGTGTTTTTTCAATAGGCCTTCAAATAAAACATTAAAATACAATGAAATAACACGAATGAGCACTACACCATGCTGTATTATTGCAGCAAAAAATAATTAAATAACAATAAACAATGAAAAGTGCCTTTTAATGCAAATTTTAATTATACTTGAAGGAATGGAAGTCGGTTAAAAGTGTATTCTTAAAATTTTTATTTTAAAAATGCTTTTGCATTGCACGATAGGTTGAAGAGTGGCACTATACCATTCTATAAATATATATATATATATATATATATATATATATATATTTATTTTTATTAAATTGATCAAAAGTAAGACATTTATAAAGTATAAAATTATAAATTATGTCTTTTTCAAATAAATGTTGTTCTTCTGAACTTCTAATTATCCTATTCATAAAAATATCCTAAAATTAAAATGTATTAAAAGAGAAAGAGAAAACTGTTTTAAGATGTCATAATATTTCACAATATTACTGGTTTCTTTTGTTTTATTTCACAATATTTACATGTTTTCTACATGTTGCTAAATGCCATTTAACCTATGACTTATTATTTTCAAATATTAATAATCAGCAATTTCTAAGAAATAATAAATAAAAGTGTATTATTCTGTTATCAAAGAACCCTGAAAATAATAATAATAATAAAAAAAACTAATGGCAAAGTAAATAGTAAAGTAATGGTATAATCACAGGAATAAATGACATGTAAAAATGTATTAAAAGGGTTTTAAACTAATTACTCATATATATATATATATATATATATATATATATATAGTTTTATTTTTGTTTGGTTTTTTTAAATTAATTCAGCCTTGGTGAGCATGAGAGATTTCAACTCCAAATAAACAAATGTTAAGTCCAGTATTGAAAGCTAATAATAAGTCTAGGGAACTAAAAGGGCACCAAATCCACAAAATAAGCAGGTAAAACAAAAATAAAGTTAATTTTTTAGAAAATATTCACTGAGAGCACAGCGACTAAGACTGCTTACCCCTCCAAAATGATGATGTCCAATCAGTGTGCCAGCTCCAGTAAGCCCCGTACACACTGCCCAGCCGAGGGCTTGTTCATGGGGATTGACTTTGTATGGTGCTTAGCCTGGCAGAGTTATCTCAGCCACATTCACTGTCAGATTCAGTAAAGACTAAACCTCCAAAAGGGCTCAGAAACTAAATATGCACGGGCACATCACCTCGTGGGCATCCTAATCTGTGCTGGCATCAAATGAGCCAGCTGGATGCACCGGAACGCCGAGCAACTACTGACTTACCTCAATATTGGCAGCTTCACCAGGTCCGGACAGTGCAGTGAACACAAGGGACCATCAGCACTATTGAGGGCTTGCGCTGTAATCCAGCTGGTATCTGAGTGAATTGAAATCTGATCAGCTCTTTGGATAAATACAGAGAGTGATGGTTGGAAAAGGGGACAGGGTAGCAAGCAGAGGACAGTGGGAGGGCCGAAGTGAAAGAGGCAAAGGCAGGCAAACAGTTTACATCATTATTCCAGAAAGATCCACAGCTGGCTCGTCTGCCAGGGGCCGTCGGTGTTGCTCTATTTAAGTGCGCCAGCAGAAGAGACAGCAGTAGTGCTGCTAAGGCCCAGACACAAAATGGACATCGCCATTCAGCAACCCTGGTTCCGTCGCTCCTTCTGGCCATCCTTCTTTCCCAGCCGGATCTTTGACCAGCACTTTGGGGATCCCATCTCTGAGGCTGAAATGATTCCCTCGCTGTACTACCCACGACCTTCCTTTTTACGGTGGCCAAGCTGGGTGGACAGTGGCCTTTCTGAGGTCAGTTTGTCAACTTTTGTTACGGTTAATCTACATTCAGTTTGTAACATTTGCATTATAGTCACGATCTCAAAATAAAATGGGTGATCAGGACCTTAAAGCAAATTGGAGGGGTCTCGTATTAACCTAAAGGTTTTTAATTCATGATAATGGCATTAATTCACCAATCAAGACCAAGTATTTCAAAGACACAATGTCATAATGTGTCATTTATTATTTATTACTATTATTTATAATAATCATTTATTATTTTTTATAGTTATTTTAAGTTTTGCAGTTAACGTGAAGTTCTAGTTGATTATTCTCTATAGTTAGAGATAGCTATGACCATTTTTTTTTTCTAATGGCAGCTGCCATAGTGTCAGCTGTTTTATAAAATATGATCCCAATGGATAAATATTTTGAGCATTTATTCCATGACAATAGCTTTGATTGATTTCTGCCTTTAAAAAGCCACAGCGAAGTATAGCAGTTCTGTTTTGATGGAAACAAAGCAAAAATTATAACTGAATTCAATTATGTTTGAATTTTACAAAAAACATTTAAGAAATGTTCGGGTCATATTTCACCTTAAAATCAAAAGAGAAATATTTGTGCATATTTGTAGAATTATTAGGATTTTTGTATTGAGACAATAGGAAAGTGTAATGTGAAAAAATTTAAATTTAAATCTAATACTACAATATAAAATATAATTATTTTTATCACTTATTATTATAACTATATTATATTGTAATGAAAACCATCCTGTCCGCAGGATGATACTTTCTTTTAATTACATTACAGGATATTAAGGTGAAATTTATTAAATTGTCATGAAAGGAATAAAAAAAATCAATTATTGTTTTGAATTTGAGATGCTAATTGTGAATATTAGATTAAACTACACAAATGATTAAATCCATCTCATTCATTTTCTTAGATGAAAATGGAAAAGGACCGTTTCTCACTAAATCTGGATGTCAAACACTTTAAACCAGAGGAGCTGTCAGTGAAAATCAATGGAGATTTCATTGAAATTCATGCCAAACATGAGGATCGTCAGGTAGCAACTCACAATACATAAACACTGAAGGCTGCCCTGTTGAAAAAAAACAGCTTAGGTGTGTTTTAAGCTGATCCTGGGCAGCTAAACTAGTTGCATCGGACCTGCACATGACCAGCTTAAACTATCTCAGGACCAATTTAAACCAGGTCATGACCAATTAGGAACCAGCTAAAACCTTCAAAACATATACCTAACCAACATATGCTGTATTTTTCACCAGGGTGTAAACCAACACCTGGTTTTGCTGTTTAAAATCTACGTCATCACTGAGATAACTGGCCTTGTGCCGCAAATAAACATTGAGTTCAGCAGAGTGAAAGACGGACCGTTACTTATCACCTGCTCATATCGATGTTGTGCTTTCCTAACAGGATGATCACGGTTTTGTCTCACGAGAGTTTCTAAGAAAATACCGTGTCCCTGCTGGTGTGGATCCGGCCTCTGTCACTTCCTCCCTATCTTCTGATGGCGTTCTGTCAGTGATAGCCCCACGCAAGCAAACAGACGGCCCGGAGCGCACCATTCCCATCAGCCGTGATGACAAACCCGCCGTGGCTGGGTCTCAGAAGAAGTAAAGCTGCTAGACTTCCATGTTTCAACTTTATGTCCCTTATGGTCCCCTGCACTGTGCTCCTGCTACATTGCAAGGGAATAACTTATTAGCCCAGTGTTTCCTGACAGGCCAAAACTTATGTTGTCTTTGCTACAGCGGCTAGAGAAGAAACAGTTATTAGGTTGAAAACTTCATCAGCTTCAAACTAACTGTAAACACAATCTCTACATGATGAATGTTACCTAAAAGATTTTCATAGAAATACACTTTTACAATAAAGTATTGTCTTCTGTTGATGCCACCAAACAAAGGGGCTTTTGTATATCGTGCAGCCTTGACAGCAAGACAAAGTATTTGAGTGTAGGAGTATTTTTCCCTGGCTTTTTTTAAACAAAGACAAACAGGCAAAAATGGGCCATTGTGTTAAACTGGATCAAATGGCAAAAAATGCCATAGTCTTTAATTATTAATTTTATGATTTGCAGGAGAGTCCGAAAAACGGGAACACTTTACAATAAGGTACTATTAGTTATGGACTTACATTAACAATGAAGAATATATTTATTAATCTTTGTTAACATTGATTAATAAAAATACAACTTTATTGTTATTTCATGTAAGCTCTGGTACATTAAATATTATTAACAGATACTTAACTTAACATTAACTAAGATTAATAAAAGTATTTTTCATTGTTAGTTCCTGTTATAGTTAACTACTATTAACAAATAGAACCTTTCTGTTAAGTGTTTCTTCTGTTATTGTGTATTCTGAGTGTGTTAAAATGATTTGCTTTTGGTTTGAAAAAGTAAGTTTATTTTGAATTTAATGATGGATTTGGGACCAGGAGACACAGTGAGGGAATGTGGATACGTTCTTAAGAAAAGTGGCAGGATTTAAGTGTTTTGACAAGATTTGTGAACATTGATCCAGTTTTTGATTGGTTAAAGACTCATTTATGCACTGCATTGCTTCACACTATACTTTCACCACTGTATTTACATGACAATAGCAGCACTAGGGTTTTAAAACCAATAGTTAAATGGGGGTCTAAACCTCTTTTAAAGGAATAGTTCACCCAAAAATGAAAATTCTGTCATTTACTCACCCTCGAGTATAAACCTGTATGAATTTCTTTGTTCTGCCGAACACAAAGGAAGATATTTTGAAGAAACCAGGGTGTTTTGGGTCAGCATTGACTCCCATAGTATTTTTTTTCTACTATGGAAGTCAGTGGTGACCCAAAACAGCCTGGTTACAAACTTTCTTCAAAATATCTTACTTTGTTGTTCGGCAGAACAAAGAAAATCATACAGATTTGAAACTTTTGGGTGAACTATTCCTTTAAATAAAAAACATAAAAATGTTGCTCAACACAGCTTCAAACCGAAATTATACAATTACTTGTTGATTCATGGTTAAGCAGCATGAATAGCAGGTGCTACTCACACAGGGGTACAGTTCCAAGCACTGCTGTTACTGCAACAATTAATGAAAATTAAAGCATATTAAAACAAGTTTATTCATGCAAGCATGGCGTACAGGTCAAATGTCTCCCATGAGATTTATCAAATAATATTTGAATGTTATTTCTGAGAGTGAGATGTGAGCCGAGATGTTTGTGCATGTGAATAAGTGCCAAGAATTTATATTGTTTACCATCACTGAGACTATTCGGTATCTTAGCAATGGCTCACTTATTTAACAACGGTAAAGCTGCTAATATCAAACTAATTCAGTCCTTTTTTGATATGGAAAAGCAACATGAGCAGGTTCTGACAGAGATGTAGGAAAAATATTCTTATTTCCTCATATTTATATCACTACGCTACAGTTAAGGACTAAACTACTGCATTATCCCTGCTTGCAGGTGTAAGTGAGAATGAGGACTCCCAAACATGGCTTTGCACTGTTCGCTGCTTACATTCCTCATTAATCACAGCTGAAGCACTGAATTAACTTATTAACGTCATTAAATAATTATCAATAAATACTTCAGCCGTTCGAAACCAGTGTGACCTCGCTTTTTTATTAACTCAAAATTACATATTTTTTCATTTTACTATATAGCGCAACTCAAAATGCTAAAATATTAGCAAATTCAGTCTGGCAGATATCATGTCTATTAGCAGGCCTACAAAATATATGTTGAAATAGTGAATTGCTCTGTATAGTCTAACGGTGCTTTAGAAATTTCTGACTTTTCACCAGATGAGCTGAGGTGAATAAGCAATGCAGTAAAGTACCATATAATTGAGAAGTAAAATAATCTAACCTCATTATGTAGGAAAATCAATCAACATGTGTACATTTTCTTTTCACTGCAAAATATAAGAATATTTTAGGCAATATTTGGAGGCTAAGCTGGTATAATTTCGGCAGTAAAATGTCTCTGCCAAAGGCTTCAGTTTGTCTCTGCTACAGTCCCGCACTGAGGCCCTGAAATCTCCCTCACTATTTCTTCTCTATGTGGTGGTGGGCCTTTAAAGTCCAGTCTGTAGCAGGAGTTTGGCACACACTTAGTTTGTGGAGGGTCCAGCTCTGGTTGGTGGCCAGGGAAGCTTCTTGACTCTCTCTTCGGGGCTGATAAAGTGGATATATAAGGTTCTTTATACTGTAAGCATAATTATTTTGTGGAATTCAAAATAATATAATGAACTAATTAATAAATTAAATTATTTAAAGCAATACATACTTGTGTAAATTGGCTGAATGTCATCTTTCTTGTAGCTGGAATAATATGTGGTTTCAAAGTAGTGAGAGAACTGCGAGGAATAGCAAATTCATCTGTTATTTGATTGTTATTGATTAAAGTTGAAGTTCTGACCATTGTGTATTACTAATCAGAAATTATGTTTTGATATATTTACAGTAGGAAATTACAAAATATGTTCATGGAACATGATCTTCACTTAATACCCTAATAATTTTTGTCATAAAAGAAAAGTAAATCATTTTATTTAACAATGTATTGTTGACTATTGCTCAAATATACCTTTGCTACTTGTGACTGGTTTTATGCTCCATGCAGGGTCACATTTATTTTAAAGAACAATAGCACTAGCACACTTTAGAAACAAAAAATTAAACATTAAAATAGACTAAGTTTTAAAACAAACAATAGATGTTAAATGTTCACAATTATTTGGGATTTTTGTGATTAACAGATGTCATGAATTACACCTGTGGTTACAGGGCTGGACGCTTAATTAACTAAAAATCAATGCATACTGCTCAAAAAAGTAAAGCTATGAAACGATTCTAAAGCAATGAAGTTCAAACATTTTAAATGTGGCTCTGGTGGTCTCAGAGCTATCTATTTTACTAAACAATACCAACCTGATGCGGAAGGGGGCGTCGTAACGCCACAGTACGGCGAGTGTCAAACCTCTCTTCTGACCAATTACCAATGAGGGTGGTATTTGAATAAGAGTCTTCATTTGTTGAACATCGCCAACCATACTGACGAAATTTTGCCTCGTCGGTAAAATCATTCCAGACCTCAGCTTGCCCAGAGGACCGAAGCATGTGATGAAAAGGAGAGTCGTTTGTCACCCAAGAAAACTCCTTGCCTTTATTGGCCATAGTGCCACTAGATTTTGTGTCATAAAAGAACAGACATTTTTTTAACAAAATGAAACAGAAATAATATACAAAATGCCCAATCGATATTTCTTCATTTTGTTAAAATTAACTATGCTATTTTTTCCCCGCCAAAATAAATTAGTTGACTTGCCATTATAATGGCAAATGTAGTCCATTGTCCGGCCGCAGGTGCTTTTTTTACAACTGTTTTTATAAATTAAAGTCTTATTTCTGTAGGCTACATTCTTAAATGCTTTTGCAAATAATTAGGCTGTGCAACCATTCTCATTGGACAGTAACTTCACCAAAGACCACGCACATTTAAATATATTTGTGATAGTCGGCCATAGTACAGCCCTTTACATATTTACCTAGTTTGAAGTTTAATGATTTTAATTTATCGTAAACACGCACTCACCTTGTTAGAAGAACGCGATCCTCGAGCTGTCATTGGTCTCCATGGAAACGCGCGTGACGCAACTCGGCTAGAGACCGAATATCTACTGCTGAAGTCGGATGAAGATAATAAAGGCAGAAGCAATCATTCATCGCTTGAGTAGTAATTGATTTTCTCTTTAGTTTTCATTCAGAACTTTTCTTACCAAAAACATCACGTGACAGAAACAAACAGCGATCACATGCAAGAGTAGCAGCAGCTCAGCTTTATTCAAACTATTGCGTCAACAAGCATTTACAGTCTACAGTCACTCTTCTATATGTTTTCCTCTTCTGAACAGTGCGTAATCATTCGATTAAGTTGCCTACTAGAAATAAAAAAATGTAGTAATAAAGTGCGGAGTGGAATCAAAAATGATGATGTTTATGTTCCAGCCGAGACAGCACACAGCCCTAGTAGCAGTAAAAGTCCCATTTCTGAAAAAGAAAGAATACAATTATACTTTAATGTCAGTGCATCAGTTTGTTTTTGTTTATCATAAACAAAAGAATGAGATACCCACATCGGTCTTGACCTCAACCTCAGCAGGCATTAAGGCATGCGTCTCTTCAACAACACTGCTGGGGAAATATCCCAGACGAGCTTCTTGGTCTCCATAATATGACCCTTGAACCTTCACAAACACTTATCTTCAGTTATGCTTTGTGACATCATTGTCAGAGGGGAAAGCATTTGTTTTTGCACACTTTTTAATAGCAAAAAAATCTTGAAGGATTATTAAAACTGCATGTTTGCAATTGAGTTCACACAAAAGATACTTACACTGCCAGCCCAAAAGAGGTTCCCACGGTCTTTCAGCATGGCATACACATAGACAGACTGGCCTTGGTGGATGTGAATGAAGCGACAGTCCTGTGGGTAATAATCCTGCAGAGCTCTGGCAATGAGAATGGGATCTGTGAATACACAAACACACCATTTAGATGGGTATTATAGCAATTTTAGCACCACCATTTTTATATATAGAAATGGTGTATATATATATATATATGGAAGAAAAAAACATATCCATGCTGTTTGTCAACTAGCAAGGCAATTTTTTTTTTTTTTACCAAAATAACACTTTTATAAAATAGAAATACACTGTAACAAATTCATATTATTATTTCTAACAGTATTGTTTTTAACAGTAATTGTTAATCTAACCATTCATTGTTAGTTTATTTTAGGTCCAATAAATAATAATTCCAACTTTTGATTAAATTATGCATTAGTAAGTCTCGAAATGAACATTTGATTAAATATTTTCATTGTTTTGATGTTATCTAATGTTAAATAATGTTAACAAATGGAACTTTCTGAAGTGTTTACAAGGTGACTTATGTTGAAATGCAACATTATAAAAAAAAAAAAAACATCCTGAAATTTCCCTAATAAATATATTAAAGTTAAATCAGCTGGTTTGCATTACTCACGGCTACACTCTGAATCGGCGCATAGCTTCTTGTCCGAGAGCTTTGGCATCTGCCTGCCACCCTGAGTATTCAGTGGCAGGAGGCCAAACAGCAGCAGGAGAAGGGTCCAGTTAGCACAGTGTTTCTCCATCTCTGTGTGTGTCTGATTCTTTGTTGGTTTAAATAGGACTAAAGCTCAAGTGGGAGGGGCGTGTTGAGGCCAAGCTCCTCCCGTTTTTAGAAAATAGACACATAATCCACATAATAATAGGAAAAATTGCAGTAACACTCCAATGAAGTGTGTTTACTTATATACAGCATGAGTAATTACATTTTATTTTTACCATTTAAGAACAAAATCGGAGTACTGTTGCAAACACATCTGATTCACCGACTACTTTTTTGCATGTCATTGAATGAAATTCCTTTTTATTTTTGTAGGTTTTTCTTGTGTTACAGCTATAAGATTCAGAGCAGAGCCCAGCTGTAACAAGCTTCATTCAGGGTCTAGTCAAGAAAACAGGAAGTGCTGCTGCAAGTTTCACAGACCCTCACTTGTGTAGATATTACTAATCATATATGAATCCACACACAGTTCAGTATTACCAAGGTAAGGGACACAGCCAGGCCACAGCTCCCATAGCACCTAGTTACTGAGGCTGAGGCCTTTGCCAGGGGTTGAACAAGCCGTCCTTTCACAGCAGCAAAAATCAACACTAACTTTGGTTCTGAAGACTCCTTATGGTCTCTCTGAGCCACTTCCATATTTGGCTCACCTTGAAATGTCACAAACAGTCCAAGAAAACTAACTGTACATCGCAAATAACATTGAAATTGTGATTTACAGTTATCTATCAGGAGAATGCTGGTTGTCTGCAACTAGAAGCTGCTCCGTCCACAGTGGCGTAGGGTGGTTACTTTAACCACAAAGTGGCACCACTGAGCAGGTTACCCTGAACGGGTTCTTTTATAGTGAGAAATTTTATGGCAGCCTGCAATTACAGCCAGAGGATAGTGTACATTCGAATAAACAGAAAAACAAGCAAACATAATCACGGTTATATAAAACAATTTAGGCCCGGTTTCATAGACAGGGCTTAGCCTAAGCCAGGATTAGGCCATAGTTCAAGTAGAACATTAAAGTAATTTATAAAAAAAACAAACTTCATATTGTTTTTTGGTTTGTTGAACTTCTGCCTTCAGAATTCAAAACAATGGTTTAATTCCCCTATGTTTATATTTATGAATAAATCATAGTCTTTAAAAATTAATGGAAGTTCCATGCTAAATCAGTGACTGTATCTCACCTGAACGCCTGACGTCAGCGTCACCTACCCTTGTGTGTTTGGGCTCCTCCCACTGCGCTGATGACGCAAAGAAAAGGTGTGGCTTAATTAGCGTTACAGCAGCGCTTCCAAGGCGACCGGTAGTACCTCCCTGTCACCTTTCACGCTAAGTTTGGAGCAGGAACTTCCCAGGTAGGAAAAACAAAGCATTCCTTGTTTTAAATAGTCAAATGGAACATTAATAACACTAACAGACGCTTTCTTACCGATTTTACAAGAAATTTCTTTTGAATATTAAACATTCATTCAAGTTCGTAAGTCTTTTAATTAAGCGTTCATTTACTGTGAAGTTGATACGGACAGTTTGGGCTGTTTTATTTACACTACATTAGACTAATGTAGGTGATTCAACAGTTTCAATGCCATTAAGAAACCACATCATGTTAATAAGAAACACATTAGCCAGGTTCTGGTTTACATCCACTTATACCATCCTGTGCCTGGGTTTCCTCCATTATGATCCACAGACAGGAAAGCAGTTCCTGTATTCTTTCAAGAAAACACTTTACAGCTATGCTAAATAAAATAGTGGTCAAATATCAGCATTAAGGAGATCACCTATGTCTTAGTTACCTGTTCTCTTTAAAACCTGTTTAGCCAATTGTAAGGGGTGTAGTCACTAGGCCACTGAGAAGTCTTGAATGACTACTGGAATGTGAGAGAAACACTGAAACTTTGTTATGTTGGTCATGTCCACAAAAGAAGCTCCTAGACAACAATAGAAATGCCCAAAGGTGGAAATGGATAATGTGGTGTTTGGATACACATACTGTACAGGGACGAAATCCAAGTTCTTTACAGTCCAGGAGGATTAGATATTATAAATGAAAACACCTCCCAGCTTTGTGTCATAATTTTCAGGGTGAGTTCCAAAACAATTGTCACCTGTTTCAACACGTTTCTGTCCATAGGGAGATTTATAAGGAAGACTCAAGATAAAGCAAACAATAAATCAACCGAGGATTCCACCCTTGGAGGAACATTCAGCCTCAGTACACCCTACATGTGACACACACAAGGGTTGATCATCTTCTTTTGAAGGATATACAAAACCAAGAGGTGTCCGGTTTTGTCTTTTCTTGAATATCCAGTCTAGATTATAGCATTGGACATTTAGACTGGGAAGGATGCAGGTGAACAACTTCTGACTATCAGGACGGTTACTTGGAGTCCTGTTTAGCCGTGAACTTAAGGGACGGACCAATGTTTTCATCCAAGAAGGAGAACCTACCCTCTCCCATCCTGGAGGATTCTTTCTTCCCCTTCTCTTCGTCACACTCTTCCTCAGGTCACCGGATCATGGCTCCTACAATGGGAGCAGATGATCTTCTAGCCTCACCTCAGGATGACAGCAGTCCTACGCTGCTGGAAAAGGATCTGATCTTGGCTGCTGAGGTGGGCCAAGCTTTACTGGAGAAAAACGAGGAGCTGGCTGCTCAGATAGAGCAGATGGAAAGGGAGATGGAGGTATGAATGAAAATGAGTGCTCAGAAGTTAGTCTCTATAAAAGCCTGTTCCCAACACAAATGTTAACTATACATTTAAAAATACATAAAAAATACATTCTTACTTCTTTAAATCTATAAATATCTTCTATAAATAATAGCTATTAAATAAAATTATCTATCACATAAAAATGCCCAACAAAATGCATTGCAAACATCACAAAGCGTTACAAAAAACCTTTTAAAACATTGTAACCTATCAAATGTCTACAATTAAAACCATGTAACAAATGGCTGAATGTATCAATTTTACTTTAACGCATTATTTAATATTGTAATGGAAGAACAATTTAAAAGGTTTTAATAAATTAGGCTTACCACCATTTATTTTTTTTATATTTAAGAATAAAATTAATACTTTTATTCAGTTAGGACTCATTAATTGATCAAAAATTACAGTAAAGATTTTATTTCAAACAAACACTCTATAAAATCAAAATAAAAAATCCTGAAAAATATATCATGACAGGCACCAAAATATTAAGCTGCACTAATCAGCAATGCAATGATGCAATGCACTGATAGTAAGTAAGAAGCAAATCAGCACATTAAAATCATTTCTAAAGGATCTTGTGACAGTCTGGAGTAATGACTGCTGAAAATTCAGCTTTGCTCTCTAATAAATTACATTTAAAATATTTTGGAAATGAAAAACCGTTAATAAAATGTCACAATATTGCTGTTTTTCATTGTGTTTAGTTCAAATTAATTCAGCCTTGACGAGCAAAAAGAGAGAAAAAAAAAAACTTTCTTAAGATGCTAAAAACTACACACTGGTTAACATCTACTAGACTAGAGGACTCGCCAAGAAAATACAAGAGATAAAGATGAAGAAGAAAACGTGCAAACATTGATTTTGAGTGTTTAGTTCACCTGCATACTGTAGTAACGTTATGTTGCATAGATGCAGCAACAGTTTATGTTGACCCTTCATTTAGAGAGAGTTTGTATCGATGGTCTCAAATAGTGCCAGAAACCTGAATGATGGAACCTGTTACTTTATACGCATTACACCACCTTCAAAAACACCTTCTAGAACTGTCAAAATTCAAACATTTCACCATAAAAGCCCATTTAGGTGGATCTAGTTTAAAATCAAACCTATTAACAACATTAAAGAACTCTTTTAAAGTGTGTAAATTGCAGACAAAGTTTGTTTGTCTCTGTCCAACAGGCTACGCAGCAGGAGAAACACATGCTGCAGCGACGTCTGGAGGTGCAGGACCTCGAGGCAGGGCAGCGGGAAGCAGAACTGCAGGCTGACATCACAGCATTGCATGCACAGTTGGAACAAAAACACGTTCAGGGTCGTGACCGGCGTCGTGAGGAGAGTGAGCAACTGACTCAGCTGTCCCACCACAACCAAAAACTTGTGGAACAGCTTGCAGAGGTGACCAATCAGAAGTCCTAAGCTTCCTATTTTTTTTTTTACAGCTTCTTACAAATCCTTTCAGAGGCATCCAGATGCATGTGGTTAAACATGTCTAATGACGTAACACTGATACAGTTGTATACAGGGCTGGAATGAAGATCAGCAGGTACCTAAACCTGCTGACATCTGTCTGATGTCAGAACTTAGAAATAATATTTGACAACATCTAAACCTTTTTTTCTTCCAGGCAGTGGCCTTAGAGCATACTTTGCGTACTGAGCTTCGTTCTTTGAGGGAAGAAATGGAGGATACAAGTTTTAGCAAATCCATAAGCTCTGCTAGACTGGACAGTCTGCAAGCAGAGGTACAGACACAAAGATAGTGATCTAAAGTAGAATCAGACCTATATATCAGTCAGGCCAAATAATCTTCTGATATTTTGACATTATCAAGTTTTAATGATAATGTTATTAACTGTTATTCTTTACTGCTGATCCTGTATCATAGAACAGGGTTATGAAAGAGCGCTGTACTCATATGGATGAACGATTGAAGTCAACTCAAGAAGACAACCACCGGCTGAGATCTGAGAGGGATGGATTGAGAGAGAGAGTGATTGAGCTACAGACCAGTCTGAAAGATAAAGAAACTGAGGTGAGGAAGATGTGCCAGATGATAGAATTTGGGCAGATGGGGAGCGAATTTCTATGTAGGATAGAAATCTCCTGTAAATACTATATACTGTATTTAGAATTTACACCCTACATTCAACATAACGATTGTTTTGTAGCATTTAGCGATGTAAAGCTGCACCAGGGCTCATCCTAATCTGCAAACTCAAATACTACAGTACTGTTGGGAAGTCCATTTCACACTTTTAAGAGTCCACCAGAAAGAATGAAGCAATAGTGAAATGTCTGAATTCATATTACGAAATATCAGCTATTAATACCTTGACAAAATGCATCAGCTTTCCACAAAAATATTATGCAGCATAACTGATAATAAAATAATCACCTATATAACCCAATAAATTTCTCAAAAGAGTAGGTAGAGACATTTCTTTCCAAATTCAGTCAATAAATTGGGATAAATGCTTCCTAGTTATCAAACAATGTATGACTGAAGTTTTGAGCAGCTTAACTTTTTATTCAACAATAATAAATGTTTCTTTATAAGCAAAACAGTCTAATTTTGATCAAATAATAAGACACCTTTCAAAACAAAAAATTGAAAAACCATACTGTATGTTGCCTGCAAAATACTTAATTTATTTGGAATACATGGATATTTTTGAGCCTTTGACCTTTACAATTAATAGATCTGTGGCTCGCAGCAACTTAATTTAATATTAAATATTTAAATTAAATATATTAAAGTAACTTGTATTATAATAAATTAAATATGAAGATAAATTATAATATTAAAAATGAAACATAAAATGTATTTATTTATTTAATTTTTTTTAAGCATAACGGATAATTCTGTACTGCAAGGCATTGAGGGAAGAGATGCACATTTTGAAAATACACTGAATATAATGTATCATATGGCCACCGTGACATACTATGATTTGAGGCAAACTAAATCTAATCTTGCATACTGTCATTCCTAAATAGTACGAGAATTGGGAATTGGGCAGCCTAGGTTTCAGATTCAGGTTTAGCTGGTCAGAGTCCATCCATCCCTAGAGAGTTTCAGTATGGCTGTCTCTGGCTCTTTCACAGCTGGAACAGGAGCACAGCACTGTGTTTCAGCTGCGCACAGTCAGCCGAACCCTACAGCAAAGGGTTCAAGCCTTGGGAGAAGAGGCCAGTCTGGGGGAGGCTACCTGCTTCCCCATGTCACTTCAGAGTGAGATCCAACAGTCTCAGGTAGCGCTTAACCCCTGCTTAGTGAAAAAATAGGCTTGCATGCTTCAACTTAGCTTGTAGCAAATAATTACTATACTGGTAGTGACTTAAATTGACTGTCAAACGTCTTTGGGTTTTAAGTTCTTGTATGTAAGTTCTTGTTTACACAGCTTTTTTTCTCACCACACTCATTTTGATCTCAAACAGGCCAAAGAAACCATTTTGGCCCATTCAGCCATTCTGCAAGAAAAAGAAGAAGAAATTCAAAGTTTACAGAAAGAGGTTAGTTATATGATACAATGCATCACAATAGCACTGACTATATTCATCTTCATCAAGGTGATATGTGATGTTTTGTTCTTTCATCAGCTACAGTCTAGAGAAACTGAATTAGAAGGGCTAAGGGAGGAGGTGAAGCCATTTCGTAACAGTCCTGGCAAACCTACATACAGGTGAGAACTGGATCTCAACATCTACCTTTTTGTTCTCTGCGTGTCATATTTAATACCCAAGATAAAGTGATAAGCTAACAATATGTGATGAATGGGAATAATTTGCATAATGGCCTGATGGTAGAATAAAGCTGTCTAAAGCTATTTTTTTTCCTTATTACGCATAGTTCCTTGGAAGAAGAGATCATTTTGGCCCGACAAGAACGTGATGCACTCAACCAGCAGCTTCTGAACACTATCAGACACAAGGTGGCACTTTCTCAGGAAGTTGAGTCTTGGCAGGTTAGTAACTTGTAAATGATTTCTAATTCAGTACTACTACAGGAAGTACTTTTCACAGTTTTTTCCATACAAAAAGCAGTGCAGTTGTTTGAAGTTTCTCAGAGGTTAGTCTTGAGACCCTTTTAGTTTATGCAGTGACGTACTGTATAGAATATTCACTGTGTTATTGTAAACATTGCATGTTTTTTTTTTTTATAAGCATTCATTATATAGAGAAAATGTAAAAATCACATATTGCTTTCCTTGTACTGACCAACAAATTTCTTTTCCAGGAGGACATGCGTCTAGTGATATGTCATCAGGTTCAACTCCAGCAAAAAGAAAAGGAAAGCGACAAAGAACGGACAGGCCTTCAAAGAGGCACTCGTACCACCAAATCACTGCGTGTACGTGGGGAAGATGGAAGGAAAGGGTTTTTCTCTTCTCTTTTTGGGGGAGACTGACTGGAGGACAAATAAGAAGGGACAAGAAGAAAAGAGAATATAATAATGAGAGATTTGTGCAAGCAAACAAAAAAATCACCCAAATGTGTAAATAGAAAGACAGTAGAGAGAAATTATATGTACTCCATAGCGGCACTATTGGATATTTATGTTTTCAATATCTATTTTCAACTTCAAAATAAAATACATAAAAATAAATGTATAGCATTTACATTTTTCTCGTCTTTTTTATAAAAGGGGTTAATCATTCTTAATCCAAAAAAGAAATAGTTTCTTTAGCACCATTAAAGGCATTGTTCAGTAAGGCATTATGTAGCATTACAGTCCGTAACATTGCATGTAAACGTAAAACTTTCACACTCTTAGACTGTCAAATTTTTCCAATACGAGACAATCCCCCCAATATACATAATAACCCATGATAACAAAATCTTTGATTATATATTGTAGCACCATTTTGTCATAGAAAATGTTTAGAAAGTGCTTTACAGAAAACAAGTGTTTGTACATAAACACATCGACATACATTTGGTAGGATACACCATGAAAATAAAACCAGCAGAGTAAAAATGCAGTAAACATTGTCATAAGATACATGCTTTTACAAGCTTTTTTTTTTTTAAAGATACAAGCTTTTCATATATATTTTGTGTCAGTGTGCCAAACATTCTATTTCCAAACATTCTTTTTCAAATACTGTAATAATTCAGTGAGATTATTGTATGAGCAAAGAATCTTACAAACAGGAGACTACGATCTTAAACTATCCTTAGTTGGCTTAATTTCACACAAACACACACACAAAAAAAACAGAATTCCATTTAAATAAGTGTGGGAACTCCAATATATACTCGTGAAAGGATGCTGTAAAAAGTTTTAGATCCCAGTTTGTGTAAACTATGGTAATATAATTATGGTATGTATTTTGCATGACATACAATACACAAGAATACACTTATAATTTCAGGTCAGTCAGGTATCGCACTGCATCTTAAATTGCTTCATGTAGCACCTGGAGTCTAGTATCTGACCGACCATTTATCGACTAGATGGCTGGTCATTTCACAAGTTGTATCACTTTGACACATTCCAGAATTTGTAGCTCCAACTTATTCCTGAAGTAGGCACGCTTCCGTAGTTTAAACTGTGTTCAACATAGTACCTCAATTAGGCAATCTACAACAAGATGGCAATTAACCAGCCATGTTTAGGTCCAAAGTTCCTTCTAT
This sequence comes from Enteromius mattozi, assembly GCA_032359235.1. Taxonomy (NCBI): domain Eukaryota; kingdom Metazoa; phylum Chordata; class Actinopteri; order Cypriniformes; family Cyprinidae; genus Enteromius; species Enteromius mattozi. Next base: position 18,526,351 of record JAUMHE010000048.1, on the reverse strand, counting down.
CTGACCATACAGAATTCAGCTTGAGAGATTAAACGGATCATAATATCTGGAAGACCCAAGAGTTCCTGATGCAGGAGTTCTTATGAATGCTTGCAGGAGAAAATGGTAAGTGCTATTAAGTTGAAAGGGAATATTAACGGATAGTTCTCTCCATAACAAACCCCAGATTTTGCTTCTATACCAAGCGATCTTCCGCATCACTAAATTTTACACATAGTTTTGCATGTCTACTTGCATGGCTCAGGTTAAAAGGTGGATACTTTTTTGCTTGAATTTGCTTGCAGACTCCATCTTTGGAAGTAGGTTCAGGATATGTAGATCCTTTTTAAGGACCTTCATAGTTTCGAGATTTGGAAGTTCATATTACTTTGCCATGTCTTGGTTCATAGCCACTCTCTGAGTTAGAATCAGGAAACAAGCTATCCTCCTCCTCTTCAGCAGGCAATTCTCTTTCATGGTCACTGTCAGATGAACAGGAAAGAGTTTCTTCTGCATAATCGCTATCCATCTCTGAGTTTAAATACGTGTTCACATTACCCATTTGTAGCACTTCAGATGATCTTGAATTATTGTTTAAATTATAAGGGCAGATAGATCCCGATTCAGATTCACTACCTGGATGCATACTGTCATCATCCATTTCATTTTCGTCACTATCCTCTAATTCATTAGCTTGTGTATACTCTTTTAACTGATTTGATGCCTCAGCCTCCTCATCTGGCTCTGATGGGTCGGCACTGGCGATAGATGAGGTAAGGTCTTGTCTTGGTTGATAGTACCCAGAGACATCCTTGAGACATCCAGAGTCTTCCTTTGATGCAGGAAATGGTGGGGTCACTGTTACTGGCTGGAATTCCACACGGGTTGATTTTAGGACATTTTCTGGCTTTTTTTTGACAATCTGTTAAGTGACATACAAACACTGCATTATTGTAAAGATTAGTGAACCTCTACCATGCATTTTATTTATTTATTTATTTGGCGTCATTGGACAAGCTTCCATTACATAATTTAAGTTAAAGCATTAACTAACATTAATAATGAACAGTTGTATCTTATTGATTATTTTATTTGACTTCAAGACCACTTAATGCAATACAAAAGTTAGTTCCTCTAGCATCATTTGTATGCAGATGCCACATACAGTAGTTCGATATTTTGTATCTTTGAAATTCTAATATTTTTAAAGTTTGACTTGAGGCCTATACACACAACAAATGTTTAATGTATATAAAAATATGAAACACCTTGGAAGGGTCACGTTACAAAAAATCATATAATGTTCGCAAAAATGATTTCAATAATAACAACTGATAAATGCAACTTCAACTCTAATTAGGACATACACAACGCTTTATGAACTTCAAGTATTGCAGAACATACCAAAGATTTTGGAGGAGGTTGATTCCTCATGTGGTCAAGACAAACAAAAGGCAAAAAAATTCCAGTTGAAAAAATAATCAACAGCATGGCCACAATACACACCACCAGCACAAAGCTTCTAGTAGAATCTATAAGACATATTAACATACAAACAATATTATTGTAATAAAGTCGCAATGTTTTTAAAGTAAAGCTATGCTCACCAAGGCTAATTATTTGATCAGAGATATAGCAAAGCAATAATATTGTGAAACTGTATTAATGTATTGTTACATTCTACATTTTTACTCTCTCTCTATGAATGTACGCACTCTGAACAGTACACAAATAAAAATATATCCATTACCTAATAGAAATACACATTTGGTGGTGTTAAAGTTATTGTTCTTCGAGGCTTTTTGATGACTGGCAGAAACACTAACACAATAGTTCTTGCCAGGTGGCACATCATGGAAAATGTAAGGAGATTCAGAGGTTGATATCAGTGCTACAAACTACAAAAAAAAAAAAAATAAATACATTTAAGTACTGCAGTTGTGCATGTAGAAATTTCATTGTAATCAGTGATTGTACATGACAAAAATATTATGCATTTACCTTTAATTCCCCTGAAGGATTGCTCTCAAAAAGGTATAGCAGATATTTCAGTGGTTTGACCTCTGGATTTAATTCCAGCCAATGGCTAAAATTAATTTTAATGGACTTTTGTTCAGTTGAGATTTTAACATTTGGGGGACTCAGGCGTGCTACAGAATAATTCAACAGATAGTCAAACACAACCATTTCAGAAGAGCATTATTTAGCTTTTCTGACCATTACATTCATTCTGAGAGTCTTATATAATATATTTGAACTTACTGTCTCCATATGGCTGGAAAGTTTTTAATGTAGTTGTCCAGTTGGAGATCATCCCTTTAAACGTTGTCTTGACCCTCACAAAATAATTCCAATAAAGCTCATTAGGTTGAAAAGTCAGTTCGCATTTCAGTATGGGTGTGTTATTACAGTGTGGAGTGTGATTCCACTTTCCTCCGGACCTACCCAAAAAAATGAGTACAAATCTATTGTTAAAAATCTATTTGACAAGTCGCAATTATTTTATTTTATTTTATCTGTATGTACATTTTTGGTGCGGTTATAAACTCCAAGGTGTATCTGGTGTCAGGAGGATTTCCTTGTCCAGGAAGCCATTCAGCTGTAGCTTTAAAATCCAATAATCCCACAGTCAGATTCCTTGGAGGAGAAAGAATTGCTAAAAAAAAAATAAGGAAAAAAATAATTGATGCATTAATAACAAAACAAACCAACTAAATATGAATATATGCCAAAATACACACAATAACAGGGTGTGTGCATGCAACCCCCCATAAAAAACAAAAACAACAAAAAAAAAAAAACAGTAATTATATTTTTGCATTGTGGGACTAAGAGGGAAGGTTACCATTTGCATTACAAATCTGCCCTACATCTAAGCAACTTTCAAATCACAGTTCAGATGTAGGGAAAAGAAGAGTACACTACCTTTAGATGGCGTTAGACATATCTGAAGCAAAGTGAACATGCAAGCTAGGAAGGGGGTCATTGTGTCACTAAATCATGTCAAACCTTTAAAAAAGACTGGAATCCCCCCTGCAAAAACATTAAGCAGTACAAGACATAATTACAACAGATCGCAGATAATATTTAATATGAGGTCTGGAGTAATATAAGAATATAGATAAATAAAAACAGTATTACATAAATAGAAATATGCAAAATAGCATGATTAGTTTGACACAAACAAAATTTGACTTAAAGGGCCAGAACGCGTTTACAGCTATAATAACAGAATTATTACAATACCAAAAGGAGAAATTAATAAAAAACAAAATCAGTATGTGTTTGGTAAAAGCTTCAGTTACTAATTATGGACAATTCAAGCCATACTCACCGCCACTCTGGAGTCATATCTGTTTCTGTAAATAAAACATCAGTGCCGAAGACAGCAGATCCATCTTACATACGGAGATTGGGTTTAAAGAAATGATCCAAGACAAATACGCCTCCTATCAATGCGTCACTCGTTCACTGCAGAGAAAGTCTCGAGGGGACGTCAAGCAATGTTTACAAGCAATCTTAAAAAGACTAATAAAAAACATTTATCTGTCAAAACATTCTACAGTACACATGACTGTCTGCAGGTTTGCACTGACAACATATTAAACAAGTCTAGACTTCTTTACTGATCTAAAAGGTATATTTGGTGTTAAGCCCCTCCCCTGTTACCTGGAACATGAAAACAGGTTGTACTAGTCTCCAGGATGGAATCTCATCTGTCATCCTCATCAATCTCCACCCAGCACGCACTTGTTACATGCACAATAACTGATAAAGATAATTATGTTGTTATGAACATCTTGAAAATAGTAAGCAGATATGAATGAACAATGTAAAACATAATTATATAAGTAAAATCAGGGACACTTGTAAAATTTAGTTCCAATGGTGCGATTTATACGTACTTTTAAAAGACTGCACGTTTAATGAGTTTCTTATACATAAATCAATACCATTCCATACCTTTACACCTTTATAGCTAAAACAATTTTTGAAGCACTCAATGTCACTGCCATTCCTTCGTGGGGGTAGTGCCAACAGGCTGGCGGTAGACTGTCTTGTGATACGCGCATGATTGTCGCGCACATAATTAAATTTGTTTTGCAAGTATGGCGGTGCCACGTCATTCAAACATTTAAAAACCATTAAAGCAGTGAAATAATAGCTACGGTCAGAAAGTCGCTGCCACTTCAGCTCATTGAACATTTGCTCAGAGGGAGTGAAGGAATTTACACCGAGTATTAATCGAGCACATCGCTTTTGAAGAACATCCAATTTAGACATATCTTCATTAAATCGACCATACCATGCTAAATTACAATAATCAAAATGAGGTATCGTAGACGTGGTACCATTTAGTCTCAGAGCAAGCAGCGTTGGGCTACCTGTTTGCCCAGCCACTGATAGAAATGTCACCTTAGTCCATTAA
>JAUMHE010000048.1:18499491-18509796 GCA_032359235.1 Enteromius mattozi | reverse complement strand
TGCATTAATATATAAGAAACATTTATGGTGGATCAGTTTAATACATCAATACAAAAAAAAAGTTTGCCTTTTTTTTTACCAGTATTTAAAAAAGCTTTCAGTCTTAATATGGTTGTTTTTGCTGGAAAATTCAGTGCAACATTTTTGCACAATCCAGGGAATTTAGTACAGCACAAAAGTTCTTCATTGATTTTCTTTTTCCCTTCATTTGAAACCAGATAGATGCAAAAAGCCCAAAAGCAAGATTCTTACTGTCTGACCAAAAAAAGCTTGCCATTATGTAACACTTGATTTAAAAACAAACTTAAATCAGTACCAAAATACAGTCCTACCCACTGATGGCCAAAATGTCTACACTGTTAAATTTATCAGTGTACCCTACTGCTTTTACAGCCACATGGTGTATATAATAATACACTCCAGTAGGATCAGTAGCTGAATACCAAAATATACTGATACCAGTGAGATTTTATAGTTCATGTAGACTTCAGGTATTACATGTCATTATTTGAACATTGTTTTAAAGCACTGATGTTCATTGATGGCATGTTGTTTGCTCCTCTTTCAATAGGAACTTGTCTCAGACACTAATCAGCATGTGAAGTCTGCACTGGCGTCAGTCATTATGGGCCTCTCCACCATCTTAGGCAAAGACAACACCATTGAGCACCTGCTTCCCCTTTTCTTGGCCCAGCTCAAAGATGAGGTAAGCCTGCTGTGTGTGTGTGTGTGTGAGAGACAGCACAGGTCTGGCTGAGGTAATTTGCGTCATGTTCCAGTCACAGATGATACTTCTGTGCAAATGCTCACTTTGATCCTGTCGAGGTGAGGCATTGCTAATGCTAGCCTTTTAGTGGAAAGCAGAAAGCATTGAAGTGAGAGATGAATGGATGAGTGCGGCACACTATCTCACGTCTCATCTCTTTATTTGCTGGGGCTTTTTGTTGCTTGCTGCTGTCTGTATTGCGATCGCTCTTCTTTAAACTGCTTGGGAGAAGTCTTTGAACATCTGTCAGTCACACAGACTGCACGAAATACATAGAACAAAGCCAGCTCCCGGACTGCAGCGTGCATTGATCCATGTTTTAAGACAGGAAGCTGTTTTTCTGTTCTGTCTCAGTTTTTGCACTGTTTTTCTGCAAAAAGAAAAAAAAAATCCTGTTATATAGTTGTCAGCCTGATTTAAAAACTTGACCCTGTGACATGATACACTGGCATTTAATGGTTAACATTCCTGCTGACTGCATGCAGTTTCAGTTCAATTCAAGACTAGTTGCTTGATTGGGACAGTTTAATGAATCAGATGGGCCGTTTGGTGAATTGTTTTGGACTGATTACAAAAAAGTAAAGAAATATCTAATTTTATTTATTTAGAAATTTATTGGGAAAATGAAATCTGTGTCAGTATTTTAGCAGTATTTATACACTGTTATCTGGTATATCTATTATATTTAGTTGGGCTGATATGGCCTAAATTAAAATAAAAAAGCCTTGATTAATTGAACACTTTACCTTGATGATTTATTTGTTTTTTTATTTAACACTTTTTTTTGACCTCATAGTTCAATGAAGATTTGTACTGTAGATATACTCTTAGATTAGATGTGGAATTTTATTACTTTTTTTTTTGTATTTTAGGGGGATACTCTTTAAATATTGTCATGTGATAAGTAGAAAAAAACTTGCATCTTCACTAAGTGATTTTTTCCTATCGCTATATATAAGTATTTGCTTTAGGTTCTAAAACAGTGAGACTTATTATTTTATTTTTTAAGTGCAGATACAAAAGTTTTAAATAAAAGCTTGCACCCCGCTTCTAGGGTCATCTGATTGGTCTACTGCAGGGGTGCCCAACCCTGCTCCTGGCGATCGACTGTCCTGAAAGGTTTAGCTCCAACTCTAATCAAACACACATGCCTTTAATTTTCAAGCGATCCTAAAACACGTAATTAGTTGCTTCAGGTGTGTTTGATTAGAGTTGAAGCTAAACCTTGCGGGACAGTCGATCGCCAGGAGCAGGGTTGGGCACCCCTGTTCTACTGTTTTGAATTGACATTGAAGTGTGGCGCTGCATGCAAAAGTGTAAATTCTTTTAATATACAACTCATGTGCGTGAGACTGCAACAGTCATATCCATATAGCGCCTGCCATGGTAGTGTGTTTTTAAAGGGAAAGTATTAATTGACTTTTAAAAAATGAAAAAAAACACGCATCTACGTCGGTTAGAGATTCTGAATTTTGGTTTTTATTTTCGATTAATTGTCTAGTCCTAATTAGACCTATCAATTATCAGTGTTATTTTTCATGTTACTTTACATTTTATGTGCTTTTATCATTTAAGTTTTTCTTCCATAGTTTTCTAAAAATTTTTATTTATTTATTTATTTTTTTTATAGATTTATTATGTGTTTTAGCTTTAGGAATTTTATTTAGTTTTTCATATAATATTTATATTTTGATTAAATAATTTATTTATTTATTTTTTTAAATGTATTTGCTAAGTACATCACTCAATTGTATTATTGTATTATTTTTTTTGCCATGTTGTCCGGAATGTTACAGTTTTTGTCATGTCCTTCCTGTAGTGTCCAGAGGTTCGCCTCAACATCATCTCCAACTTGGACTGCGTGAACGAGGTGATTGGAATCCGCCAGCTTTCGCAGTCTCTGCTTCCAGCTATTGTTGAGCTGGCTGAGGATGCCAAATGGCGAGTACGACTGGCAATCATTGAGTACATGCCCCTTCTGGCTGGACAGCTGGTGAGTCCTGACCGTCAATGTCCTAGAATGCTTTATCCTGAAATAGAGATCGGAATGTTTAATTGGTCAGATCTTATTCTTCAGTCTCTCTTTACACTTAAAGCATTTAACTAATCATGCTGTTAGCTTATTGCCGTCAAGTCACATTGGCTCGTGCAAGCTAATCTAACTGATATCCTTTTTTTCTTTTCTCTCTTTGTCGTGCTTACAGGGTGTAGAGTTCTTCGATGAAAAACTCAATTCTCTTTGTATGGCGTGGCTTGTTGATCATGGTAGGTTACTTACCAGGAGTGTTCATAGTAACTACAATTGCAAATAATGTGTCCCACAAACAAAATAAGTAGGCTAACACTTGTTTCTCTGTGATCTTAAGTGTATGCCATCAGAGAGGCAGCCACCTGTAACCTGATGAAGCTGGTGGAGAAGTTTGGAGCAGAGTGGGCCCAGAACACCATTGTGCCCAAAGTGCTGGGCATGGCTAATGACCCTAACTACCTGCACAGGATGACTACCCTCTTTTGCATTAATGTGAGTCAGAGCACACTATCCGCTTTAACAAACAGCTGCTGAGTCACAGAGGAATGTATGCGTTGGTGCTGATGCATTAGGTGAAAAAAAGCGCAGTTTGACGTACACTTTGACCTTAAATATAGTAAAATCTGTCTCATATTCTCTTTGTAGATTGGTGCATCATCAATGAAACATTTGGAAATTGTCTGTAAAAAAAAAAAAAAAAAAAAAGTGGAAAAACGTATCAAATTCACCTTTAACACCTGCAGCAGCGCTGATGTGTGTAACTGTCTGTTTTAGGCTCTGTCTGAGGTGTGTGGACAGGAGATTACCACCAAACACATGCTCCCTGTAGTTTTCAAGATGTCCAATGACCAGGTAGCCAATGTCCGCTTCAATGTGGCCAAGTCTCTTCAGAAGATTGGACCTGTGCTGGACAGCAAGTACGTGCTTGTACATTTAACCAGGAATTGTTTTTTTGTCAAAAATATTAATTTCTCTTAATGTGTCTGTCAGCTCTAATTTGTGAATTTTTTTTTTTTTGGATAAAAGCTGTCTGCAGACAGAGGTAAAGCCAGTGCTGGAGAAACTGGCATCAGATCAAGACATGGATGTGAAATATTTCGCCCAAGAGGCCATCAGTGGTGAGTTCCGCAACTGCTGCTCTTGAGTGTTGTGCAACTGTTGACGCAAACCAGAAAACTACTATCATTCTTAAATACAACCTGCATCAGTTCAAACTGATGACTCACCATTATGTAACACCTAAGTTAAAAACAAGAGACTTAAATGTGTTTCATTTCATAATATTAAAAAGACAAACAGACAGTTCTGACATTTCCTTTTGCTCTCTCCCCAAAGTTCTTTCCCTGGCCTAATGTACCTACTTGCTGAACGTAAGACCCATCTCTCAAGTTGACCTGCATTGTATTTATTGACATCCAGGATCGTCCACGGGACTGTTTATGGAGAAACAGTGTGCTCTTCCCTTTCAGTGAGAAATGTTTTAGGGATACTTGGCTTCTCTCAGTGTTTTGTTCAGCTGTTCACCAAACACACAATCTTGCTCTTCATTCTCTCCCGCTGAGCCCCTCTTGCTCTGTGTATCTCCACTTGCTAACCCTCAGCCTAGGGTCACACACTTAGAGCTTTACTATCAGTGTAATAATGTATTAAAGCATCATAGGTTTAGAAAAATACAGATGTTTTGAGGCATCAGATTTAACTTCAGTCATCTGATCTGATGGACTGAATCTCTTTTGCTCTTACTGCTGATTTTAAGAGTTGACCCATGCATGCACACATCATGACAAGAGGGCGAATCACTACTGCACCTTTCATTTGATTACTGTGTTCCCATACCCCTGTCTTATACTGATCGTTGTTGAACCAAGACCCCATAAAGCACTAGCTGCATGTCCGTTCTTTATTGGCGGGCTCTGATACTGTTCCCCTATACTCAAAGTGCTTATCTTCTTAAAGGGACCATGACAAATTTCCATCTGCTTCCTGCAACTGTTCTAACAGGGGATGGGCTTTCCTAAACGGCCCTTTTTATCTTCAGAAGGCAAGCTTCTTCATTCTGTGCCATTGACCGTGTTGCACATTTTCTCGTTTTGTTTTGTTTTTAAAAAGAAGTTTAACTTGTGTCCTTTATATGAATGCATCTGCATGCCTCTTGCACACAGGTTCCATAGACCGTCAGTATATTGAGAAGCTCATTAATCACAGGGCATCTTAAACTCCTTCCCTTAACACATTGCTTCTGCCTGTGATGTTGACTGTCCGATTCCTCTTCAGCTTCAGAGTGCAGTCAGTATAGTAGTACCTTCTCTGTTATGAGTGTCATTAGAATGTGCTTCGGGTTTTATATGAATATGGTCACATTGCCCTTGATAGAAGGGAACTCAATAAAGAACGTTATATAACCCCATTTCACTGTGTGTGGACCTTCTGTAATCTATCAGGTCATATACAGTAAAACGCAATATAGCATGAGGATGTGTGTTTAGGCTGGGAGTGGATTTATCGGAGGCGGCATATCATGAGAAATCAAATTTCCTTCATCTTTTGAAATGAGTTTTTGCAATAGGTTTCATTGTACACAGAACTCCCAGAACTCAAAACTTTGACTTCTGTATAGAACAAAACAAAACAGTGAGGTAATGGCAGGAGAGATCAAGTAATGCATGAATTCCATAAAACACTACTTTTTTTTTTCTGCAAGAATGCATTACGTTTGAAAGTAACACTGAAGACGTAACAATTCTATTGTGTATAAATGCTGTTAGAAAAAATGACAGCAAATATAAATAGTCATGGCTTTCACGAAAATGAGCAGCACAACCGTTTCAAATCATGATCAGATCATCATAGTAGATTGATTTTCAAATCCCGACTTAAGGACCTTTCTGGATCCCCCCCCCCCCGCCTCTCACTTTGCTTCCTGTCAGCTCTAATCTATCCTATCACAATAAAGGCATAAATCTCAGAAAAAAACAAAAAACTTTGATATCACAGGAATAAGTGTTTTTTTGTTTGTTTTTTTTAAATAAGATACATTTTTAGTAGTAATATTTCACAATACTGTTATTACTATCTTGGCACAAATAAATAAAGCTTTGATAAGCCTAAGAAACTTAAAAAAACAAAATCATACTGACCCCAAACCTTTGACAGCTAGGTGGAATTTATATATCTAAATATTGCAATGGCCATGTGAAAGTATTTCTGTAATGTTGACATTAAAAGGGTTATTTTTGGGGTTATTTCCACCAAAATTTTAAAATCTAGATCTGAATCAAATTGTATTACTAATTTTAAATAACATTTGGGTGGTGTATAAATCTAGAAGGCTGTTAAAATATTAAATACGTATTATTATTAAATGTCAAAAATGTCCCTCATTGATTGTACTGTACTGAGCTAAATGATGCAAAAATAAGTCTGTCAGCTTAAGCAGCTCTCTAGATTCTTCTGAAAGATCCCAACTTTAAGAAAGTGTTTGGTTTATTTTTAACCTGTCACCTCACATAATTGGTAGACTCAGTTTGATAAATAAACTAAAGCCTGTCAGTCCCAAGCGATAAAATAATTTGTTTTTCTTTCTCATTTCGAAAACAGCGTTCAAATCAAGATCTCATCACTAAAGTTAAGTTTCTAAGTCCTGGTAGCTTTTTAGAACTGCTATACAATTGGCATGCAAGGTCTAACCGCCTGTGAGAGCTGTCATGGCTTTGAGCGTTTGTTCTGACAAGGCTGTTTTCTCTGAAGTCTGAATTGTGGAGCTGCTGCTGTCGTGCCTGCTGATGAACCGTTTACAGCTGGAACATCACGACTCACCTTTTGAGTGTCGGTGCCATTCGGCCTAGATTATTCATCAGGGGAAATTAAAAGCTTTATACCAGCACTCCTGTTCATTCAGCAGCTGTATAAAATTACATTTCACACACACTGGCTGTTCAAGGGTTTACATGCTTTTTGCTACATTTCTACTGTTTGTGTTTTGATGTACACATATTACATATAGCTAATTTACATCTTTTTTCATTCAAGATTTTAGAAGCTCCATTTAAAGGGGTAGTGCAATATTCTGTTCTTATTTACTCACTCATATGTTGTTTTGAATCTGAGAATGATTTTTTTTTTCTTTTCAGTAATGAGTCAAAAGAGAACAAAATCTTTACTTCCTGATGAACTGGCACTAGATATCTCTAGGAAAAGTAGGAGAAGCCATAATTTCATGTATAATAGATTGTTTGCCTGAGCTGACAAAACAATAAATGAGGTCATTGCTTTCGGAAACGCTGACATGTAAGACAGTTTTGGGAGAAATACTTTGACAGACTTTGCTTGGGCATATAAGACAATCATAATATTTCAAATGCTGTGCAATAGTCCACTGGTTAGTCAGGTTATGCCATCCCATGACTGTTTTTTACACAAAATCCACGTAAAAACTATTTTGTGAATTATTATTATTATTAATATTTTAGTGTTTCCATCACTCATGTCTGATGCAGTACTTCAAAATGCGCACAAAATTCTGTAGCTAAGTTTTTGTTTATCATTCTTCAAAATATCCTCTTTTGTGTTCAACAGAAGAAAGAAACTCATACAGGTTCGGAAACAGCTTAAAGGTAGAAAGTGATTACAGAATTTTTATTTTTGAGTGAACTATCCCTTTAAGAGCAATCGTGTGACATCCTGACATTAAACACTAGAAACAAAAAAAAAATTTTTTGGTTTAATTGTTGTCATGACAAAACAAGGGGTTTACAGACATCAACTGTGACATTGTTGTTTTTTTCCTAACCAAATAGGTTTTTAACGAATTGAGAGAAGTTTTAATCCATTCTTGCTGTTTCTGAATTAATAATTTTAAACAAATAATGACTCAAGACATACCACCACTTATTGTCTTAGTTTTAAATGATAAATTCTTTAATCTTATAACATTATTTTTGCTGTATAAATCCAGCTCTGAGCTGCATTAACAGCCTAAAAGCCTAATTTTGCCCCTCTGCCTTTTTTGCTTTGCAAAGATAGACTTTATTTCATCAGTAACAGCCATTGTCTTATTCTGAACAAATTTATTGAACAAAAAATTATGCATAGCCTGTATTTAACAAGATTGGAAAAGGTCCCCTGGAAAACCTTAATGGAAAAGTTCATTACTGTCACTTATGGTGAGATAATGTCCATCTATGCTGTACAGACTAAATTTTCAAATTGCTCAAAAATGCATGGATAACACCATAAAGTTTGTATGTAATCAGTTATTATTATTAATTTACCATTAATGACCTAAGAGCTTTGAACAATTTGAATACTGATCCAGTCGTATCTAAATTCCTGTAATGACCTTGTAACAAAAAGGATGAGTAAATGATGACAGAATTTTAATTATTGGGTGAATGGGGATAATTCATCCAAAAATGAATATCCTGTCATTAATTCCAAACCTATAAGCCATTTGTTCATCTTTGGAACACAAAGAGCTTTCTGACGGTGCATCGACAGCAACAGGACTGCCACGTTCAAGACCCAGAAATGTAGTGAGGACATTGTTAGAATAGTCCACATGACATCGGTGTTCAATTATTTAACAATTCTTCTACGCCGCATTCATATTGTGCTGAGGTAATAAGACGTGAAATATGTATAAATAAAACGTCACTCAACATTTTCACTCAAGGAACGCAACTTTTATTCCCCCTTGTGCAAGGAACTCAGCATTTTCAACTGAATATAACAAAATTCATATTGTGATTACACACTGGGAGACATTTTAGCTCTGAAAAACGACTATAACAAAACAGTTCACTTTTCAATGTCGGTATGAATATCAACAATAGTCAAGAAGGATCTGACTACAAATTCTAAATAATCACAATAAGATCTTTTTCCTGCGAAGGCATAAAATGACAACACTCACTATCGACACCCATTTTAAACATCAGAACTATTAATCTAGATATTGCTATACTTTTGAACGGCATACACTGTAGGACCATGACAGCTGTCTCATGTAGCTGGATGGTTCCAGAACAATCCACATAGTGGACTTCAAAATAGAACCTAAATGGAGACTTTGGTTCAAGGTATCTCAAAAGAGGGTGCTTCATACTGCATTTCCAAACAGGAAGTTGTACATGAAGAATTAAATCTAAAAACAGACATTCTTCAAAAAGGAATAAGAAGAATTGGAAGGCACAACACTTACGTTTTTAAAAAGAAATCTGCTTGACTTCCGTTTGAGTAATAGTGCATGCTGTGTGAGATCATTGTTAATTCTGAATGTTTACAGTGGCTCTAAAAGCAAACGTAGGATCAGAAAAACCATGTACTGTAACCTTGTTCTTGTCTACTTCTCCAGTCCACTCTGATAAGTCTAACATAGGTAGTGTGATTTTAAAGTCAACATGAACTCAAAACGAACCCTATTTACTTTAACACATGTTGTTTGGTCTTACTGTGCATAACCATTGCTGTATATTATTTCACAGATGATTTGTTTTTGTAATCTTTCATCATTGCTTCACCCGAAACAACTTTACTTTGTCTGCTGACATCATCTAGGTCGTGCCTGTTAATGTTTACCAATAGTCAAACAGCAATGTGGTAACACTTTACAATAGTGCTGCAGGAATGGGTCCTAAAGCCCAGACTCATCATTACAAAGTCAATGCTTGAAGTAAGTGCTGTGGGTGACACGCTCATTATTCATTAAAACAAAGTATTGCACCACCCATTATTTTAAGCTTTTACATGTCTTGAAAATGTGGTTGCTAATAAGTAGCTTAATGAAACATGACATTGAACACACAGAAAAAAGTATTCGAATTCAAATTTTTTTGAGGTTAATGTTAAGGTTAGTGTTTTTGTGCGGGTTTGCATTGGTCAGTTGGTACAAGTTAGAGCTCTCAGAAAATTCATAATTTTTAATTAGGTATTCTAAGAGGATGTGAACATCTTTATGTCAGAACATTTACATCAGAATCTCATAATTCCGTTAATTGTGACATGGTGTGAACGAACCATAATGTCTGGGTTGGCTTGCAAAATTATCTGCAGGACTTAAATTAGTATGTAGTGCTTGGTTTATACATTAGGTATTGTGAACTAACAAATCAATGGCAATATCTTACAGCATTTATTAATCTTGGTTATTAATTTATTAACATACTATCGTTACTAATGTTATTATTGTGAATATATATATATATGTATATATATAAGTTAAAAAGTTATATGCAAAAATTAAAACCAGTGTAGATTGGTAAATGCTGTACATTTTTGTTTGTTCATAGTTGTTTATTTTCTGGACAATTTATGACACCTAATTAGTTATTAAAAAACCTGAACCTTATTGTAAAGTGTTGGCAATGTTTTAAACTCAGGTCTGACTTTTGTTCTTGTCTTTCATTCAGAAGTTCATCACTCAGAAAAACAGACTCAATGCTGTTTCATGTTGACTTTAACATTTCTTTTTTTATCCCTTAGATAAGTTCTAATATTTACACATTTCTCTCTT
>JAUMHE010000048.1:18475641-18489400 GCA_032359235.1 Enteromius mattozi | reverse complement strand
TTGTAGCAAAGCACTGAACATTATCAAATAGAAGAACAGAGTGATGGTAATGTATAATGACGGGAATTAAACTTTATCAAGCAATCCTGATCAACTAACCTCAATAGTCTTCTGCTGGTCGATGCCCAGACTGTGCATGAGTCGGAGCACCTGCTCACTGTGTTCACCCAAGCCTGATTTGCTATCACACGGCAGACACTGTCTATACAGCACGGGCCGCTGGGACGGGACATCCTGCACCATCCAGCGATGCTCTTTGATCTGACTCAGGGACAAACGCTTGGCTGGATCTAGAACCAACATCTTCCTGATTAGGTGCTCGCAGTCTGAAAGAGGATATAGGGAATGCAATGGGCTCAAAAAACAAAGACATTTTCTTCTAAAACTTCACAGAGTAACTAAATCTGATTACATACATGCTGTTACATACATGTACTGTTAACTGTTTATTCCTGACAACTTAAATGATGCATGAACAGTCGTACAATTGTGTTAATTTGACTTCCTCACCCTCACTCATGAAATAGGGGATGCGGAAACGGCCCTCCAGGACCCTCTGTCTGAGAACAGGAAGGCTAGGACCATCAAATGGAAGAGCGCCACACACTAACACGTACAAAACCACCCCCATACTCTGCATGACACACACATACACAGAAAATCAATCCATAAACATCAAACTCTGCCTAGGAACTAGCATAAGGACCACCCACACACAATAAAGGAAATAATAATTATGTTTTCAATCAATCAAATTACCATTCGTCATTGACGCAATTCTCTGTTCTGACTATACTGAGAGGACATAAATCAACAAATGGCAAGATTTTTGTGAGCCCCATATACATATTTGTTTAATGCCATGAGGTTATATAATGCTTTTTTTGAACACAGTTTGATTGTAATACCATGGTTTGTATACCACAATAATTCCAAGTTATTCTTTGGAGGATTACATCATATCAAAGCATGTAAAATGTATACGTTACAATGTATGTTGCAAAGCAGCCTTACAGAAAATTGTGATGTTAATGTTTATAATATACTATTATCTTTATGAGCGAGACAGTAATAGTTTACATTTTACAATAACACAAGCAGTCAGGCAGTTAAGATATGCTATATGCTGTATGTATGCAGATAATATAGTTACATTTTGTGACAAAATAATAAAATCTTATGTATATACATATACAGTATAAATACAAACACATGCAAAAAATGTTTATATATTAAATATATTTATGTATGATATAAAATAGAAGAGTATGTCTGTCTATCTATCTATCTATCTATCTATCTGTGTGTTTTCCAATTTTAGAAAACAGTTTACATTTTGTTGTAACAATGTAAATAGCATTGTACATGAATATGGTACTCAGAAATAGTATTGTATTAGCACAATACACATAGTACAGTATTTATAAAATATTACTAATATTCCCATTTGATACAGTCCAAGCTTACCCAGATGTCCAGTTGCGGACCCTCATACTGTTGCCCCTCAAACACCTCTGGAGCCGCATATGGTGGACTGCCACACCAAGTGGTCAGGGGTTCCCCAGGACGGAAGAAGTTTCCAAAGCCAAAATCTGCAGGAGATTTGATTAAAAAGTCAAAGTCAGCAGCACTTAAATTAACATATACATCCTGCTTGGCATTTGCAAAATTTTGTGAGCAAAAAAGGTCTTTTACATTTCCCCGAGAAAAACTGAGTGGCTCTTTCCTGTGCATGGGCTGCTCTGGGGTGTGTTTGCCCTACAAAAACATGACTCGCTGCTTAATCACTAAACAATGCATCATTACGGAAATGAACTAGCTACTAATGACTGTTTTCCAAAACTAACATGGTTGCACTTCTGTTGTTTGGACCATGTTGATTCACCAATCTAGGACTGTTGTTAATGACACCATACACAGGTGAAGTAATAACTTCTGATCTGAACAGATTATAGACTGCAATTAATATCAGATTATCATGAACAACAGAAAGTTTTATTTTTTTCTAAATCACTATAACATGGTTTATTTAAAACACATTTCTAAACAACAAATATTTCCTGTATTGAAAAATATATTTTTTTGTATTACTGTATTAAACATGGCATCTGAGAACTACATTATTTTTGTTCCCCATTGTGTTGCTTTTTTTGATGTTTGATTCATTGTGGCTTCCCTCTCACACCATACTCTTGAGTTCCCTTATGTATTTATGCACATGTGCATAATCTGCAAAATCTGCTGGTCAATGTAAGTCTATATCAAAAGCATGAGCTATGTAAATATGCAAGTTTTACAAAAAAGAAGTTTACAAGTGTTTCAGGAAACACCGGTTCATGGAACTATATTGCTAATGGAACTTGCAACCATAGTTGGCTAATGATGCGTTTGGTAAACGAACCATTGGTTGGTGTGAGATGAGTTATGTAACAATATTTAATACTTGGGGTTAGGGGATTCTTCAAATATCTAGTGTTTAGCAAGTAATAGTGTTATGCATCCAATATCGAAGCTTATTACATTTAATCTGACAGATCTGGTCACTGGTGCAAACGAATATATGACACAAGTAATTGAACATAAACTGTCCAGATGGCTAAATAGATTCCTGGCTGTGTGTCAGCTTGTAGGCAAAAAAAAAATCTTTAGTGAATCAGTAGCAGGAGGAAATGAATGTGACGTGATGGTCGGGACTGGATGGTGTGACGGTGCTGAAGCAGGTGGTACTGACTGACCATACACAGACTCTGGGGGGGTCTGCATCTACTCATAAACAACCAGCGGTGACGCATTTCCCCTGATCTTTACTCTTGGCAGATAATGGACAGGTTGAATTGTGTAATGTAATCCATATAATTTAAAGATTAATTGATGTACGTCACCACTGATTGACGTAAATTAACGATTGCATGCAGGGGTGGGAAGAATGAACTCATAGTCCGTCTGCTGTGAGGGCGAACATAAAACAGGATATTGTGTTTTATGTCCATGATCACATAATACAGGAATCCTAGTCTAAAAGTAAAAATACACAAACCTTGATTAGTTTGACACTGATTAATCTGTGTAACATTTTCTGGAAAATAAGTCATTCTGGCTCAAGATTACACTGTCGAGAGAAAACTGAAAAAACAGATTTTTTCGAAGCTCAACTGATTCAATATTTTAAAGTGCTGAAACACCATAAACTGGCATCACCTGCTGGTCAAAATGTTGCATATAAACCATCTTTTTAAACCAACTGCAATTTTTTTTTTCTCTGAAAGTATAAGGCTAATCTATTACATTTACAAATCATAAAATATTATTAAACAGTAGGTGTCTGTATAAAATGTGTTCTTTTATTAACTTCTAGGGCTTGTTTTGTTTATTTTATGGAGGGTTCGTCTAATCAAGTAAATTTAACTACGACTCTTCTTGTATTATTATACAAAAGTTCTGTTATGAAACTCTAATGGCACAGGCTGATGGGTCGGTTATGCAAATTGATGATACTCACAATAAACTACCATGCCTGGCACGAAAGGACTGGTTCATGTTGCATTCATAACCAATGAACTTACTGCCTTACATTTAAATGGCTGGTCAGCATTCACTAGAGCAATTTGCAGTGTGCTTTCAGAGTTCCTTTGAAACCCTTCACCTTCCCCAGCTCCACCTGTATACTGTAGATCTGCTATGGGTTATTACAGATGCTATTCATGCAGCAGCGTTATGTCTTAAATACTCACAGCACCGTATTAGTGTATGTATTGGCAAACAATAACTACAGCAGCAACAATTCAGCAGCAGTGCAGCAGATCGATTCCACCAAGACCAATTACATTAATTAACACTGTCATATCCATTTTGCTAAAATCTTCAGAGGGTTGTCATGATAATACTGTTTAATACAATGTAGCAACAAACTTTTGAGAATGTCTTCACACTGCCTTAGACATCACACCCACAGGCTAAAGGTCTGATGCATAGGGTACACTTAGCTGGAAGCACTTCAGGAAGTTTGTCACCGGATTGGTTGAATAATACAGGGTTTCTGGAAGATTTGTATGTAGCATTTTTTAATGTACTGCCTGGAAACAAACCCCCTCATCGAAGAAGAAAGTTGTGTTTACAACTGTGACAATGAGCGCTTATCAGGATCAATTAAATGCAGAATTTTCAAATGCTTTTGAAAAATGTTAAGTTCGCTGCATAGACTCTATAAAATATAAAATATAAATATAAAAGAGTTTTACACACCGGTCTGTTATTGTGGCAAGAAAACATGATGCAGCACAAAAAAAAATGTAATTGGTTGTATTACCTCTCTGTTATATACTGTATAGCCTCTTGGGGGAGGCTTTGAAAAAGGTCTGGCTACGCAAGACTAATTCAGATATGACATAACATTTTATTTAATAAAATCATGTAACTTTGGCAGTTGGATATGCATATGCATTCCAAACCTGATTCAAAACAAAAGATTTGAAAAGGTTTCAGAGCTTAATAAATAATTTTTCTAAAATGATCGCAGAAAGACGTCAATACACAAAATGTTTAAAGTCCAAGTCCACTAACGTTCATTTACTCTCCAGCCTGGTTTGTTTGCATCACAAAAATGGAAAATTTGGTGACATGATTGGTCAGAGCATCGGTCAATCAAACTCCCTGCGAAGTTTTAGCAATTTTAGCAATAAAATCTGACAATCATGGTATCATAAATGTTGGTGCTTAACAGTAGCTCAAATGTAGGCTGTTTTCAATGATTTGCAGCCAACACTGCCATAACTAAGCTGATATATTATTTTTTACAAAAAGACATATATTATTAATAATTAAAAAATTACATACAGTGCATAAATTCAGACTTCTAGTTTTAAAGAGCAACAGGGTCTAGTAATCTCTCATTTTTACCAAGATAACAAAGAAAAGAAATGTTCGATATGAACTCAAACATTTCTCATTAACTTCTTCCAGGGCCAAATGATGTGAGAATGATTGTCTCAGTTTAACTCTTGGAGGGACATCAGAGAAAAAAAAAAAAAAGACAAAACAATGAAACATAACTATAAACTCTAGCAACATCTGCAGTCATATTTCCCACCGAAAACACTTTTAGAAGTAACTGAAAGATGGAGGTATGTTTTTAAAAAGCCTGTGCTGTGATGGCAAGCGCCTCACATCTGCTATCTGTGTGCATGAGTGACACAATGGCAACGCCCTTTATTGCATTTTCAGTGTCTCTCTTTCAGCTTGCTATGACATAAATACAGACAAATGGTCTGGCACAAGGCTCCTTTCTCTGCAGTGACTGGTACTTATAGAGCACAGGATGTTAGAAGACTCTCTGTCATCCTCCATCCCTCCAGTGTCTTTTGTACCGCAGTCATTACTTTAGATCACAACACTACGAATACATGCTTGAAAAGGACAAAACAACTTGACAGTTTGCATCACATACGCATGATGTCTAGATAACATCTGGGAATTTAGGTCAGATCAGGTGAAGGTATTTCTGCAAGTTATTTTGTCCATATTTTTACGCATCAATGTATCTGATAATGTTGTCAACCAGTATGTCTTTTTTTTATTATCTATTTTATGGACGATAATATCCATTCATTCATGATTAATGGGTTAACTATTGGCAATTTAATCATTTGGTCGATGTACTGTATAACTTTCACAGAATACATCACATTTACACAGCTTTAAAACATCAAATAGTAATCACAAAACTGTTATATAAAATAATAGATTTATTTCCCAAGGCATGTTCACCATTGGCATGCAGCAAACGGTTATGTGAACAGTGTGCTGGATGAACTGAATGAGTTCATTCTAACTTAGGTGTACGTCTGTGTTTGAGGAATGAACAGCAACTAAAATGAACTGTTGTCACTGAGTAAATATGCATTTCCCTGATAGATTTTGGCTACTGTGAGAAAAAGGTCTGAATTGACTTCTGGAATGTACAAGAGCCAGCAAGGAAAGAGCAAGGATACCTTTTATTCACAGATAATTAATCGAAAATTTGATGTAACCACATGTAATTCTTAACAAATTCTTGAAAATTCACTCATTAATTACTCATGAATGACCTTTGTTTATCTTCGGAACACAATAATAATACTTTTTTTTTGCGTAAAGAAAACAAAAATAGCATATCATCAGCAAACCTTTCTATTTTTGTTTTCTTTGTGCACAAAAAGTATTCTCTTAGCGTCGCAAAACTGAAGTTGAGCCACTGATGTCACATAGACCGTTTTACCTGTGTTTTTTCTGGACCTGGGATCATTTCAGTTGTGTTGCTGTCTATAAAGGCTCAGGTGGCTCTCTGATATCACCAAAAATATCTTAATTTGTGTTCTGAATATGAACGAAGATCTTATGGGTTTGGAACGACTTGAGGGTGAGTAATTAATGACTGAATTTTCATTTTTGGGTGAACTAACCCTTTAAGCTGGACTCTATTCGCTTAATCATTGCTAATGCTTGCCCTTGAAATTTAAGGTAAAAGTTGAAAAGTGCTATTTCTGGGCCACTATCTGTTTCCTACCCAAACACTCCCACTCCACAGCTACTAAACAGCTTATTACAGAAAGTCCCGCCCCAAACACACGCTATTGGTTGAGTCATAGGTTGACTGCTTAAACAAACAGAGCAGTGTTTTGACAGAGCCACATAGCATACACACCTCATAGAAGTCAACAAATGACTTGTTGGAGTTGTTGTTTCTGCATATTAAATTGGGATAGAGGAGAGAATTTTGACATCAAGACGTTTAAAGCCTCTTGGTGTCACTGACACCTCCTTATAAGCTGTCTCCAACAGCACCATGTTTTCACTTAGCATCCCCAGACCGTAAGAAGGAAAGGTATCTTACCTGCTATCTTCATATTCATGTGAGCATCCAGTAACAAGTTTTCAGCCTTCAGGTCTCTGTGAACAATATTGCGTTCGTGGCAGTACTCCACCGCTGAGAGGATCTGCCAGAACTTCCTCCTCGCATCCATCTCGCTGAGCCGCCCGCGGCTGGCCAGGTAGTCTGTGTTGCCAGACAGGGATCAGGTGTTATTGGGTCGTCATCTGCACATCCAGGCAACATGTCACAGTCATGAATTTTTCATGAAAATGGTATGCAGATTGTGACAATGAGCAGGGAAACATCTGTTGAACAGTGCTGCTCATAAACGTCCTGTTAAATACTAGGCTGGACAGTCTTGTCAATATAAAAAAGCAAACAAAATCTGTTAAACATGGTTTATTTACTTCCGTTTTAAGAAAACGTTTACATTTTACATGTTTGTAGACATACAGTCCTGTTAAAAAGTTTAGGGTTGGTAAGATTTGTTAATATTTTTGAATGAAAGTCTCTTTTACTCATTTATTTGATCAAAATTAGTAAAACTATAATATTGTAAAATATTTTCACAATTTAAAGTAACTGTTTTCTATTTTAATATTTTTCAAAATGTAATTTATTCATGTGATGCGAACGCTGGATTTTTCGCAGTCAATACTACAGTTTTACATGTGACATGATCCTTCAGAAATAAGTCTAATATGCTGATTTGAAAAATCAGTTACGTTTCCTAATGTTTTTGTGGAAGCTGACAGTTTTATTACAAAATATGCTCATCACAGAAGCCTATTCAAGTCAAATGTATTGAATTGTATTTTTTCTAAACATTTCTATTTAGGCTGAATTAAATTTTTATTTTAGTTTTAATAAATTTAGCACTTCAACTCATTTCAGTTCCCTGCCAAATCAACATTTCTAACTTTCCTTTTTTTTAATATTTGTGTATAATTTAAAGGAATAGTTGACCCAAAAATGACAATTGTCATCATTTACTCACCCTCAAGTAGTTCCAAACCTGTGTGAATTTCTTTGTTCTGCTGAACACAAAGGAAGATATTTTGAAAAAGGTTTGTTACCAGGAAGTTTTTGGTCACCATTAACTCCCATAGTGTTTTTTTTCCTTCTATGGAAGTCAATGGTGACCCAAAGCTGCCTGGTTACAAACCTTTTTCAAAATATCTTCTTTTGTGTTCGGCAGAACAAAAGAAATTCAAACAGGTTTGGAACTAACTGAGGGTGAGTAAATGATGACAACATTTTTAGTTTTGGGTCAACTATTCCCTTAAGTTTTATTTCAATTAACACAAACAGTTTTGAATACTGTTAGTTTTAATTGACAACACTGGTTCAGAAAGTGCTGTCTTTGAAAGTTAAAGTATGTTTTCATAGTACATTGACTCTTTTTCTGATGTCCTCCTTTATACATAACAAGTGCATGTCAGACTGATGTAAATATAAAACTACCAGCTTTTCATGAATTTCAAATCCAGCAAAAACAACCTGAAGCAAGCAGCATATATTCATTCTCTCCAAAAACAAAAGGCCAACCTGTCATCCACAGCCGACCACACATTCAAAACAGGACCTAACTGTCAGCCATGCCTACTTCAGATGCGAGCGGAGCGCTGATAAAACAGAAGTCCTCTGAGTTAATCAGTTGACAAGGGTATGGAGATGCCAGTTGCACGGGTATGCATGTGTGCGTCATGTGTTAGAGACAAGTAGGAAACTTCAAAGGATGCGCTGTGAATGTGAGGCAGTGTGCAGTGTGAATGGAATGGATATTGAGTTGACAGATGGGTTTACATCCCTACGGACTGACTATATGACAGCGTCATATGCACCCAGCAGGTAGAATAAGCAATCTAATCTACATCATGATGACGTGTAAAATTTAGAAACTTCTTGCAACAAAAATTGAGCATCTCTCCAACACCCAGAATGGAGCGAGATATGACGAAAGAAAAAAGAAAAAGAGATGAGCAGATCTACTATTAAAAGCTTTAGAGATATGCAAAAAAAGACTGACAAAAGTTCAAATAAAAAAGACAAACAGCTAATCTCTACACTACTATAGAACTTAATGTAAAGAGAGGTATAATAAAGAGCACCTTGGCCTTCTCTTAGTTCAAACCTTCAACAGTAGCAGATTTAAAAATAACAATTGCAAGACACTCCACGTGAAGAAAAACAACATGCTTGTAACTGTATGAAAAAATGATTTGGGTGGAATCAATCTTGTGTTAAAGGGACAGTTCACCCAAAAATTAACATTTTGTAATTAATTACTCACCCTCACATCGTTCCAAAACCATTAGACATTCATTCATCTTCAGAACACAATTTAAGATATTTTTGATGGAATCAAGAGAGCTACTGTATCTGACCCTCCATAGACAACAACACAACTAAAATTATCCCAGGAGAACACTTTTTTTGCACAAAGAAAACAAAATTATTCTCTCTTGATACTCTTATGATACTCTCTAAAATGGTGAAAGACTTAAGTCATGGGAGAGGAATGGTTGAGTAAATTATGTTATTTTCGTACAAAAAAGTACTCTCCTAGCGTCGAAAAACTGAAGTTGATCCACTGATGTCACATGGACTGTTTTACCGATGCATTTACTATGTTTCTGGACCTGGGATCATTTCAGTTGTGTTGCTGTCTATGGAGGGTCAGATGGCTCTCTGATTTCATCAAAAATATCTTGTGTTCCGAAGTTGAATGGAGGTCTTGTGGGTTTGGAACAACATGAGGGTGAGTAATTAATGACAAAATTTTCATTTTTGGGTGAACTAACCCTTTGAGAATTGGACAGTGGTTCTAAATTGTGTCATTGTCATAAATGAATGACTAGATATTTAGCATTCAAATCAACTTCTAGTATAATTTATGTGGAGACCTAAACATTTAACTGCAACATTCATGCAAAGTGCTAAATATCTACATAAAAAGCAAAAGATGAAGAGGTTTTTGGTTTTAAAATTGTACTGGCTTCTGTTAAGCTTTATTCTTGTGCACACAGGCACTACATTAAACAGTACATGAAGAGCTGAAAAAATGCTTGTAACATCTTTGTATATGACAATCGTTGGATCTAATCCACTTCATCTGTGATAAAGTATATGCAACACAGTGCAAGCGTCACTATGTGAAAGAAGAAAGCGTCTTCATTTTCAACAGATCTTGCTGATCACAGTCAGCACAGTCAAGCTCGTATTCACATAAGTTGCTATGTTGTTCCATAATCTTAGCATTTTTGTCACATGACTTCATGATTTTATGTAAAATATCACAGCAGTCTGAAAAGGAGGTAAATTTACTTTTGGAAGCTTAGTGCATTGTGAGATATAACAGTGGTTCTCAATAGTTGCTTTTTCTTGGACATCAAGAGGCAATAGTACCAAATACAGTACCTTATTTCACATTATTATTATTATTATGGTTTCATGCTCTCTAAGCCAATAATTCACTATTAACTTGCTTTGCTCAGCACAAACACAAACCATGTTTATCTTCAATGCACCCCCATTTAATGCACTGCAGTCTGGATGGTATTTTCTTTTACTTCTGCATGTATTTTTAAAAGATGAGAGCATGACACACATTCTGATCATGTTTGATTGGATGCACATCCTTTATCATCAACAACAAAAGATATTGGAAACAAATATACTTGCAGTGGAAATCGAATGCAATCACTACAATCAAACATTGTTTTCAACATGTTTAAAGACAAACCATCTTCAGATTCATCAGTCCAGCCATTTTTGAACATTTTCTTCATAAAGCAGCAGGCAGATGTAACCAATCCTGTCATCTTGCATGTTGGAGCTTTTTATATCATTAGCTTTTCTACCAGGTGACTATTTATATCAAGCACTTAGTGAACACATATTCACTATTAACTAAAAAAAAAAAAAAAGTCCAATTTGCTGCATATTAATAGTTAGTAAGGTAGTTGTTAAGTTTAGATATGGGGTAGGTTTAAAGGTGCCATAGAATGCAAAACTGTATTTACCTTGGTATAGTTAAATAATAACAGTTCTGTACATGGAAATGACGTACCCTGAGTCTCAAACACCAATGTTTTCTCCTTCATGTGTTAATCTCACAAATAAAAACGACCACTGAAAAACAGGTAAATCTGAACATAACACCGACTGTGACATCACAATCACTACGCCCCCAACATAACGTATACCCGGTCATGTTCTAGACCAGCTACCAGCCAAACCGACACAGCCCAATCATCAGTAGGCTACTTCTGACAAGGACAATAGCGAAAACGGCAGATCATGGAAATAAATGTTACGTTCCAGGCTGTGCAGGGGATATGAAGTGCAGGGATGGGTTTATGTCTGTATTCGGAAAGGCACAGAAAGAAAATAACCCGTTCTAATAAAAAACGAGAGCCACTAAAGCATCATGGTTAGCTTGCTAGCAGTAGCCTGTTACATTACAGTAGGCTACATATGATTTCACTTACCACATAAACAGAGTAAGGAGAGATGACTGAGGATGATGGCGAATGATTTACAGAACCTGAACATCGCTGACAAGCATCTGATCTTGTAAAATGAGTGGTAGGTACTGATGCTCATTATTATAAAGTAAAACTAAAACACGATTGTGCATATTAATTACCTAAGGATATAACTGCGTGAGAAAGTACTGAAATATATATTTTTCTTCCGTTTCTTTCCTGCTATGCGAGCTATTGAAATTAGCTGCACTGTGAAACAGCCAATCAGAGCAGAGCTCAAGATTATTCTACATGACTCTTCCAAAACAGATCATTCCATTCTGAAGACAAATCCTAGAGTTGTAAATGGACATGTAAAACCGTTTCTGGAGACTTTTTGCCCTTATGTAAGCCACATTCCTTCTAAATAGATATCAGAGGACAATTTAAAATACTATATCAATCCATTCTATGGCACCTTTAAAGGATCTAAAATATGGTCATGCAGAATAAGAATTAATATGTGCTTTATTAGTACTACTAATAGCCAATGTGCAATGTGTATGAAAATAATCAACTTGTAAAAGTAGTGGTGCTTTTTACTACTACTAATATATTGTTAGGTATACATTTGTGTTCATGTTGAATTGCTAAACACTTTTGCTGCTATTTTGGTGGGATATAGTTACATGATCAAATGATTTATTGAATTAATTTAATTTTAATGTAAGTGCACAGTAAATATAAAGTGGGTTCCTTCCGTTAACTGAGTGAAAGTGGAGCTGTAATAAATGAGGCAAAAAAATTAATTTCATGCCATTTTAGGACATTTAGATATATCATTTTGATTATGAGATTTAAATTAAGAGATCAAATTAGTGACTGAAAGGAGACTTCAAAAACTGGCAGGCCTTTACTGTACTTATTCTGGTATCCCGAATATGAACAATTATATGGTACACATTATGCAACTGTAGTCTGTGACCTTATAAGTACAGATATTGTGACCCACAAGTTGATAACCGCTGGGAAACAGTATTCCACATAGTGTGATCTGTCACATACAGTACATTTTGGTGATTGTAATATTCCATAATCACATACAAGCATACTGTACACGGCAGAAAGAGTAGGCTGACATATATGCCGTCAAATACAAGCAGTATATTAAGACAATAACTGAAGATGCACTGGCAAAATCACAAGGATGTCTCTGTAAATTATTATCTTATTCCTCTTTTTTGGCAGCAGCTGTCATATCAGATTCTCTCACTTGCTTTGTCAAGGCAACCTTTTGCCCCTTAATGAGGCTATAAATCTCATTCACTGTCTTTCAAGTAGGACGGTAGCGTTTCTGCATGGGGCTGTTATGGGTGAGATGATTGTTTCTTTGGTCACGTAGCTCTCATCTAAATCACCAGGACCTTTTTTCCATTACAGGTGACATCGCTAATCATCACAGCACAAAAAATAGCATGTGCTCAGCTCATCCATTAGGCTTTAAGTGAGTGAATCAGTGTATAGATGAATGAAATATGCAGAAATGTGGTGTGACCAATGATCCCAATCCAATGCAGGCATGTATGCACTGCACACACAATATGTAACAGCGTGGGATGAGTGTATGGATAAGAGTGAAATCAACTTTTGTTTGCATATGTATGGAAACAGATGCACTCACCAAATATCTCTCCATTCCTGGCATATTCTGTGACTAGATAGAGCATGTTTTTGGTCTCCATGACCTATTAAAAAAGAGAAAAGGTCATTATTATTCACTGCATGATTATGGGATGATTATGGCAATGCAATTAATACCACAAATTACAAAAAAAATCACAGGAGTACAAGAGAATGACAGCTTTTTCACCTGTCACAAGTGTTCACACTTGGCTTCAAGTGAGAAAACAATGCTACATCCTTTTTTCTTTGTGTGGAGAAGATGACAAGTGATTCACACTTAGTCAATAATATGTTATAGATTTTATTTTAGAAGCACAAGCTATTTTCTCTATGCTGCT
Organism: Enteromius mattozi; assembly: GCA_032359235.1. Taxonomy (NCBI): domain Eukaryota; kingdom Metazoa; phylum Chordata; class Actinopteri; order Cypriniformes; family Cyprinidae; genus Enteromius; species Enteromius mattozi. The sequence goes on along the minus strand of JAUMHE010000048.1, from coordinate 18,476,063 downwards.
GTCCTTTCTGAGCATGCTAACAAAAGTATCGTAGCATAATCTTGTCTTTTGGACATGTACTCTGAAGTACACTGGAGTACCATACTATACTGTGGTACATGAATATAGCAATGATTCAGTACAACTAACAAAAATTTAATTTATCATCCTCATAATATTAAAATTTAACCTAGAGACACTTACAATACAATACAATAAAGCTGTCAAACAATGAATAGTGATTAATCCCATCCATAATAAATCATATCATATCATAATATGTGTGTATACTGTGTATATTTATTATGTATATATAAATACAAACACATGCATAATATATATATATATATATATATATATATATATATATATATATAAGACTAATATGTTGTTTATATATTAAATGTGTTTATATATAATGTAAAATACAAGAATATGTAAAT